>LOEQ01002175.1:224880-236739 GCA_001685075.1 Bramus lutescens | reverse complement strand
TGTGTGTGTGTGTGTGTGTGTGTGTGTTGGGGGAAGGTGCCAGCATCAAGCCCCACTGACACCAGGTGGCTGTTACTCCTCACTGTGCAGTGACACCCTGAGCAGGAATTTCTTCTGGGTGCTAAAGAGAGGAGGCTTTGGGGCTGTTTTCACCTGTCAGGGCAGTTTTCCTTTTCCTTGGGACTAGTTCTCTAAGGAAAGACACAAAGGCAACACAAAATATCATTTTTTTCCATTCCATGCTTCCAGAAGGACTAATTTATCGTGCATGTTCCATTTTAAATAAAATCACCATAGTCCCTTATTTTGCTGATGTGTTGCTTTGGCTCAAAAGCTTTAACAGATATTTATTTGCATTTTATATTTTGTTCCTCTGCTGTAGGGTGCATACAAGACACTTTAATTCAGTGACTATGACTTCTCAGATGTATGAATAATACCACTTAATTTCATTGAATATAAATTGAAAGTTGTATAGCTTTGTATGAAATACATCTTCAAGTTTAATGACAAGGTCTCTTAGGTAGGGTTCTATTGCTGTGAAAAGACACCATGACCACAGCAGCTCTGACAAATGAAAATATTTAATTGGGTGGCTTACAATTTCAGAAGTTTTGTCCATTATCATCATGGCATGGTGGGATATGATGGTATGCTGGCAGAAATGGTGCTAGAGAAGGGGATGAGAATTCTGTCTTGACCCGTAGGCAACACGAAATCAACTGAGATACTGGGCATATCTTGTGCATAAGAGACTTCAAGAGCTGCCCCAGTGACACATTTCCTCCAACAAGGCCACATTCACTCCACCAAAGTCACACCTCCTAATAATGCCATTCTCTACAAGCTTAGTGGGGCCAATTACAGTCAAATTACCTCACAAGAGATCATATTTTATGATGATCATTAGCTGCGGTTTTAAAAAATATTTTATTTTTATTTTATGCATGTGTTTTACCAGTATGTGTGGATGTGTATTATGTGCTTGCAGTATCTGTGGGGGCCAAAAGGGGGTATCAGATTCCCTGGAACTGGAGTCACAGACAACTGTGAGCAGCCATGTAGGTCCTCTAGAAGAGCAGCAAGTGCTCTTAACTGCTGATGTGTCACTTTCACTACTATTGCAGTTTTAAAGTGGCTTGGTAGTGAGAAACCTTTCAGACACAAGGAATTAAAATTATGTTTCATGGTGATGTAACAAGGCAGGAAGTTGTAGAGATTGGCAGTTACTAGCTCTGACATGCCACCTAGCATTGCCATCCTGAACCCAGCACTTTCTAAGCCATTCCTATCATATTGGCCCACTGTGTCCATGTTGGGCTCATAGTTACAGGGAGGTTGCTGTGGATACAGCCATCACTTCCGAGTGAGTACCAGGGGCAAGGGAGGAAAATCTCACTCTTTCAGAGGCATCACACCATGAAGTGATGCCCAACATCTGTTCAGATCATAGCAGAAGATGTGACAAAAGAAAGGTATAGAGATGGTTTATTGAGAAACTAACAAAAGGCACCCACCTGTAGTCCCAAAGATAATCTTACCAGTTCAGGCTAATCTCAGACACCCCAGGAATTCCTATGATGTTTGGCATTGCTGCTCCTCTATCTGAGAGATGTTGTCAGGGTGTTGGTGGGGTGCTAAGCATAGGGCACATCCGTGTGAAATGACTGTTTCCTAGTGCCGTGTGCTCTCATGTACCATCGTTCTGGTCTGGATTGGCTGTCTGCTTTGCTGAGTCTCTTGTTCACAGTCTATCATCAGCAATTCACAGCGGCTTTGACATGACTCCCAGAGTTTGCGCACTTCACTTTTGGTGGTCTTATCAGTGACTCCTACCTCTCTGTTCAGGACATAAGTATTTCCAAAGTGTTGATGAAGACTTCCTCCAAGGCTTCTAGAGAGCTTAACCATGGTTCAGTGTCCTCTCTCCCCCAGACACACATGGCCAACACTGTTTGTACCCCATCACTGACCGTGAAGCTACAGCAATGCTCTATCATGTTTGCAGCCTCTTCCACTCCAAGTGCTTGTCCTATGTCCGTCATCCTCCATCTACACACATGCTCTAGCTTCCTCCCATCCAGCCATCTCCTTCCCATCTTTCTTGCCGACTCTACTTCCAGCCTCTCTTTCTTCCCCCTCTTACCTTTTAAGACTCTCTTTTCTATGTCAGTTGGGTTTTGCTTGGCGTGGGGAAGTGTTTATGTTGGATTTGAAGTAGTAATGTTATGTCTTAGCTTGAACATTTTAAAACAAAATTCTTAAAAATAATCTTTTAGAATAAATCTTCTTTTATGCCCAAATCTTGTAAATTTTGTGGCAATCTTAGAGTGTTCATCTCTTGTAGTTGCTCCATAACCAATTGAATTGGATTCACCTGAAAATTTAACTTCATTTATAAGCACATGGTTTCTTAAACTTGTTCAAAATAAATTGTAGATTTGGCATTTCTGGTTGTTTTCGTCCATGGCCTGAGTGTAGAAGCCTTGCCAGTAAACTGGAACATATATATGATCACGACAGGCACATTGGGTTAAATTTAAGCATGCATGGAAGTAGTTATATATAGTCACACTTCTGAGCTCTAATGCCCTTCTTTGAAGTTAGCTTCTGAAATGTTTCTAATTATAGCTATGAACTTACATGGCATAGTCTACCTTCAAAGGCAGGTAGACTATACCTAAAATTCCTCTGGGGCCTGTGTGACTCTACAGATGTTATACTACACCAAGGGGGAATGGGAGGTCCCAGTACTGGCATAATTGAGGTCCCTGAGGAGAACAATGTCTCCTGCAGTCACCTAGCTCCAGAGAGCCGGAAAGGGAGACTGGTCTGGACTTCCCTGTGACGGGGGGCTGATAGAAGGTGCTGTCCAAGTGAGGGTTCCCAAAAGCAGAGAGAGACTACATAGTCTTTATCTCTCGCTGGCATGGAAGAATGGATACTCAGCCATCTCCTCACCTAGAACAGAATCCCTCATGAGAAGAAGTGGTGGCTGACAGGTGCTAGCAGCTGCCAACTGCCCGCAGCTGAGGGGGATTACGAATGATGCCACAAGCAACTGACTTTCCTTCAAAGACAGAAAATGTCCACGAAGGGTAGCGTCACGTCAGAGGAATCATAGTGTGTCTTTCACGCTAGCCTCCATGTCTGTGTTAGCCCTTCCTCCTCCCTGACACAGACGTGACCCCTCAGGTAGTATAGAGTTCTTAGGATGGCTGGATCTCCGTTTACCTTTCTTGAATTGAAACTGTCAAACCATAAAGAAAGTCTTTCCATTATTTTAAAACTATTTTATAATGGTTATGCCAAGGGAAGATGTGGTGGTTTGAATAAGAATGGTCCCCTATAGGCTCATATATTTGAATGTTTAGCTATCCGAGAATGGCACTACTGGAGAAGGATTAGGAGGTGTGACCTTGTTGGAAAAAAGTGTGTCACTGGGGATGGGCTTTGAGGTTTCAAAAGTCCAAGCCAGACATAGTTTCCCATGCTTACTGCTGCCTGTGTGCTGCCATGCTCCCCGCCATGATGACAATGGGTGACACCCCTGAAATTGTAAGCAAGCCCTAATAAAATGCTTTATTTTATGAATTTTCATGGTCATGGTGTCCCTTCACTACAATAGAAGATTGGATAAGAGAGGAGACTGCTAGATTTTATAAGTCAGGCTTGTTCTGACTCCAATATGTGGGACAGTGATGTCCCAAGAGCACTTCCGGCAGGGGAGAGCAGGGCAAAAATACCAGCACTGAGTGACTAGGGTTCACAGTGACTTTTTCCCTACAGGAAACTGTTGAGAAGATTTGTAATGAGTCTAAGTCTGTTCTGTTGCTCTCAAAACATCACTTGCTTACCCCAGTGCTCATCACGTATGCCTCCCTTCCCCATCACGTTTGCCCACGTATGCTCGTGGGCAGGCTCTCATTTCTGTCTAGCCATCAGCAATCTGCACTACCTTTCACTTCTAAAAAGAAATGAAAGCTAGTCCAAGAGTTATGGAAATGAGTAACTTAGCCATTTGAACCTCTCTATTAAAGTCCAAATTTCTGTAGCAGTTTAAACTTGCTCAGCGTATAGTTTGAGAACCGTATGATACAGTTCAAAAGACCCTAGACATTTCAAGGCAAATGCCATAAATAGGGATGAAATCATTAATAAAACACACATAAAAACCAATGAAATGTTGTAATCAAAGTGAGGCCTCTATTCTAAGAATAGAGGTTGATATTTAGAAACCAATAACAATATAATGCACTCATACATACATTCAGAGGACGAGAGAGTCAGGTGTCATGGTCCCAGAACTTAAGGCAGCAGAGCAGGTGAGCTTTTGGGAGTTGGAGGCTGGTCTGGACTACACAGTGAGTTCCCAGCCAGAGAGAAGCTCATCTGTTAGAAATGAGCATCTGTTGTATGCTTTTTAAAAGTATAAGTCTTTAACATAACATGCAAAACAACACTTTTTAGATATTGTTCACAAAATCTCTATAGTACACAAAAACTTCATACTTAAGTTTATCAAGTTTTTCCCAAGAATTAGGAAATAAAAATGATTCATAAGATTCTATTATCCAGCATGGAGTCGGAAACCTAATAAGTCAGCAGGACACATCTTTCCCAAGACCAGACATCAGTGACTTCTCCAGCTGGGCGAACCATAGTGCACTGTCTTAAACATTATACAGAAGTTTCCATTGCACTGACTCCTTGCCAACATTTGGATTTGTCACTTTTTTCATTTAGTCATTCTTGTCAATGAGTCCGTAGCTCAAGAACATTTGAATTTGCATTTGCTAATATTTAATAAGATTGGGTACATGTTGAATTTAATTTATTTTCTATGTGTTTTCTCTTCACTTGACATGTTCTGGCCTCATGCACATTTTTCTTTTCCATACTTTACTATGGATTTGAAAGTTTATTTTGCATTCTAGATACATTCTTTTTTTGCTTTTATGGTAAAAAGGACAATCTCTCACTCTGGCTTACTTTTTTATTCTGCTTTCATTGTCTAAATGAACAGAAGTTCTTAATTTAATGTGGTCAAGTTTATTGCTTTTCTTCCATGCACTGCCCTTTGGATCCTGTTTAAAATGTTTCCATCTCCCCAAGGTCATGGGAACAGTTTCACTGATGTTATGTGCTGAAGTCACTGTTCTGCCTTTCAGTTCCTACCTGTAGCCTCTGGGCTCTCCACTGGTTAGAGTTTTCATATTAATAGTCCTGAGCCTCACGAGACTCGGCTTCATTTACAGCTCTTGGCTTTCTTGTCTGGAAGAGCTGAGTTTTCCCACTGAATGGGTGCTGTCTGTACTTCAAGCCTGGAATGCTGTTGGTATGGGCAGAGAGCTACAGGCTTTGGAAGCTGAGCCCACAACCCAAAACCACATGGTGAGACCAATTTTCATCATGTTTCCTATGTTGATAAAATCTTTTGATATACTGAAACTCAGTATAACTAGAATGCACTTAACACCTCAGAAGACAAAGAGCTGACTTTATGCATAGATCCGCTCCATTTACCATCGTACTACCAAGAACACTCTCTAACCATGGTTCTCTAAGATGCTCTCCAGTTGCTGCTGAGATCCTGTGGGAAGAGCTCACGCCCCATGTTTTCCCATGTTTTTCTCTGCAAAGGGAAGGCTTAGTTCCCTCACAGGAAGAACAGGCACACACAAGAATGGCCTTTCTCTTGTAATCAGAGGATAAGAGTCATAGCTGACAAAATTATAGATGTGAAGCCACAGTGCTTAGCATGCTTGTGATGCCTGGATGGCTTGCTTGAGGGTCATCCCTTCTGTTAGAGGACTTAAAGATAACACATTTTAGAACGTTCAATCTCTTCAAAGGTCTCTCTAAGTGCTTCAAAGGAGAAGGAGCAAGAGGACAAAAAGCATATCTGGGATCTTCAAGGCTGGAAACCTCATGCACAGATTGTGTTAACTAGCTTTCTGCTACCATTAACACTTCCAGAAACAATCAACTTAGAAAGAGGGAAGGCTTGTTGTGGCTCCTAGTTTTTGAGACTTTGCTCCACAGCTCGTTGCTTTGGGCCTGAGACCACATACCACACCATGGAGGACCCACCCAATGGAGAGAAATGTCTTGCCTTATGGTCAGAAAATGAAAAAGGCAGAAAAGATGAAGGGCTCACAGTTCTCTCCCCAGGTTTAATTCCATCTACCCAAAGACCTTGCTTGGAGGCCCCACCTCTTCTACAGGCTCCATTGTTCCCAATACTGAGTTCCATGTAACAGATCAGCCTTTACCGTGGAACCAGGTCCAGACTGATGCTTTGATGGTCTGAGGACAGGTAATCTGCTATAGGGATGCCCCAAAACATTGTTTTTACATTTACATTTAGTGTTCATCACACCAAATGATACCTGGGTCATGAAACAACACAGGGCTGGAACAGACTGATCTGAAGTTACGAGTCAAAACTGACTTTCTTTGTTGTTTTTGCTAAACTGATAGCATCAGGGACCACAGACATCATCATGGCCACAGCATGATTCTTGGACCTAAACATGATCCCCAGTGGCAGCGTGGACCCTGGATGTCATCATGGTCTCAGGCAGTGGCACAAACCTCACACGTCAACAAAGCCTCCAGCTGCAGCACAGACTACAGAGGTCAACAAGGCCTCTTGTGGGTGCAGGGATCACAGACATCAGCACGGTCTCCTGGGGCAGCCTTGATCATAAACATCAGCATGGTCTCCTATGATAGCGTGGACCATGGATGTCAACATGGCCTCTGGCAGTGGTATGGACTATGAAAATCATGGTCTGGGATACCACCTGAGGTTGTGATGATGTCTGTGCTCCATGCTGCCGCTGGAGGACACGATGATGTCTGTGGTCCATGTTGCTTCCATACTGGCCACAGAAGAATAAATCACATACCTGAAAGAGACCTTCAGACTCTGTGGAGTGCAGCTACTTCTCCCCCCAGGTAGCTCTCCCCTCATGTCATTCACTCAGCCCTTGATGCTGTCTTCCCTTTGCTCCTCTCCATCTTCCCACACACATAACTTAGTGGCTTTCCCAAGAATGGCATCTGTGTCTGCCTATTGTGCCTCTCGCCATTGTGAAGGAATTTTGCTTTCTTCATTTATTGCATGCAAAATCACCTCTACTGTGAAATAACCAGATGATCAAACACCAAATAAAACAACCCTGAAAAGACAAGAGAGTAGTGGCTGGGCTTGGCATGATGGTTGCTGCCATGTATCCTACCAACTATGGCAGGGACTTGTCCACTGACCTCGTTGGCTATGTTCAAGAGGGAGGCACAGGCTAGCTGTTTCTATAGAGCAGAAACTTCACACTGAGCTTCCCCGTGCTTCTGAACACTTCCACCTTAGATACTAATTTTACTGCACTCTCTTGGTACTTGCTTCAAATTCCTTATACTCTCGGGAGCACATTTTTATTTTCCTATCAATAAATATTCACTTTGAGTTTCCTCTCTATTAAAATGATGTGTGCTGAGTTTTCTAGCATATGTTGGACTATATTCTTTTTTTTCTGGCTCAGACTGATGTTTCTGACATTGTCAGATGGTACTATCATATCGGGGTGCCAAATCCATCCTTTCCCTCTAATAGACTCCATGGTGAAGTAAGGGAGGGCTTTGGGCTTACACATTATAATAACACTGTCCTGGTACAGGCATCTTTGCTATCTCCATGGAGTATTGCATCACTTGTCCCGAGGTCGGTCTCCTGCTCTGTAAAGGTGCCATGGTGCTTATGTTGATGTGCGCTGCCGAGGATATGAAAACTTAGGGCCCAGCAAAGAATGTGCTCCTTATGTGAGGCAGCACCGGTCATCAAATATTTGGTGAAGGAGTACACTATTATGTTCGGAATATTCCTTTACACTGTGTGAAGACATGTCACATTGATTGATTTAATAAAGAGCTGAATGGCCAATAGATAGTCAGGAAGAGGTTAGGTGGGACTTCTGGGGACAGAGAAGTCTTGGGGAAGAAGAAAGGTGGGGTCACCAGCCAGAAGCAGGACATGCAGGTGGAGAGCTAAAAGCCAAGAGCCACATGACAGCACATAGATGAATAGAAATGGGTTAATTTAAGTTATAAGAGCTACTTAGAAATAAGCTGAAGCTAAGGCCAAGCTTCCATAGTTAACAAGGAGTCCCCATGTCTTTGGAAGCTGGTGGTACCGAGAGGCCTGATGCACAGGTGTGTGAACTGACATATTACCAGCTAGTGTTACCAAGGTGAAGTTCATGTGGCTTTAGAGTTTTAATCTTTACACATGCTGGACATAAAAATATTTGTGTGAACTCTGTGGGCCAGCAGCTCTCCCATTCCCAACAGGTATTCCTCCAAGAAATCACAGCTCTGTTGTCATGAAAGCCAGCCATGTTAGCAGCCTTTCATGGGCAATTTTGAGATGCTATGTTTCACAATTTGCCTTTCTTTAGAGCTTCATTAGAATCATATACAGATGTGTATACATGTATGCACACATTCACATTATGCGGGATAAAAAATTTCCCTGGATTTATTCTTTAGTTCAGATTTTGTAGCCCAATTAATTTATTATGTCAAGTGTTAATGTTGAATACATTATCAAAAATATTCTGTCTTCCAAAATCTTTTGGATTCCAGAGTTGTGAATAAGGGAACTGAAGGGTTGTAGTATGTGTTTATAATTGTGGTAGTTACAGGTTCACACATTGCTGTCCATGCTGCCATGTTTTCCTGAATGGCAGCCACCATCAGGATAGAGTGCTTGGTATACTCCACAGGGTGCTGACCATTTCTTCCGTGTTATTTGTGCTTACCGAGCCTTTATATTGAGTTCTGCATTTGTCACATATGTGCAACATAGAGAGGCTCTCCAGTCTGTGCTCCCTCCCTTATAACCCAGCAGCAAGAGGAGCACTTAGTGCTACCTTGCAGATGCCCCTGCTTTGCTCTTTTCCCAGGTGTCCATTCTTTCACTAGAAAAAAAGATACCAGGTATAGCTTTCCATAGCTGCTCCATTTACCTGCTGTTGACTTCGAGATGTGCGGCTTTTTCCTTTGCTCAATTCAAGGCTTCATCTGTTTGTGCAGGCTTACCCTCCCTCAGCATTCTGTGTAACTGAGATTACAGGCACATGCCAAGGCACCCGATTTTGTTCCTTTTAGGCAGCATAGAGTCAGGCTAGTTTCCCTTTATGTATTTTGATTTTTGTGGTCTTAATACCATGATTTTCTGTTTTAACCTGGAAACTTTATTTTTTATGTCAGAGGTCTGTAAAGATTTTTCTCTTTGAAGACATCTCATTACGTTCAGCAGTTAGGTCATGACCTATTATTTTGATGATCTTTATTTCCATTGCAGTTTCTTTTCAGAGCTCTCCCAGAGACGTATCGTCTTGGTTTATGTGGTACTGTTCAAGTCGAGTGGGTCGGAGGGCTTCACCAGAGTGAGCTGGAGCCTTGGATTTCTTTGTCAGGAAGGAACTGTGGTGGACTTTCCAGCCAGGGCTGCTATGTGCTTCAGAATCTTTGTGTGAAGGAGAACCCTAAGTTGACACAAAGACACAGAGGCTGTGTCTCTAACCATTTCTATCACCTACAATCTTTCTCTAGTCCCAGCCGCCCACCCCCTGAACGGTATGGAGAATCTTAGCCTATAGAGTCAAAGAGGCTTGCAGCCACGTAGTCTGGCGTCTCCAGGCAGGAAGGGAGAGCCAAGGCTGCTGATTGTTGATAGCCTCTTCTTGCTTCTTCTACCACCGTTGCTCTTGTTTGTATGTTTTTCATTCAGTAGAAAAAGCCACATTTTCCTGCCAGGCTTCAGTTTATCCCTCCCTAGTGGAGTTGGCCTGCAGGCTGCCATCACACTGGCTCCCATTTCATCTGGAGCAGGAATGAGTTGGGCTTCCCAACTGTTGCTAGGCTGGGGTTTACAGAATTCAGGTTCCGGGTCAGCTTCTTCAGTGTTTGTCTTGTAGCTTCAGTCCTGGAGGCCCAAACCAATCTGCCACCATCATGACTCTGAAGTGTGATGTGTTTAGTGGGGAAGATAGGGAAAATCCAACCTATGCTGCTTTATTTTGAGGAGAGGCTTCTGATGAGAAGAACTCGAGTTGGATAATAAATAGCTCAAAAGTTCTTCTGTACAAAACATTCTCAATTCCCCAATCAACTTGCATTCTGGTCTAAAAGAATTCTTTTTTGCTGATATATTTATTGATGAAAAATGTTACAAAAGTAATACTTAGACATCAAATGCATGACATTTATCATAAAGGAAACAATTACCTGGGACTAAAATACCTCAAGGATGTTGCTCACATGTTAATCTTTCATGTGCATATTGGATGGTAGGCCTCGTAGAAACTTTTTAGAAGCCTCATTTTCATTAGTAAGTACTGTGGTGATACTGAAGGTCAAGGAATTCAGCTTGGAAGGAGAGAATGAGTGTGCTACGCTCTAGATGGGTTTTGTTCTTTTAAATGTACAAATTTTCCACAGTCCGGATACAGGATTCTCCCTTTGCATTCCAAGACATTCTTGAGGAGTAGCCCAACAAACTGGAATTTTGGTTTTTATAAATGTCTCACAGCCTAACATCCTTAAGGAAAGAGTATTTCTTTGCATGAATCCTGATGACTTATCCAAGGGTTTGTTGAAAAAAGTCTAGCCTGGTAGCTGGTGCTTAGAATTCGAGTAGGAATGTATTTTTTGTTTGTTTGTTTTGTTTTGTAATGTTTCCTGTGTTCTTTGGGATCTGGTTTACTTAATACTGTAACTGATAAATTCTCACTAGAACAGTTTGTCTGAAGTTCATGAGGCTTTCTCTTGATCATGTCACAGGGCCATGTGGATGATGGGGAGGTAATCGAAGCAAGATGTGTTGTGAAGTAAAAGAACTTTTAACAGGCAGAGAAAATACAGAGCTAACGGTCTTGAACTCAGATATCGAACTGTATGATAATAATGGTTAGCTTTGGCTTCTAAATTGTTCCCTTGTCATTCTTAGCTGCAAATCCATCGTGTACTGGAAGCCAATTTTACTAGGTAAGAAAAGGAAGCAAAGTAAAAACATTGCAGGAGACAATACACAACTTAGTTATTCTAGTTACTAGAATTATAATAACAAACACGTCACCACCATCCATATAAACCATTAGATTACTACATTTGCCCAGGCCACTTAGCTCACTCACATTACATTCAAAGCCAACTTTGTTTATATTAGCAACAAATAAGAGGACACAGTAAATGGTAGAAAGGTTAAAGAAAGTATAATAATAATGATGATGATAAATATTTAGCTTACCACTAAAAACTCAAATATCTTAGATATTTCCATCAGAAAGATGTAGAATCTTTACACTGAAAACAGTAATACTGAAAGAGTACAGAAGCAGCAGAGCAGATTCTCTTGGCTCGAGCACAGGTATAACACAATTGGTATAATCTAATGCTTTCCTGTTGCGTGTGAGTGTATGGAAACAGAGGCACTGCTGTGGAACAATCTTTTTGTACACTAAGAATATGTGTCAGTCTCATTTGCTAATAAAAAGCTGATTGGTTGATAAGTGGTTAGGAAGAGATTGAATTCAAGAGCCAGTTTGGAATTCTGGGAAGAGGAAGGGCAGGGTCAGGGCATTGCAGGTAAACACAGAGAAGCAAGATGAAAATGCTGTACTGAGAAAAAGTACCAAGCCATGTGGCAAAGTAAAGGTAGAAATATGGGTTAATTTAAGCATAAGAGTTAGCTAGTACAAGTCTGAGCTATCGGCCAAGCATATAGGTCATATTAAGCCTCCAAGTCAATTATTTGGGAAGCAACTGTCGGGTATTTGGGAACAGGTTGGGGGG
>LOEQ01002175.1:153071-174018 GCA_001685075.1 Bramus lutescens | reverse complement strand
CTATCTATCTATCTATCTATCTATCATCTATCTATCTATCATCTATCTATCTGCCTATCTATCTATCTAGTTTCTTACTTAACCTAAGTTTTCATCTTTTTGACTAGTACTGGACAGCAAGCTCACACAATCAACTTGTCTCTGCTCCTTGCAGATTACAGATGTGTTCTGTTGTGCCCAGATGTGCAGACTTACTGAAGTCTGAATTCAAATCCTCATGTGTATGTGTGTGTGCATGCCTCTCTGTGTGTACATGTGTGTGTATGTGCATGTGTGCAAGGGTGTATGACAGATGCCTCCCCCTGAGTCATCTCTCCAGCCCTTGTTCTAGTGCTTGTTCTTCTATTCCCTTTTCTGTCTTTGGTGTAGTTTCATATGCTTTTCTACATCTTGAGAAGAGTGCCGAGGATGGGAATTTGAGACTTCACTTCTTAATGCCTGTTCCCGAGTCTTGATTGCCCTGTACCTTGTGAGCTTCTTGTGTTTTCTTTAATGATAGTCTAGAAGTGGAGTGCTTATTTTGATTTACTTAGAATACTTCAAATTGCATTCATGGATTTTAATCCATTTAATACAACTAATCTGATAGAGTTAATTTCTCAACTGAGGTTCCCTCTTCTCAAGTGACTCTAGCTTATATCAAGTTGATAAGAACTCATTAGTACACAGCCAGCCTACCAGCCAACCTACCGACCAACTAACCAACCACTTTTTCCATCTTTGCAGAAGAGCTTTGTAGGCATTGGGGGCTGTAGAATTCAGTCAAGGTAGATGCATACATACATGCACACATACATGCATTCATAATACACACCATCCCCCACCATCTCCAAGCACACCATCCACATACATCATCCCCAAACCATCCCCACACAGCACCCACACATACCATGCCCCCACTACCATCTCCAAACACACCATCTATATCATAGCAGCAGCCTTGAAAAATCCCACCTGCTTTTTCACTACTTCAGAGAAAGGAATGGGCCATAGAAAGAACTGCATCATTTATTCACACATGTTTGGTGGATTGCGGGAAAGTGGCCAGAAATGTAGGATTTTCCTGCCTAACTCAGAATTCCCTCAATCTGAAAGCCACGACCCAAGGTCATCTTAGGGATATTTGTTAAAACAAAAACAAGCAAACAAAAACCACTTGCATATGTTTTTGTTGCTGTTGTAGAAAGTAATGACTAAAGACTGAAAGAAATTGATGGTGGAGTACAATTTTGAGAGGAAAATCCAGAGGATACATGTGTGGGGGAGTAAAGCCATTGGAGAATCTGGAAGCCTATATGCACTCACAGAGATGTTTGTGAGTTCAGGGAAGACAGAGATGGTACTAATCTTGCATCCCTGTTGACTCCAGGACTGAAAAAACAAACACTTTATATCTATATGTACATTTGTGTGTGTGTGTGTGTGTGTGTGTGTGTGTGTGTGTTATATGTGTGGGGATGGTGTGTGGGGATGGTGTGTTGGGGATGGTGTATGTGGATGGTGTGTGTGGATGGTGTGTGTGGGGATGGTTTGTGGGGATGGTGTGTGTGTGGGGATGGTTTATGTGGATGGTGTGTTGGGATGGTTTGTGTGGATGGTGTGTGTGTGGATGGTGTGTGGGGATGGTGTGTAGGGATGGTGTGTGTGTGGGGATGGTTTATGTGGATGGTGTGTGTTGGGATGGTTTGTGTGGATGGTGTGTGTGCAGATGGTGTGTGGGGATGGATGGTGTGTGTGGATGGTGTGTGTGTGGATGGTGTGTGGGGATAGTGTGTGTGGGGATGGTGTGTGTGGATGGTGTGTTTGAGGATGGTGTGTCTGGGACAGTGTGTGGGGATGGTGTGTGGAACAGTGTCTTTGGGGGATGGCATGGGGACAGCATGAGGATGGGTCTAAGGAAAGTTAAGCGCGTACAAATTTCCCTATTCTTGTTAAAACAAAGTTATTATTATATAAGCCTGTTTCTACTTTTGAAGCTCTTGGTTGATTTCCAAGTTGCTAAAGTTTGATTCTTACAGTTTTGCCAGTGCTTGTGTTTCTGTCCAGAAAGCTAAGATTTTGGTTCCTTATTCTGCCATAATTTAGAAACTCTCCTGAACTTTCTAAGTTAATGTGAATGTCATCTTAGAATAGGATCAGTTTCCAGATCTTTGCTTTTCAGTTCGTTTTACTGCAGTTGCTAGCAACGGAATGTGATGACAGAAACGAACTGTGATACTTCTGATTTAAGGGAATGGCTGTGGTTTGGGTGTGGTTTGTGTCCTCAAAGGGACATGTGCTGGAGGCTTGGTCTCCAGTTAATGATAGTAATAGGAATGGGACCTTAAAGAGCTTGGACCATCTAAGGAGTTGTGTTTTGAGCTAAAAAATGGCTCAATGGTGTAGCGTGTTTGCAGGTCTCTCAGAGGACCTGAATCCACTTCCCAGCACACACTTCAGGTGGCTCTCAACTGCTTGTAATGCCAGCTCCAGAGCACCTGGTGCCATCTTTAGGCACTTGCACACATGTGGTATGTACACACAGATGTACACACAATCTCATGAATATTTTTTAAAAACTGTGCTTATACCGATAGATTGCTGCTCGCACAGATCAGAGAAATTCCTTTTTGCAGGAGGCCACAGCAGCTGTAGGGATGTCAAATACTTGAGCTTATTTGGGACATCTATACTACCCCTTCCAAGGCTCAGAGAAGCTGGTGGAAGATGGGAAAGCAAGAGTGTAAGAATTAAATGAGGTAGAGCATCATCTTTGGAACAGGACATCTCTCCTGTATTCTGGCTTCCATAGGTGTGCCAATAGCAGGAGACCTGGGCAAGATTAATTAGTTAATATGAGATTTGACAGTTCTAAAGCTGGTAAGTCTCCCTTCTTGATTCTTCGTTCACAAGGGTACCTTTCTTTCTACATTTTGGTTGATGACTTTAGTTTCCAGCACTAGTTGAGCTTCCCTCTGGCACACTTAGCTCCCCCTAGAACTGTGAGTTAAAAGAACCTCATTTTCGTTATAAATTTCTCAGCCTTCAGTATTTTATTATAGTAACAAAAAGCAGACATACAATAATTGACTGGAATGCCATGGCCAATATAGGTGTGTACTGAACTTCTAACTGAAGACTCACCAAGCTAATGAGGCCTCATGCAGTCTATGAAAACTTTTAATCCTAAGAAACACCAAAATAATGTTGTTATGAAAATGGACTCTAGCCAAGAGGATGTTCCATGGCTATGCTTACAATCTTAGGGACCCAAGTTGATTTTGTTGTTTCAGTCTAGTCACATCCAAAACAATATTATATTATAAACAAAAATTATAATTATATTTTTATTCAATGCTGCCAACTCTCAGTAGAAGTGACACACTAGGTCCTGCCAATTTAAAGTGGCAGGGTTGCCCAAGATTGTGTATCAGGGCCCCTTTCATCGGCTGCCTCCTATTTTAGGCCTTAACTTCTCTTTAGATCTCAGGTTTAATATCCATTTTTATATTTCTGTGTTTTATCTTACTGTTTCAGATAGGAAATTTTCTACTACATTTTGAATATTTTCCTCAAATTGGATACAACCCTGTTTTCTTATGTCCTTCAGCAAAGATTAAATTTCTGATAATTATCTTTTGGACACTTTGATTGGTTACATTTCTTATCCCATTTTCTTTAAAAGTTTACACTAATTTTATTGACGTTTTGGCCACTCAGCTCTACTATCTGGGCATTTACAGGACTTCCGTATTGCCTATGACTTCCTCAGCTCTAGGTTATAGCAGTATCCAGGATGCCTCAAAAAATCATAGAGTCTTCTTGTCCTGGTGTTGGCCACGTACCAACTGACTCTTCCCAACCTTCTGGACACTTGCTCAGTTAAGTCAACCTGAATCTGTGCAGACCACAGTAAAACTGTCCTTAAGGACTTTAAACAAATAGCCTGCGAATTCCTTGAGTCCACTCTCTAGGGCCAGCTAAATTGTGATCATTATCTTCATGTACTGAAAAAGATCCCTTCTAAGACTTGCAAACCTTTTAGGTCAGTGGTTCTCAACTTGTGGGTCGCAACCCACCCACAGTGGTTGCATATCAGGTAATTACATTACAATTCATAACAGTAGCAAAATTATAGTTATGAAGTAACAAAAACATAGTTTTATTGTTGGGGGTCACTACAACATGAGGAGCTGTACTAAAGGGTCTCAGCATTAGGAAGGTTGAGAACCACTATGTTAGAGGGCTTTTGTTAAGTCTCCATTTTCAGAAGTCAGAATGTTTTGGTTTCTAGATAGGGAGAGATAATTGTGCAACAATGCCACACTGCCAATAAAGTTGTAGGAGGCATTGCAGTATTAAGTATGGCAGTTACTGAGTGGCCATTAAGTCTTTAAAAGTATATTTATTTATTTACTTTTATTATTATTCAAAATAGACTTTTTTGTTCAACATATTCTGATTATTGTTCCTTCTCCCCCAGTTCCTCCAAGATTCTCCCCACCCACTCCAATCCATACCCTCACTTGTTCTAACATTAGAAAACAAATAGATATATAAAAAGAAAGAAATTGAAATAAGATAAAAACAAACAAATCAACCAACCTAATAAGACAAAGCAAAGCAGTAAAGGAAAAATTAGCCAAGAAACACATATGGGAACAGACACACACACACACACACACACACATGATGTAGGAGGGTCATGTATGTGTTACTTTCATTGGTTAATAAAGAAACTGCCNTGCGGGAGCTGGGCTGGACGAAAAGCAGGGCCCGCTCCCTTATTACTACACACACACACACACACACACACAAGCAAACACAGAAAATCCATAAAACACCAAGTTGAAAACTATACTTTATAAATGAAAGATCTGTAAAGTAAGAGGGGGGGGGAGGCCAGAAAAGGTATCATGGGACAAAAATTCCTCCTCAAATGCCATTGAATTTGTTTTGTCTTGGTCATCTAATGCTGAGCATGAGGCTTGTCCTTAGTAGTGTTTTGAATACCCAGTGAGACTCCGTTAAAGGAAACTAGTTTTTCATTTGCAAGTAGTTACCAATTGGAGATAACTTCTGTGTTGGGATGTGGACTTATGTCCACGTCCACTCTCAGAACTAGGACCCTATCTAGTACAGACACATGTTGGTCCTGTGTATGCTTCTACAGTTCATATGTTTATAGGTCCTGTTGTATATGGAAGGCCTTGTTTCCTTAGAATCCTCCATCTCCATTAGCTCTTATGATATCCCCTCCTTCTCTTCTGCAGGATTCCCTGAGCCCTGAGAAGAGAGAATTGATGGTGACAATCCATTTAGGATCCCATGTTCTAAGGGCTCTCATTCTCTGCACCTTGTCCAGCTATAGGTTATCCATGTTTATTCCCATCTATAGAAGGAGGAAGCTTCTCTGATGATGGTTGAGCAAGACACTGATATATGAGTAAAGCAGAATGTCATTAGGACTCATTTCGTTGCTACATTTCTTTAGCAGAACAGTAGTATTTAGTTTACAAGAAAGGCCTAGCTCCCTGGCCTGTCTAGTATTCCATTCTTGGCCACTAGAGAAGTACTGGGGATGGGCCTTAATGGTTGGTTACTTCCACGACATTTGTGCCACTATTGCAGTAGTGCATCTTGCACACAGGTCATCATTGTAGACTGAAAGGTTTATATCTGCACCCTGAACACTAGACATTAGGGGTGAAGATTCTAGGTGGGTACCAGATTGACTTTTCCATGAACAATAAGTTGTATAATTGTCTTCAGCAATACTTTGTAACCTTGTCAGTAGCCTAAGTTGTTCCGGGGTTCCTATGAGGTGCCTTTGGTCAGCAGCTCATGAGATGTAACCCCTTCCCAGAACTGGAGTCATCATTTGGCAACGAGAGATGTCCAGCTGGGGCTTTGTCTCTAATGTTATTTGGAGGCTCTATTTAGATCACTTTCATATATGTACATATTTTTGGAAGCTTCCACTATATTTGGTTTCCATACAGCCCCTCAAATGGCTTTTAGTTTTATTTATCCATCTCCATATTCTCTTTCTCCCCCTCTTCCCTCCCTCTCCCCATTTGATCCTTCTGTTCCAGTCTCTTCCCCTCAAAAGCCATAATTGACTATCTCTACCTAGCCTCTGTGGTTACATGGATTGCAGCCTGCTTACCAAAGATTTAACAAATAACATTAACATATATCTGTCTTTTGAGGACTGGGCTACCTCATGCAAACTGATTTTTTTTTCAGTTCCATTCATTTACCTGAAAAATTTATTTTTTTAACAGCCAAGTAATATTCCACATGAAAACGTACTACATTTTCTTTATCCATGCATCCACTGATGAACCTTCTTCCCATGATGGACATTACCCAGGTCTTTTATTATGGAGGGGCTATTATGAGTAAAGCAGCAATGAACATGGTTAAGCAAGTGTCTCTGTAGAAGGATGAAGTGTCATTGGGTGTGTGACCAAGAATGGTATAACTGGATCTTGAGGTAGATTGCTTTTAATCTTCCAGAAGAACTGCCACACTAATATCCATAGTGGCTATATACGTTTGCACTGCCACTAGCAATGGGTAAATGTTCATTGTAGCAGGCTCTCCGTTGGGCCACCAACCAGCTCCCAAATCATTATATTAGTTATCAATACTCAGTCTTATTTTAGCTCTTGTTTTAATCTGTTTCTATTTATCTATGTTTTTCTCTTTTTTAAAAACTTTCATTCAGTATATCTTACCTTCCTGTTTCCTTTGTGTCTGCCTGGCTGGCTGGTGGCTGTCTGGCTTCTGGCCCTGGGTGTCTCCTTTTTTCTCCCTGGTTCTCTCTTCTCTCACATTTCTTGAGCCCTTGAGCCTAGATTTCTCCTTCTATTTATCTTCTTTGCCTGCCAGCCCTGCCTATATCTCCTCTGTCTAATTATTGGCCATCCAGCTATTTGGTTTTTTTTGTTTTGTTTTTCAAGACAGGGTTTCTCTGTGTAACAGCCCTAGTTGTCCTGTAACTCACTTTGTAGACCAGGCTGGCCTCAATTCATAGAGATCAGCCTGCCTCTGCCTCCCAAGTACTTGTCCAGCACTCATTCAGCTTTTTATTAGCCAATCAGGTGCCTTAAGCAGACAAGGTAAAATAGCAACACATCTTTACATAATTAAACAAATGCAGAATAAACAAAAACAATACACCTTTACATAATTAAAGTAATACTTTGCAACATAAACAAATGTAGCACATCTATGCCTAGTTGAAGTAATATTCTTCAAGAGTTCACCTTGCTTCACATCCTTTCCAGTATGAGCTATTATTTGTTTTGTCGATCTTGGCCACTCTGAGTGGTATAAGATAAAATCTCAAAGTAGTTTTGATTTGCATTTCCCTGATGGATAAAGGTTTGAACATTTCTTTAAGTGATTCTCAGCTATTTGTGTTTTCTCTTTTGGGAATTCCATTTAGATCCATACCTCATTTTGTTATTGGGTTATTTATCTTCTTAATGTCCAGTTTTTTGGTGTGTTTTGAAATACATTTGGGTATTAGGTCTCTATTAGATTTGTAGTTGACAAAAATTCTTTCCTGTTTTGTAGCCTGCCACTTTGTCCAAATGATGGTGTCCATTACTATACAGAAACTATTCATTTTTTGAGGTTCCATTTATCAATTGTTGTTCTTAATGCCTGTGATGGGACGTGTTCTGGTTAGAAAATTCTTTCCTGTGTCATTTAGTTTAAGACCATTCCCAACATTTTCTTCTATCAGATTCAGGGTGTTTGTCTTTCTGTTGAGGTCTTTGATCCATTTGAAATAGAATTTTGTGCAAGTGCTAAGTATGGATCTATTTGAACTCCCCCATATGAAGCCATCAAGTTTGACAAGTGTTATTTGTTGAAGATGCTCTTTTTTTTAAGTATTAAAACTCAGGTGTCCATTTGAGTCCATTGATCAATGTGTCTGTTTTTACACCAATACCTTGCTGTTTTTATTACTATACTTTTGTAGTATATATAGTTTGAGGTCAGGAATGGTGATACTGCCAGCAGTTATTTTATTATTCAGAAGGTTTAGCTATCTTTGTGTATGTGTGTGTGTGTGTCTATGTGTGTTTTCATATAAAGTTGAAATTATCCTTTCAAGGTCTGTGAAGAATTGTGTTGGAATTTTGAGGGGCATTTCATTGAATCTATAGATGCTTTTTGTAGAATGGCCATTTTGACTATATTAATCCTATCAGTCCATGAAGATGGAGGATATTTCCATCTCCTGATATCTTCTTTAATTTCTTTATTCAATATCTTAAAGTTTTAAATTATACAAGTTTTTCACATGCTTGATTAGAGTTATTCCCATGATATTTTATGTTTTTAGGGTCTCTTATATATACAATTCTTATTATCTACAAATAAATGTACTTTAACTTCTTTCATTTCTGTCTGTAGCTCCTTAATCTCCTTGATTATTTCTCTAGCTAAGACTTAGAGTACTATATTGAATAGCTACAGACAGCCTTGACTTGTTCCTGATTTTAGTACAAATGCAGGCAAGTCTCCTGTATTCCTAGTCTGTTTCTCTAGGACTTTTTATCATGAAAGGGTGATGGGCTTTTTCAAAGGCCTTTTCTGCATCTAATGAGATGATCTTGTACTTTTTGTCTTTCAGTTTGTTTATTTGGTGGATTACATTTATTGATTTACATATGTTGAACCATCTCTGCATTGCTGGGATGATGGTGGATGATCTTTTTGATGTGTTGTAGTATTTGGTTTGCAAATATTTTATTGAGAGTTTCACATCATGCACCCCAATCCCAGCCAGCTCCCAGTCACCCTGCATTTGCCTCTGACTCTTAAAGTGCTCACCCACAACACACACACAAGGAAAGGTAACCCAGGTTTCATGACCTTGCTGGTGATGTGGGCCATGGACATCATCATAGACCCTGACTGCTATATGACCATAGACCTAGACAAAGTCTTGAGAAGCAGCCTGAGTCCGGATGTCACTGTGGCCCTGATTGGCATCACCCCTGCTACATGGTGGTCACCAGGCCCAACACCACCCCAGGTGTGGGTCCTGCCCCTGGCATCCACACTACCCCAGTGGTAACCAGCAGCATGGACATTAACACTGACTCTGACTGCAGTAGGGCCACGGACCCAGACATGGCTCCTGGTCCCAGCTCAAATCCAAGCCTGGACTACTCCATTGGCCGGGGCAGAAGCTCATGTTGTTCAGATCAAGATAGCTCCTGCATTAGCATGGCCCTTGGGCACCTACCTGGCCACATGTGGCAGCTTCAATGCCAGCCATCCTCACAGCCCCTGATGGTAGTANAATGCCAGCCACCCTCACAGCCCCTGATGGTAGTAGGAGCCATGGACATTGTCACAGACCAAGGCTGCAGTGGGGCCAAGGACCCAAACATGGTCCTAGGCAGAAGCCCAGGACTGACCAACACCATGTACCTGTGTGGCAAACAGGCATCCCACATTAGCCTGTTCTTCATGGCCTTTGCCTCTTCAGATAGGTTTCTCTCTATAGAGCATGAACATCTCTCTGCCCCTCTCACCCTCCCATACCCCATCATATATTTGCTCACCATAGTGGTGCTGGACTACCTGGTGCTGCATGGCCTCTGGCATGCTGTGGCTTCTTCCTGCTGTGCGAGTTCTTCTCCATCTGCTTGTTTTAATGGCACGGAACAGCAGGTTTTGACTGTCTTACTGATTTCCCCATAGAACCAACTCTTTGTTGCATTGATTCTTTTTATTGTTTTGTTGGTGGTGGTTGTTTCTGTTTTATTGATTTAGCCCTGAGTTTGATTATTTCTTGTAGTCTACTCCTTTTGTGTATCATTTCTTTTGTTGTTGTTATTCTAGAGCCTTTGAATGTGCCCTTAACAATATAAAATCTCTCCAATTTATTTATTATTCATTTATTTTTATGTAGACCCTTAGTCTTGTGAACTTGCTTCATAACTATCTTCATTGTGTACATTGGGTACATTGTGTTCCATTTTCATCCAAATCTAAAATGTTTTAAATTTCCTTTTAAATTTCTGTCTCCATCCATTCTCCACTCCATTTCCATTAGTTTGTTATTTTTCTATTGTTTCTATTTTACTTTAATCCATGGGGGTCAGATAGGATGCTGGATATTCTTCAGTTTTCTCGCATCTCCTGAGACTTGCTTTGTGTCTGAGTACGTGGTCAATTTTGGAGAAATTGCATGAGGTACAGAGAAGAAGGTCCATTCTTCTGTGCTTGGGTGAATTTTGGAGAAATTGCATGAGGTACAGAGAAGAAGGTCCATTCTTCTGTGCTTGGGTGAATTTTGGAGAAATTGAATGAGGTACAGAGAAGAAGGTCCATTCTTCTGTGCTTGGGTGAAACGCTCTCTCTGTTAGGGTGATTAGGTTTTGATGTCAGTTACCTCCAGCATTTCCCTATTTTGTGTCTGGATAACCTATCTATTGAGTGGGGTGTTGAAACCACCCACTATGATTATGTGAGGACTGATATGTGATTTAAGTTGTAGAACTGTTTCTTTAAGAACTTGGGTATCTTGTAAACACAAGATATAGAATTGCAATATCTTTCTGATGGATTTGATCTTTAATGAGTATATGGGGTCCTTCCCTAGCTCTTCAAATTGTTTTGAAGTCTTTTTGTCGGATATTAAAATGAC
The DNA here is from genome assembly GCA_001685075.1 of Bramus lutescens. NCBI lineage: Eukaryota > Metazoa > Chordata > Mammalia > Rodentia > Cricetidae > Bramus > Bramus lutescens. The sequence goes on along the minus strand of LOEQ01002175.1, from coordinate 163,355 downwards.
TACTCTGACTTGACTTGTTTCTTGGGTCCATTTGTTTGGGTTTTCCATCAATTTTCCCTGAGATGATGACAATCCTTGACATTTAAGTGTGATTCTTGGATACATCAGAAGGATGGATGCTGAATTCATAGGCAGTTTGTTAGACTGTATCTTTTCATTGGGAACCTGAGACCATTGATACTGAGAGACCAGTGACTAGTCTCTCATTCATTCCCATTATTTTGTTGCGATGGTGTGGGTCCTCACCCCTTGGTTTGCTGCCCTGAGATTATTTATCCCTTGTATTTTCTTGGTTGTGGTTAGCCTGTTTAGGCTGAAGTGTTCTTTCTAGTCCCTTCTGTAGAACTGGATTTGTAGATAGACATTGCTTAAATTTGTTTTTTATTGTGGAATGTCTTTCTTTCTTCATCTCTTGTGACTGAGAGTCTTGATGTGTATAGAATTCTGGGCTGACACCTGTGTTCTCTTAGAGTTTGTAGAACATCTGTCCACATGATTCTGGATTTGAGTCTCCACTGGAAAGTCAGGAGCTTTTCTAATGACCCTGCCCTTATATGTTACTAGGTTTGTTTTTCCTGCAGCTTTGAATTTTCTTTCTTTGTGCTGTGAATCTTGTGTTTTGATTGTTATGTAGCTAGGGGAGATTCTTTTCTGGTTAAATCTATTTGGTGTTCTTCTATATGCTTCTTTATAGGTAGCTCCCTCTTTAGATTAAGGAAATTTTCTTCTATGATTTTGTTGAAAATATTATTTTGCACTTTTGACCTGGCTCTGTTCTCCTTTTTCTATTCTTATTTTGCTTAAATTTGGTCTTTTCATATGTCCCAGATTTCCTGGATATTTTGTGCCTGGATTTTTTTTTAACATTTAAGATATTCTTTAACCAAGATATCCATTTCTTGTGACTTGTCTTCAATGACTGAGATGGTCTCTTCCATATCTTATATTCTGTTGGTGAGCTTTGGCTCTGAGGTTCCTGTTTAAGTTCCTAAATTTTTCATTTTCAGTGCCCTTCAGTACTTTTTAAATTGATTCTATTTCCACTTTTACTTCTTGAACAGTTTTCTTCATTTAATTTTGCTGCTTGTGTTTTTTTTAATGTCATTTATGGATTTATACTCTTTAAGGCCTCTGATGACATTCATAAGTCATTTGAAATTCTTGTCTTGAACCTCAACTATATTGCATTTCTCAGGTCATACTGTAGTGTATCATGCTTGCTGTGCTTTAGTGGAGACATATAGCCCTGGCTGCTACTGGTTATGTTTTTTTTTTCTCTAACATTCTAAATATCTGGGCTTGGAATGACTGTCATTTTAAGTGTTAAAGTCTGGTCTTGTCTTAGTTGGGTGGGTTTCCTACTCTGTTTTCTGTTGCCTTCTCTAGATCTTAGGACAATGGCTGTTTGCTACCTGGCAGGGAGTGCTTCTGAGTCCCTGCCAGGTGTGACAACTAGAGATGCCAGGTAGACCTTGTTTGAGAGCTTGGGATGGACTAAAGGGGAGTGGTCTGAGTAGGTCCACAGGAGGGAGGAAAACTTAGTCTGCCAGGAGGATCTGATTCTCACTGAGGCCAGGAGGGAGGNGAGGAAGGACAGGCACAGCAGGCAGTCTGCTACAAAGCTGGGGTAAGATTGGGGAGCTGGAGTTAGAGGTTGGGAAGGACAATGAAGATCTCTTATCTGTTTTTTTCTGGTCAGCATGGCCAGCAAGTGTCTAGGAAGAGACCAGCTCAGATGCTGACAGAGGATGGGGTGAGGAAGCAAGACCAGTTTTCTACTCTCTCCGCTCATCTGTTCAAATATAATAAAAGCTACTGAAAATTCTCACCATGGTCTGCAGAACCCTAGGTGACCAGTGCCACGTCACTTCCCCTGACTCTGCCCTCTCTCCAGCCCTACTGCCTTCTTGCTGTTCTATGAGAAGGGTCCCATCAGAAACATCACAGTTAGTCTTTCTTCTCTTTGAGTCTCTTTTCTCACAAATTTCTACTAAAGCTTCACTACATGAGACCCCCAACTCTATAAGAATAGAGTCCAGCTTTGGCCTCTCCTTGGGCTTGTGTTTGTTGACCTCCACCCAAGGCAGTCTCCTCAGACTAAGTTGGGGTCCTTGTCTTTGTGTCTGGGACGCAGCACACAGGAAGCTTATCCTCTTATTAATTAACCATGTATTGGATATTGTAAGGGAATGACTGTTCCAAAGATAATAAGCATCCCAACTCTGTCTGTAGGAATTGGGGAAAATTCCAAGAGGGAGTAAAAGTCAGACTATCCAAGCTAAAGCTTGGAGGACAAGACAGAAGAAGATTCTATGCAAGGAAAGGGGCTATGAAAAGATACATATTCTTCTTAGGCCTAGAACAAAGGCCTGTGTGTAAAATTGCTAAGTCAAGACACAGTTTGGAAAAGAAATCTACTCAACCCAAGTTTTAAATCAAAGCTATTTCAAAGTCTTAATAATTTTTTTCATTTCTAATCTTTAAGAGGGAAGACAGCATCACAGGTTATAATAGGCTTTTGACACCAGTGAACGTCTAGTCAAGTCAAAGAGACCAAGACACTTAGAAGAATGTGGAAGATCTACCCGAGACTGTTGGAGTCTGTACTAATTCTTCTGTAAGACAGGAAATCTTTTAGTGGAGAATGCAGGCTGGCATGGGACAGTATGGCAGAGCCACAGTGCCTTACTGTTGGGAAATGATATCAAGGAGACCAGGGTGGTCCTAGCTTCCTTCGGATTTGCTGAGCATCTTGAATGGGTCTTATGCAAGAGTAATAGAAAATCAGCTGTAATCACATTTAGAGAACATTTGTCATGATCGAAAGCTTAAGGTTTGCTGAAGCTGAACCTCACAAACACTGCCAGCCTTCTGTGCAATCAAACTGGGAGATACCTGCTCTACTGTGATGAAAGCCTTAACCCAAATCATGGAGCCACACAGCACTTCTTCAGCCAGACGTGCAGGACACGGTGCGCTGAAATGGTCCCATTTCGTGTGTTTATTCCAACAACTCACCACGGAAAACCAATTTGGGGTCGTTCTGTTTGTTTTCCAATTCCTATCACAGACCTGGATGAGGATTTCAACATTTGAGAAAGCTAAGGTTAAAGACAGGTCAAGTCTCTGGTCTTATACGGATTCTCAGGGACATGTTAAAGGCTTTAAAAAATGACCTGTGCTTATGGCTATGGCTCTTCCAATACTTTTTAAATGGACTGTATGCCTTAACTGCTAATAATATGTTTAAAACACACACACATACATATGCTATGTGGCAGAATGTGTATGAAGGTATGTGTATACATGTATGTGAATGTGGTGTGTGTGCATATGTGTATAAGACATGTGCATGCTGCAACTTGAATATGAAGGTCAGTGGACAGCCTTGGGCCAGTCTTTTCCTCCCTGTTTGAAGCTATGTGTCTTTTGCCATTTGCCTCTGCACTATGCACTTCAGGTTAACTAGTCCATCGACTTCTGGGTAATCCACCTGTCTCTGCTCCTATCATATCCTAGCATTGTTGAGCTTACCAATGTGACTACGCTTCTGACTTCTACCTGACTTCTGAGGGTCTGACCTCAGGTTGTCAGGCTCACATAGGCAAGCAAGTTGGTTTATTTTTTATTTTTTATTTTTTTTTTTGTCACAGACCCATCTCTCTGCACGTGTTAAACACCTGTGAATCTCATTGGACAGTTTTTCTTCCTACCCTTGCATTATTATTAGCTGCTAGGTTTTTTGTTTCTTAATCGGAAATTTAGTCTTTTGGAAAGTTAATAATAAAAAGATGCATTTCTATGTTTTTGTGGCACTGTTACCATAAATATTTGGTCACAGATTGGCCAATGTCCTGGTATAAGGTTAGCTGAATTTCCATTTTTTGTGAGTAGAGTAGAAAGAAAATGAGATTTGACAAACATGAGTCTGTGTCAGGACCTTGCTCTGGCCCCCAGAACATATATCATTTCCTACAGTTCAAATTAGTATGTTTTATTCTTGCTAACATTTTTATCTGTAAAACACAATACTGTAATATCAAACAAATGGGGTGTTAGGAGACCCCACGGCACAGACTGTGTTTGTAGCTCACAAATCTTGTTGCTTTGTTTCAAGGCAGAGTCTTATTATTAATTATCAAATATCTTTGAGCTTTGCTCTGAAGTGTGTGTGCTAGATTTTATCAGTCAGTGGCGTTCATCAACCCATGATGTTTTGCTTTGGAGTCCAAGTTTCTCAGAAATTAATTTAATGATTACAGGTGTTATTAATGATTTTATTAATGTGAGTTTTGACTTATAATCTCTGTTTCCCTTTAAAGCTCTATCTAATAAAAGTATAGCAAGTATCCAGTCCTTTTAAACAGAGTCATAGTGTATATTATGAATGATAAGTGATTTTGTGATGAAATTTATTTTGTTGTGTCCAGAGTAATAAAATTCATTCATAATAACCATTATCATGCAAATGCTCCCAGTATCTTGAGAATGGCTGTTGATATTAAGAGTGGAGTAGAAAAAAATGAGCTTTAATCAGCATCCCTAGCCTTCAGAGAGCAAGAATATCAAACTGAGTTCATTTACAGTAAGACAATAGAGTCAAGGAAGAATATTTTGCATTATTAAGTGTGATACGGTGGTTTTATGTTGGGGAAACTGAGGCTGAGTCAGTGAGACAGTGTTCATGATGCTAGAGAAAGCACCACCCCTCAGGCTCTCAAGTGGCAGAGTTTCACTGTGGCCCAGACTTTTGAGTACACTGGATCCTCTCTCAGGCCTTTTGCTCGAGCCCCTTATTCCCTTCTACACTGTCAGAACTCCGAGGCTGGAGAACACAAAACACATCTTTCTCCTTAGGTTTACAAGTCCTGCAGACTAGAAGCACGAGTCAAGCCTAGTGTGGTTGGCCTGTCTTTATTCACCAGAAGATTTAACAGGTACAGATAGTTCAGAGTGCATAGTGCTAGAATTATATCGGGAAATTCTTTTCTAAATCTCTAGCATCATGGAAAGGGTCTGGGTCATGTAACTCAGGGGGCTCTAAGAACAAGGGCCATCCTGGATGAGGCAGGAGTTGCTTAGTCTTCAACAAACCATTTAAATACTGTCCCCAGTAGTTCAACAGCCACTTACTCTGTCAGGCTTAAGAGAAGAGAGATTCCACTTCTGATGGGAGAAGCATCGTGTATGAAAATATTGGAGCACGTGTTTGCTGAGAACATGTTAGGAGCCAGACAATAAGCCCTTGAGGAGGCAGAGGCTACTAGGATCTGTTCTCCATCTTCAAAGCCTTTCCGGTATATAAAGAACCAAGGCAGAAGCTGCCCAGTTTATCTGTTAATGACAGCACAGAAACGGATATTTTGGTTGTGTAGTAGGGAGGACAGGTGAATGAATGAAAACCACAGAACATGCAGGAACTCAAAGGACAGATAACATTTTGATAGATGGTGACAGTGTTACAGCAGGTTACTGTTCAAAGGGAGGGCTGCGTAACATGTAGAGCTAAGAAAATGTTTTTCTGTAAGGAATTCATCAAATAGATTTCGATCTCTCACTTCAGGGAAATTAAGTCCAGATGGGTCCAGAACTTAAATGTCAAAGGCAAAGCTTTAAAGTGAGTAGAAACAATGTGGGTGAAATCATCCTGCCCTTGAAGTTGGGAAGGATTACTTCATCAGGACCCTAAAAACATTCACTGCAAGTCTCCAATGGAAATGAAAAGCATTTAGTTACCAAACAATATCTTAGAAAATGAACATAAATATAAAAACAGGAAGATGCTTGTAATACTCATCACTGAAATATAAATCCACCTGCATCTCTATAAATGTATTTATCTGTTATCTACCTGGATAGCATTGATCTATCCATCATCCGTCTGCCTATATCATCTACCAACATAAGAATAAATGAGGAAAAGACCTTTCAATTAACAAGAAACGGACACAAGGAATGCCAATTCACTGAAGAGAAATGGAGATACGAACAATTAAAAGTTAAATGCTACTTTGTTTATTAACAATTATGACACAGATTTAATTGGCAGAAACTATCATGTTGCACCATCATGAGCTAGGCAATTGGAAAATGTACCAAAGGAAAAACTGATCTAGCATTTGAAAAAAATCTCACAGTGTCTGAGTAAAGGACATCCATTCCAGCCCTTAAGGTGTCCCAGTAGTCTTCTTTTGCAGACACTTCACTTGAAATGTTTTGATGCCATTGTAGAGCGAGGCATTAGACGTGGCCATGGAATGCCTTAGCAAAGATAACATGAATGAGAATTATGATTTGAAAATGGAAATTAGGCCCCTTACACCTCTCAATTAAAGCTATCCTCTCATTTTCTTCTTAGAAACAACCAGCTGTTCCCCTTTTTTGGCGGTTATCAGTTGCCAGTATTTTCTTCGCTCAGGGTGGGATGTTCTGATCATCCTCCTCCATGCTGGCGTCTGGTGCATGCATTCACATTTTTTGTGTGTGCATACGTGCAACTTTCCTGGTGTGTCCTGAAAACAGGATTTCTTTTTGTCATCCACCACCTCTGTTTTTTGCCTCCTCTTACACTTTGACCCCAGAACCTGGAGAGGTGGGCGTGATACAGATGTCCTGTCAAGGGCTGGTTATTCTGCAGTCATCTGTTCTCTGAACATGAACAAGTTGTGGCTCGTTATGTTAATTGTCATCTACTGCAAAATGTAGCTTCCTTGATGAGGGCTGGCCACTCTCCAGAGGATGGCCTGACACCCGTGATTATATGGACAGCAGAAATTGCTCTCAACTTTTTAAATAGAGGACACACAGTGAAGGTGAATGTGATCAAAATACATTGCATGAAATTTTCACATAATTAATACACAAAATGACATATAATAAAAGTAGTAGACTTGTGGTGGCTTCCACAGGGAGAGGGGTATATATGCAAGTGAGCTGACAGAACTGAGCTTTTAGGAAATGGAATCCCATCCTTGCGATGCTTTTATGGTATTGCATCCAGTAGCCATGATGAAAGGGTTACCTTTTAGAAAAATTTCATGTAGACTCTTGGATGAAGTATAAGAGGCAGTTCACTTTCCAGCTGCCATCCAGGATTATTGAAAGAAATATATTAAGTGTGCTTATACAGAAATTGATGAGGTTCTTGTTACATATGCTGTTGTCCTTTGCTGCCCAGCTTATTTGTAGGGAGGAGGAATGTGAACCGATGAACAGGGAGTTTGCACTGGGAGTGGAGTAGTGATGGCCAGAGAGGATATTTGTAATGAAGAAGCATTGCTGGGCATAGACCTTGTCAGACTTGGCCTTGAAAAAAACTTAGACAACTGAAAAAATCATGTTGACTTGCTAGAAAAAGATGACTTAGGACATGCATCCATAAGATGGAACCCATACCCAACATTGCTTTGGCAACTAAGAACCAGAGACTCTATAGCCCAGAGACATGGGGGTGAAATCAAATACAAATGGTAAAAAAAAAGCAGTGAAAAAATGTCCTACTGCTATTCTGTTGTACTTATAAATCAGTGCCTTGTATGTCCTTCATAACAGAAGCTTCCTCCTGTTGCAGATAGAAACAAATACAGGGACTCATAGTCAGACATCACACAAAGATAGATAGAGACAGACAGATCACACTTACACACACACACACACACACACACACACAGATGACTGGCAGACAAACAGATAGATGAAATGTCTCATCAAATCCTTCCCCTCAGAGCTCAGAGAAGCCTGCAGAAGAGGAGGTGGAAAGAATGTTAGAGCCAGAGTGGATGGAGGACATCAGGAGAACAATGAAGTCCTGTGAATCAACTTAGCAAGCCTTATATAAAATCACAGGACCTGAAGCAACAAGCACAGCACCCACGTGGGGTCTGCATCAGGACCTCTGTGTATATATTATAGCCTTCACTTTATATTTTTATGGGACTCTTGTGTGTGAACAAGTGGGTCTCTGATTCTGATTCTTGTGCCTTCTCCTGGGCTCGTTTCATTCTGTTGGTTTGTCTTGTCCAACTTCCTTGTGATGGTTTTTATTTTATCTTATGATATTTTATTTTGTTATGTTTGGTTGCCATTTCTTAGAAACCTGTTCTTTTCTGATGAGAGACAGAAAGGGAGTGGGTCAAGATTGGAGGGAGGTGGGGAGGAATTGAGAGGAGTAGAAGGATTGGAAACTAATCAGGACATATTGTATAAGAAAAAATCTCTTTTCAATAAAAGTGTGTGTGGCGGGGAGAGCGAATCAGGGTGAACAGAGTACAGGAGAGTGGAGGACAGAATTCAGCTATCAGAACAGGTTGATAGCTGGTGGAGTGAGGTCTGGATTCAGGAGCTATCATAACAGGTTGATAGCTGGTGGAGTGAGGTCTGGATCCAGGAGCTATCAGAACAGGTTGATAGCTGGTGGAGTGAGGTCTGGATTCAGGAGCTATCAGAACAGGTTGATAGCTGGTGGAGTGAGGTCTGGATTCAGGAGCTATCATAACAGGTTGATAGCTGGTGGAGTGAGGTCTGGATCCAGGAGCTATCAGAACAGGTTGATAGCTGGTGGAGTGAGGTCTGGATTCAGGAGCTATCAGAACAGGTTGATAGCTGGTGGAGTGAGGTCTGGATTCAGGAGCTATCAGAACAGGTTGATAGCTGGTGGAGTGAGGTCTGGATTCAGGAGCTATCAGAACAGCTTGATAGCTGGTGGAGTGAGGTCTGGATCCAGGAGACTGTGGGGATGCACGGGGCAGCAGAAAAGGTGCAAGCGCTCATTATATTGCCATCAGTTTCTGTGACAACCAAGGCTGATTGGCAATGTCCAGATGTGGGCAACCTTGCCAAGGAGAAAGGTTAGTGGGATGGTAAAAAGGAGTCTGAGTTTGCTAGTTGCAACATAATTCCAACATCAACATGACCTTGATGACTTCATCAAGCAGATCCCTTGAAGGCTCCAAACTTCTGCATGAACACAAAGGGAACAGAGTCTGGACCACTGCAAACTCCCAGATAGCCCCAGGGGTACTAATATGTTCCTGGCTACTGCAAGCCTGGCTTCTATTTTACCTCAAGAGCCAGCTTTCACAGCCTTCGATTCTTTACGGGAACTCTTGAGCCTAAGAACTTGGTTTGGAAACATCTTATTTGTATCACCTTTTCCACAATGGCTAAATCAGAGCACCAAGAACTTGAAAGGCCAGTCAAATAGAAACCATGCTTCAAAAGCCTGACTGATAACAACCACTATCCCAACAACCGGCTTCAGAAATCACAGAGAGTAAGGGAAAAGCCAAAACAATGTGGGAGAGCATGAGGAAGCTGGTGAAGGAACTGTTCAAAGACATGAATCAACCCTCCACAGGAAATACCTCTGTGTGGAAAACACTGGTAACCTTCCTCCTCACCACGCCAAAGATGAAATACGATTTGATTAGTCCAGTGTTAGTTTGCAGTGATCACGCAAATGGCCTGCAACCTTTCTCACTGCCTTGCTAAATGGTGCAAAGCTCCTGGGAGCGATTCTGCTTAGTCTCAGCACTGAGTGGGGTCTCAGCTGTTGTGACTACAATAACAGGTATTTATTTGTTTAAAGCACGAGGCGTTACCGTGTCACATTACCCATGGTACCGTACTGCTCGGCCCTCATGGCATCCTTTCAGTTACATCAAGAGAGCAGCTAGTTTTTAAAGCACCGGAACGCATGTCAAGTGGTTCGCTTTTCTGCATTGGGCGATATTAGCCAGCTCTTATGAGAAACTATTTCTAGATTTGCACATGGGTTCTCTGACATTACGGCACGTTCTGCAAAAGGGTTTTTGTTGAGCTCAAGTTTGACCTTTGCCAAGACTGACTAAAGCAGAGAGCTTCCAGCACTGGTTGCTTGGCCTCCTCCTCCCTGTCTTTCCCTCAGAAACTACTGATCATTTCTGTTGTCTTTGGAATTTCCCTTTTCCAGAAGGTTACATTGTTGGAATGCTTAATTCTTATGCTTATATTGTGTTTGTATATCTTGTTTGTGTTATGGCTTTTGTCTCTTTAAGATACAAGCCACGCCCACTCCCGGCAACCCTGCCTTCTTCCCCTGCCATCTTGGATCTCTGTCTGTTCTTTCTCTTGGCGTGCACGCGTCTCTCTCTTGGGGCCCCTCCCTGTCTCTCTCCTCTTCTTCTCTCTTCCCTTTTTCTCTCTCTCTCCTTTCTTCCCCCTTCTTTAAATAATAAATATCCAATTCTATTATGTACGATGTGTCTATGTGCCTTCTACCCGCCGCCTGCTCACACCTGCCCGCCT
>LOEQ01002175.1:138388-153000 GCA_001685075.1 Bramus lutescens | reverse complement strand
GGGCCCGCCATGCACCAGCTACCGGACTAGCTCTGTGGGCCTGCCAGGGATCTTAAAAGCATTTTTAAAATTGGTGCCATGACTCGGATAGGTGCTCATCTTGCTTGATGAGGTATTTACATCTCTGCCCATTTATAACCAGGTGTTCATTTTCTTACTGGTTCTAAAACTCTTAAAAATTCATTGGACTTAGGGCCAAGTTGGCCAAGGGCAGCCTTTTGCAAATGCCAACAAGAGACCCACTTGTTTTATCTTTTTCTGTCTCCCATCAGGAGTTCTCTTCTTGGACCACACTTGTCATTAGTTTTCTTCCTTTTTCTTTTTCCTTTTTGTCAAATTAACAAATCCAGAAAGAGAAACCCTCAATTGGGATAAAGTCTTCATCAGGTATTCTGTAGGTCAGTCTTTGGGGGCATTTTCTTGATTAATGATTGATGTCGGTTCTGCCACTCCTGACTTCTAGTTCTTTGCATAAAACAAGCAAACTGAGAAGGCTATGAAGAGCAGGGCAGTAGGCAGTGTCCCTTCATTGTCTCTGCTTCAATTTCTGCATCCAAATTCCTCCCATACTTGAGCAGCTTTCTTTGCTTCCTTCAGTGTCAGACCTGGGACATGTAAGTCAAATAACCCTTTCCCTCTTTAAGTTAGTTTTAATCAGTGTTTCCTCACAGCAACAGAAAGCAGACTGATATAATGTTCTTCTTTTTATACAAGTAGCTCCTTTCATCCTTAGAGCTTCACCAAGACAGGAATTCCTTAGGAGTCTCCCTACCGAAAGGTCAGATCTTCTCTGTGTTGTCTTAATCAAGTTCTAATCAAGTTATATACATCTAACATCTGTCTTTCACAGTAGAACAAACACCCTGTGAATGTCCATTGTTCAACACCACGTTTTGCTTTGACTTCACATAAATATTTGTTCAGTGAACAAACAAATGGGAAAATCTGCATAGCCTTCTTCTGTCTCCTGCAATGTGAGGTTGAGAAGCTAAACAAGGCAATTTCTTCAGACAACTTGGTAGCTCTTCACAGCCCTCAAGCCAACCATTGCTCTTTCCATTTTAAAAATTGGAATAACTTCCTCAAGACAAATATAAGGACCATAAGGATATGGGATTTAATTTGTAGAGATTTTCATTATATAAGTTTAGCATGGTAATTAGGTTGTGGAGACTTGTGTTGCTAAGTCATTTCTTGGGATGTATTTTAAAAAATTTTAAGGTTTTCTTGATTTCACCTGTCATAGAGTGATAGCTTATAATAGTTGAATTTAGCCTGGGGTGAGAAAAGTCTACTCTTTAATAAAATATTATTAAATTAATATTCATCATTACCAATAAGAGCAAAGTGAAATCTAATAAACTAAATTATTTTACACACACACACATACACACACACACACACACACACTGTGAAATGTTTAGCTTCAAGCTTCAGCCCTCTTACACCCTAATGTCTGTGGCAGGACTTAAATATTGCAGGGTTCAAGCAAACACTGCAGAGAAAGTGGTAGACATTTTGCACTTTCATCTTTGAAAGCTTGTCTCCTGTACTCTGTAAAGGGCTACATGAGGAAAGTGCTGGAGATACGGGTGAGGCATCTCATGAACAGGCAGAAGCTGCTAGATAGCTGTGTTAGCTGGTAGGAGAAAATTCACACTCGGCCTCTAGCTAACCTAGATACAGAGGTTCATTTTGGTGCCCTTTATTATGTGCCTCATTACTTCTTATCTTATTTCAATGTTCCTCTACTGTGATTTTCTCTGTAATTATAAGAAATTTCGGTAAGATTCTTCAGCCTAACTTTTATCTCTCTGGAGTTTTGTCCATGCCTTGGACAGCACCCATCCTTGGCCCACACCAGTGTTTGGATGCCTTCTGTCTGTCCCAGAAGTTTCCAACTGGCTTATCCTCAGAAAAATGGAGCTAAGAACTGGATGTGAACTTTGAGGTGGGGGAGGGTGAAGGTTCATTCGCAGCATAAACCATGATGTAGGCTGAGGAGGGATTTGCAAACTCTCGAGGGCCTTCTGGCATCAGTGGACTTCTATTGCTTAATGATGCTTGCTCTAAACTAGAGAAGTCCTCCTGAGGCACCAGGCCTGTGTCCGCAGCTGGGAGGCTGAGCAGAACACAGGAATTCTTTTCAGACCTCATCCTCATTCACACTTCAAACAAAGTTGTGGTAACTGGTTGCTTAAGCTGGCCTGTATTTCATGCAGTGTTCTTTCTTAAAAAGATTAAAATCTTTGTTATCAATTGGTTATAAACACCACTCCTTTCAGACCAACCTGGTGGCATACGCCTTTAATGCCAGCACTGAGGAGGTAGAAGTGGGAGGATCTCTGTGAGTCTGAGGACAGCCTGGTCTACAAAGTGAGTTCCAGGACAGCCAGGACTGCTGTTACACAGAGAAACCCTGTCTCAAAAAATCAAAATAATAAAAAAGACTAAACTGAGCTGTGTACACACACACACACACACACACACACACACACACTCATAAGCATAGACAGATGTGGCACACACAAAGGTAGGTTTATATATGTAGTAAATTATCCTTAACACCTCAAAATCTATAAAAAGAGCTGGATAAATGTTAGTCTTCCTTTTTGTCCTCCTAAACTAGGTTGTAGTGGGAAGCAAATACATCTTCCCCTTTTGCTGTGTTCCAGGGAACTCATGGACATTAGCTGTTGGCCCAAGGCTAAGCTGGCTCACATTGCTTCTGTAATGGAACAGCTTCTTCCCAGAGCAGACCCTTTAAAAGATGGTACTATATGGCATTCTGCACCACAGAGGGGAGGGAAACTAAAACCAGGTTCAAGTGGATACTTATAGCTCATGGTGACCACCAGGTGGAGTCTAACATTGGTCCCAAGTAACCCTCATTCAGGTAAGTTAGGGATGGTTGGGGAGAGTAGATTGGAAAATCTTGATTAAATAATGATTTTAATCAGCACTACATTTGGAACAAAGAGCTTAGGGAGGTGACACAATCAAGAAATGTTGACTGCAGGTGGATAACTTTCTGTCCTTTCCCTCTCTTAGATACCTGGGACAGTGTCAGCTGTGGTGAGAAGGTAGACGCCACACACTGATGTGTTCTGTGTCACACTGATGCCACACTTCAATGCTGAGGAAAGGCCAGAAAATCATGTACACACTTCTGTCCACAAGGGTGCCTTTCCTCAGGCCTTGTAGGCAAGTCTGGGGGCCCAGGGACTGCATTTGCATGCATACTGTACACAGTAGAGCACTGGTGGGAAAGAGGTCTGATCTGCAGATCCTTAGAGCATCCTCTTCTCCAGAAGGCAGCTGTGAGAAGGTGGCCCAAGGGTGATGTGGACATGAAGTACTGCCATCAAAAGTGGCACAAGGGGTCAGTGGAGAGGCAGAGTCAACATAAGGTCCTATTTGCACACAGAACTGCATTTGCTGAACTTGGGAATGGCAGATAATAGCTCACACATCAAGGCTTCTTGCTGCATGAGTTTCCATTCATGATATTATTATTCAGGGTAAAAGTAATTCATGTTTATGCATAGAAAGGCATCTACAATGTTGGTATCTCCCATCACACTAACAGGGATTTAGTTTGTCAATGGTAGAAACTCTGTCTGTAGTGGTAGAAAAGCCCACATCTTGTCCTGGAGCAATGGAGGAGGGAAAATTGGTCAGCAGATTGTAACTACCTGGACCCAAACCAGTCCAGACTTAGGCATTGGACTAAGAGATGTTTGAAACACTAATAGTTATTGAGAAGAGAATCAAAATGCAATGCGAGTATGTCTTCAAATTGAGCATTCTGGTGCATGACTGAATCCTAGTAGGAGCGTTAGAAAGATACCGAGGCAAGAAGAGCATGAGTTTGAGGCTAGCCTGTAAGATCCTGCTTCAAAAAATAGGTAAAAAAAAATTATATAACAGGGTATTCTCAGTGTCTTGGTGCTGTGACCATGTGTACAAGATCTGGGCAATATGGAGACAGTCAGTAGTCTAGTGTGGATGGGGAGGGCTCACTACATTCTACCCTAGAGAAAAAGCTATTAGCAGCTGATGGCTGCTGAGAAAGGGAGAGGTAGTTTCTTCTTTGGGTCTCTACCACTGTTACAAAAACCATGTCAAAAATCAACTTGGGGAAGAAAGAGTTTGGTCAACTATTCAACTTGTAGTCTATCATCAAAGCAAATCAAAGGTAGGAACTGAAGCAGAGACCACGGAGGAGTGCTGCTTCCTGGCTTGCTTCCCGTGCCTTACCCAGATGGCTTACTTATACACCCCATGGCCACCTATCCAGGGGTAGTGTCACCCACAATAGGCTGAGCCTTTTCACACAATCAATATCAAGAAAATGCCCCCATATAGTTTCCTAATGGCCAGTCTGATGAAGACAATTACTATGTTAAGATTTCTTCTTTTAAAATGTGTCTAGGTTTGTGTCAAGTTGACAAAAACCAGATGCCACATTAGCCATTAACCATGCTCCATATATCCATGTACACAGGTAGCACTAAGTAGACTCAGTGCATTTTCTTTTTTAAAAAAGAACCCATGAAGTTCAAATGTTTAAGGGAAAATAGGGGATTATTGCAACAGGTGAGCATAGGTGATGGATTTGATCAAAACCTATTATATGCTGTGAAGACTGAGCAGAAGACAAAGATCCACTCTCCACCCTGGGCCAGAAGGAGACAACAAAGCCTTGCCTGGTGCCATGCTGAGCAGTCAGGCTCTATTAAGGCTAGCAAATGTAGGGGAGTATATGGAAGAGAGAGACAGAATGGTTCGTATCTTGTGGAGAGAGGCAAATCTGAAGAACAAGAGGTAAAGATGGTGAGGAGTGGGCTAAGGTGGGCAGCCTGTTTGCCACCTGAAACCATGGTGATATCCGGGCCTGTGATATTGCCAAGGGCCATGTCTGTACCTGTGACCCTACAGCAGCCATGGTCTGTGTTGAAGTCTGTGGCTCCTGTTACCATTGAAGGCCCCGAATAAAGGACTGTGCAAAGATGGTCCCACCCCCTCTGGCTACAACACTAGGGAGAGCAGGGCCAGCCCCTCACCAACTGCAGCACTAGGGAGAACAGGCCCTGTACCTCTCCTGGGAAACACAATGGAGACAATTCATTTGAAAGGGGCACAGGTGAGCCAGCTAGAGAATGTGAGCATGAGAGATCTGGTCCTGTCCCTCATCTGCTGTATGGTGGCATGAGTAAGAGGGAGATACTCTCTCCCCTCTCCTTCCAGCCTGAGGCAGGCAGGAGAACAGGCCGCTGCGTCATAAGAAAGAAAGAGCTGGCCCCGGCCTTCACTTGCTGCAGCACTAGGGAGAGCAGGTCCTGCATCTCACCTGAGTAGCAGAACAGCACTGGTGAAGCTGACTGTGGTTGGGGCAAGCCTGCCCTGAGAGTAAGAGAGTGGGAGAGATAGCTTTGCAGCACCCATCTGCCTGGTTTTGCTGAGGGCAAGGGAGAGACGTCCTACCCCGCACTGCCTGAGACAGGAGGGAGAGCTGTCCCTGAGGTCACGAGAGTAAGAGCTGACCCCTGCCTCTCACTAGCTGCAACGCTAGGCAGAGTGTCTCCTTCACCTTGCCTGGGCAGCACCATAGAGCTGGCCTTGGTGTAGGTGTAGTTGAGCCACCTTCGGGGCCTAAGCGCAAGAGAACCAGGCTTGTCCCTTGCTGCTTGCTGTATAAGATGAACTAGCATGATCTCCATGACATAGGACAAGGATAGGATATCCAAGATGTGGTGGTTTGCAAGAAAATGGTCCATAAAGGGAGTGGTACTATAAGGAGCTGTGCCCATGTTGGAGGAAGTGTGTCACTGTGGGGACAGGTTGTGAAGTCTCTTTTTCCTCAAGCTTCCCTCACTGTGACAGTAAGTTGACTTCCTGCTGCCTTCTGGTCAAGATGTAGTTAGCTCTATGCCTGTTTGCATGCTGCCATGCTCCCCATTGTGATGATAATGGACTGAACCTCTGAAACTGTAAGTCAGAACCTCAATTAAATGTTTTCTTTCTAAGGGTTGTTGTGGTCATAGTGTTGCTTCACAGCAAGAGAAACCCTAACTAAGACATAGGAGGAGTTCCAGTGAGGGCCCACTATGGATGGGGAAGCAAAAACCAGAGGCCTTGAACCAGACCAAAGACTCATTACAATGAACATTTGCTAATAATATCTGTAGACTGAAGGGCTATATTACAATACAGCTTCCATGATAAGATTTTGCTTTTCTTTTCTTTTAAATTTTATTTATTTATTTTATCTTGGGGGGGTGTTGCAAGGGCGGAGGACAGATGCAAAAGGGGGAGGAGATGAGTGGGATTAGGATGCAGGATGTGAAAGTCACAAAAAATCAATGAAAAGTGAAATTAAAAATATATACCTGTATGACATTTTCAAATTATATATCATAAAGCATGTATTTTCCTTTTTATTCACCTTTGTTTCCTGATTTGTCCATGTGGTCCTTTGGATGTCACTTGCAGCTAGGGGTCTTTTTTATTTTTGAAGCTATCTCCACTTGCGGCCACCTTGACACTGGTTATATTACATTTCACTTACCTTTAGCTCCCTGGATAAAACCATAACTCCCATTTTTGATCTAACACACTGAGCACTGGTTAAATAGCAAACCCAGTTTGGTGAGTGGCAAGTACTTCAATATTTGTGATTATCATTGAATGTGCAAAGCCTTTCCATTATAGTTAATTGAATGATCCCTGCGTATTTGTAAATACCAAGCTCAGTAAACAGTCCTAGAGCAGATCTGCCACACCCCACACAGAGACAGAGGAACGGAAGACCACTGCGCATGGTGGACAGAGCTAGACACGAGACGGAGATGAGAAGCAAACATAGGGTGACTTTTAATGACTGTGTGTTCAGGCAGAATACAAATATTTGTGTGTTTTCTATTTTGGTCCTTTGAATATTTCCCAACTGCCTAAAATTCATCAAAGCTTAGTATTTGCATGTGATTTTTGTGTACTTTTGTTTTAATTTCCCACACGCATGGTTGCAATCATTGTGCGTGACAAAATTTTGCAGATATTGTCTGTCTTCAACATGGCCATAATGGGTAATAAACACAATGATTTGGGGCACCTCGATCCTCTCATTTTAGGGAACCTGTTATAGCCGTCCATGGAACACAAAAACTCTATCCAGAGATTTCGTAAGGATGTACTGAGGTAGATGGTCAAACTTACATTGACAGGAGGGTTGTGGAGTCAGGCATGTAAGAACGGAGTCCTTGTTGGCCTCTTTGCCTAATGGAGTCTCAAAAGACAGCATGCCATGCCTTCAAACTCAATTTTCTCCCCCAGAATAGCTTCCAATACAATTCATTTGTTTCCTAATGATTGTGAACAGAGTTCTAAGGTCATTTCGATCCAATTTAGAGTAAGAATTTCTTTCCTGGTCAAGTGACTTTAAAAATTATATCCTAAATAAATCAAAATGAATTTATACTCTCCCTTTTCACATCTCTGCTGTTTTAAAACAAGCTCTGAGAATTGTTGAATCAAACTGATGGTTAATAAAATGTTTTGTCTCTGGTTTCCTTTACATAATCTATGGGTCACTGATTTTGCTCAGGAATACAAACCAAAGATGGCTTAGGAGGGTTGTCTTCATTCTGTGTTTATCTGACTGTGGCTGTATCAGACAGCAGCCGGGGCCAAGGCCTTCTCAAAGTCACCTACCTCTTGTCTTAGTTAGGGTTCCTATTGCTGTGATGAAACATGACCACAGACACCTGGGGAGGAAAGGGACAGGAACTCAAGCAAGTCCCGAAACTGGAGTCAGGAGCTGATGCAGAGGCCATGGAGGGGTGCTGCTTATTGGCTTGCTTCTTATGGTTTGTTCAGCTTGCTTTCTTATAGAGCACAGGACCACCAGCCCAGGGATGGTCCCACCTACAATGGACTGGGCCCTCTCCCACCAATCATAATTAAGAAAATGCCCAACAGGCTTGCCTGTAGCCTAATATTATGGAGGCATTGTGTTAATTGAGGGTCACGCCTCTCAGATTACCTTAGCTTGTGTCAAAGTGACACAAACCTGGCCGGCACACCCCCTAAGTCTTGCCCTGCGCTGACAGTTCTTCTCTCTCTTCAGAATCCATATGACCTTTCCACATGTGAAACTCTGAGTGGGCTCTTCTCTGGGTTGTAGGAGAGAGCAAGAGAAGCAGTGGAGTTATGACCATCAGGGAACCTTAGACAACACATAGAATCACTTCTCCCACTCCAGGGCAGTGTCTCAGGCCACCCAGGGCTCAAGGAGAGGCTGCCTGTGGAACCTCCTCAGCTCTCTTTCTCTAGATGAAGGCCTGGAGACAAGAGACAGACTCTCCATATCTCAGTCACCCGTAGACCACAGTGGGAAAGAAATTAAATGATAAACATAGATTCTTCCTTTCTTGTAGAAGTGAAGGGACCGTAAAGGTTCTGGTCTGAATCAGCTGGGAACCTGTCAGACATTGATTGTCTAGGCCACTGCCATATGCTGCATAGATTAGTGTCTTAAAAACTGTAAGTTCATATTTCAGGATCTCCATGAGTTATAAACCCAGGTCAAACATAGCTAAGATCTCTGCTATGGGCCACAAGGCTGAGTTGAAGGCTGGCTAGAATCCTGCTCCAGGCATGCCAGTTTCTGGTGGAATTTATTTCTTGGATTCCTGCCAGTTTTCAGAGGCCAGAGGCTACCCACAATTCCTTGCCCGAGAAGAGTAGACAGTGAGAATGACTTAATCCCCTGCTACTAGCTAGAGAGGACTCACTCCATTCAGGGATTCACCAGTTGGGTAAAGCTCCCCTAGATAGCTCACTCTCTTAAGGCCAGTGTGTTTTGGATCATAATCACTTTTGAGTATGTTCACAGATGTAGCTAAATTAGAGCTGGGCTGAGTGGCTGGGGCTAAGTTTGCAGTCTACAGAAGCTGGCATCTGGCGGCTAGCTACTACAGAGTTTTGCCCACTACATCTCCCCTGGCAGTTTTAAGACCTACAAGACCTTCATTTCCATATTCCCTGAAATACTCAAGTTTCCATAGAGCAAGTATTTAAAAAGATTTGGGGATATTCTACAACCTCCGAATCTGTTTCACCTAGCAGGTGCCTAATCACAAACCCTCTGCCTCTGGTCTCCTGTACATTGGTAGTTGGTGTGGGTACCTCAGCGCCTAAGAAACCCTATTAACCATCAGAAGAGTCTGAGAGGCCCAGACCTGAGGATATCTGTTAATCTCAGGCTTAACTCTGGCCACTGATTTGAGCATCTGTATCATTTTGTTGTTGTCTGCAGCCTGTCTATGCTAAGAATGGGAAATGAATTTTAATTTCAAACCTGAGAGACAAGGCAGCTTCTCTCTTAGCTGTAAGTTTTCATGAAAAACAGTGGTCTCTCTTTTCTCACATTTTTGTGCTTGCTTGTGTGTGTGTGTGTGTGTATGTGTGTGTGTATTTTTGAGACAGGGCCTTATGTAGCTTAGGCTGACTGAAGTCTGCTCATCACTTTATGCTCATCTTAATACGTACCTAAGTAACACACATTGATCACACTTTAACTAGGCTTCTAAACCCACCCTGGACTGTTCTGGAATTCGCTCTTTGCTGCATCATTGCTTGTTACCACGTTGCTGACTGCTCTGCAGCACGGTGCCTTTGCCATCGGTTTCTAGTATAATCTCCCTTTCCTCAAGCCCTATCCAAAGAGGCCTGCCAACCTGTCCACTCAGCCACACCTCTTGCGCCTTGCCTTCCTCTCTTAGGCTTTTGTGTTGGCTGTGGGATTTAAGGCTTCTTCACTCCAGTGTCTGACGTCTGGGTCTGGACTCATTTGGGGGCTGGGTCTCCAGGCTTCATTCTGCATTCTCTCTCTGTCTCTTCCCTTTCTTCCCAGCTCTGTATCTCTCTCAGTGTGATCTTTCTGCAGCATCATTAACATCACCACCCCAGTGTGGCCAGCTTTAACCTTTGGCTAGATGCTCCTCTGGGGTATTCCAAAAGGAGGCCCTTCTTTTCTCTTTTAGCCTCTCTGATGAGGAGCAGCATCTCACAGTGCAGACTCAAGAAGACTGACTTGAATGACGGAATGCACGTGAGGATGGGTGGAGAATAGCTGGAGGAGTTCTTCCACTGCACACACCCTGTGCAGTCGAACTGTTAAGGGAAGGGGAGCCGTATGAGGGAAATGATGCCTGGCATTTGACAGCTGTGCTCTTCGTCACACCAGTTCCTGGAAAGTTGCGGAGACTACACAGCCTGCGCAGCTCCCCTACCATCGGTGGGATGCTGGTGAGAAGCAAGTCTTAAACACAGACCATGTGCTGGCGTCTACTAAATGTTTGAATGTGCTCATAAGGATCTGCTGGTCCTTAGTTTGTCAACATCTATACCACATGTGTGGTTATATTACCTTTCCTGTTTTATTACTTCTAATTAGTTTTATTATTCAATAAAGACACCAATTGTCCTTTGATATCCTGGAAAAAAAATCCAGTTACTAAGCAGTTCAGCCCAGTCCCTGTCCTGTTCCTGCTGTACTACAGTGTGGACATGTCCATTGGAAAAGCTGTCCGCATGTCTGAGTCACTGCCAGGAAAGAAAAAGAGATGGTCCTGCCATAGAGAACTTACTTCAAGCACTGGAGGAGAGGAACCAAAATTTGCATATTTCTCATCATGTATTGAGGGTGTTATCTTGATATGAAAGCTCTCACATTCTGCTTTGTGGCATTAGGATTAGCCATCAAGCTTGCTTGAAGCTTGAAGTGTAGACCAATCTGGCCTCAGACTTTCCTGCCTTTGCCTCCTGAGTGCTGAGATTAAAGGCGTGTGCCACCACACCAGTCTAAGAAATGTATTCTCCTGAGCAGAGGCGGACTCCAGACAAACTTGCCTGCACTGAAGGGCCAGTGTCACCACTCCCCCTGCTACACCCAGCAGGATATACCCAGTAGCAACTCAAGAGGATCCCTCTTTAGTAATTCAGTCCATATTTATGTATGTCATACTGCCCAGAAATACTGAGGTACTGAAAAGGAATACATCTTTGATCCAACCTTCAATAAATTTGTTACTGCAAGGTGAAGGCAAGCAGGGGATTGGTGGGGAGGAAAGAGTTCATGAGGGAGGGACTAGGGAGTATTTTGTGAAGAGGGCCCATTCTGAAAGATAGCAGAGGATGTAGCAGTCCCTGGAAGCTACTCTAGAGATGCTGCGGAAGTCATTCCTCTCTCTGCAGGGCCAAGAAAACAAAAGAACAAGATGTGCTGACCCATTATCATCTTCTAATTTCCTTTCATCTAGTTTGTCTTTGCTGTCTTCATATACTCTGTGATCCGGAGATACTGTGACAGAAACAGAGCCTCAGTTCTAAAAATCTGTTCTCAGCTGCAGCATCTCATTAGGACCCAGTGTGTCCCAGGCTTAGTCCCTTTGCATCCAATTTAAAGACAACATCAGACTAATCCTTCAGACATTTGAAGAGTACTCAATGCTTAGGAAAATTATCCCATTTTAGTGATGACTCAGCCTGGGCTGTGTTTCTGTGATTAAAAGCAATTAGTTTAATTTCTCCTCCCCCAATTGCTCTTCACTCCAAGCTTCCTCTGCTAAGTTGTTGGGCATTGCATTAGCCTTGCACGGAAACCCAATTTAACTTTGTGTGTGTGTGTAAATATGAGAGTTTGTTTAGTAATACAGGGGTGTATGAGCCTGCATGCAATACCCCCTTTCCCTCACGGCGCTTACCTTTGAACCCGCCATTTTTATTAGTCCCACAGTTATAAATGTTTCCAGGAAACGATTTCCAAAACCATAAATACCTTTCTTACCTCATTATCAGAAAGTTCCCTGCATTCCGTGCAGACATTTCATTTTGGTTTCCTTCGGGGATGAATTCCCAAGCAGCCTTTGTGGATCAGACAAACCTAAAGCCTGAAACTCAGACACTGAGAAAGAAAATGCCTGACAATTCTCTGTTAGTAAATAGTCAACGACATTTTTTGTCTTCCAGTTATTTCCTTAGTGGAGTCTGTCACAATAAAAGTTATTATTTCAAGAAAGAAAGACAATGTCTTTATCTGTACAGCCCAAAGCCTTCCACCCTTCGTCTCATGTACCCATCACAATGTGGGGGCACTGATCCTCCCTCTGCAAAGGAAGGCGCACAGTCGAGGGGAAGGGAGGTGACAAAGAGAAGTTACCAGTTAGAGTACTGCATCAAAGCCAGGCTTGTCCCCCAAACCAGCTCTGCTGCCACTGCCCCTCAACTCAAAAGCCATATTTCTACTTAAAAACAGAGCAGAACAAACAAATAAATAAACCCTCTTTTCTACCTCTGGATTCAGATGACAGGAATATTTTACCCAAGAATGTTGAGCAATCGTAAATGACTTTTTCTCCTTCCACACTGGAAACAAACCGCAACTTAATATAACAAAACTGGTCATTGCTCTCACCAAAGTATTTCATCAGCTTCTGGCGTCCGTTACATCTGATACGCTTACCCAGCATGACGGATGGCTTGGTTCTTAATAAGCAGGCTAGTTAAGCAGAGCAGTTAATGACAGGAGATTTTTCTTTGGCTCCAGGGCTCAGCATGCACAGACAGGACCCTGCATGAATTCTCCTTGCATGTGATGATAAGATGCTTCCACTCTGCCAGCAGAAAGCAACTTTATTAATTAGAAACACATTGCGTGTTATCACGAAAGACGCATATTTTTTTTCCAGGAAGAAGTGCCCCTTGGCACTGAGGATGAGTATGAAGAAGAGCAGATAATGAGGTTACAGACATGACTTTATCTCAATTTAGGATGCAAATATTTAGGATCAGGATTAAGCCTTTGGTAGAGGCAGCCTTCAAGATATCTGCAAAGGAAATGCTTGAGACTGTTGTTTTCATTTTGTTTACAGCAGCTCTGGGAGGGAGACATTTACTCAGCCCTACTGGGTATCAGCAACTCAACAGAGCCTGGTCCCTACATTTCAAAGAGTCCTTTGGAATACTTCAACTTGATGTGCTTTAAGCAAAATGCAAAGAGCCAATAAATGGACCAATAAAGTAACTACAAAGATATCACATACTGAAAACAATTGAGCAAAGTCAGCCCATTTTTTTTGAGGGGAGATTGTTCATATCTTCAGCAGAAAGAACAGTGTTTAGAGTTGAGCTGTGTGATACTAAGCAGGCTGCTTTCAGACATGTATGCAGATATATAAGAGAATCTGGTCTCTGCGGCCCCATAGAGAGCATCTTGACTGAGTCCCAAATGGATGTTTTCCAGACCCCATCCAGTAGCTTGCACCCCACTGCAGACCTATCTCTGTTATAAAATCTCTGTTTAACTAGATTCCCAGCCTATGGGAGTTCTCCTTAAACTGCAGTGTATCCTACTTTCCTTTCTGCCATCACAATAAACACTTTTATGTGACAATATCTACCCTCTCTCATAATTTTCCTCACATTCCCATTAAATATCCCTATATGAAGTCAGTTTTGCTAGTTGGATTATTTTCTGAACCCTCGAGTCTTCTTGGATTCCCTCTTCACCCACATCACAACTGACATAACATCTGGTCCTATAGTCAATGTCAGGGTCGGTTGGGCATCTTATCTCTACACACATGGTGTGCAGGTCTGTGAAATCTATGTAGACTTGGTGTAGATGTTTGTCCAGCATATATTGGATACTTCCTCTTTGGAGGGGATGGTGACTACTTCTATGGTTACTCTACAGTAGCTGCATCGCAACTAATCTCTCCTTTGCCAAGGACTTGCAGAATAGGAGGCCCCAGGGCAATGGTTCTCACCTCATCAGTTAATTCTTTCTGACGTTGAAATCTTTTAAGTTTGATACTATGCAATATGCTCATACCCTCACTATGTGGACTTCTTAATCTGTTAGCCTGCCTTTTGAGGACTCTTGTAGATGCTAAGGGATGCTGTTCCAGTAGATAGAGTGGCATCTGACTCCATACTACTAGGTGTGTACAGAGATGAAGGAAAGTGACACCAAGCATTTTCTTTAAATACCTGGGAACATAAAAGGGCACTGGCATGTTTACATGTCCTCATCTAGTTTGATCCAATATAAATGAATGTAAATAAGCATAGATTATTTAATAATAGCCATAAATAGAAAAGTTAGGCACAATTGAATTGTTCATGTCATACATGAAAGGAAAGTTATTTTACTCAGCATATGATGGTGTGAAATGACTTGTTTTGGTACTCAATGCAGTCAGTAGGTGTTCAGATGGAGGAACAGGATGAGGCAGGGCTATTTCTAAGATTCTAACTGTAAAAGACGATGGACAATAGATTTGCATTGTTGTCGAACATTATTGTAAGGCGTGTTACTTTTGTTTATGCTACATTTGTTTAATTCTATGAAGCTGAGATATCTTGCCGGTCTAAAACACCTGGTGGTCTAAAAAAGAGCTGAATGGCCAATAGTGAGGTAAGATAAAGGATAGGTGGGGCTGGCAGGCAAAGAGTATAAAAAGGAGAAATCTGGGAGAAGGAGGAGATAGAGGAGCAAGAAGAAGGAGAGAAGATGCTAGGAGCCAGCCGTCCAGTCACATAGCCAG
>LOEQ01002175.1:117137-137156 GCA_001685075.1 Bramus lutescens | reverse complement strand
CTTTCAGAGGCCTTCAAAATATGGCATTTAAAATGTTTAAGAACTTAGGACTTTCTATGACAGTGAGACACATCTGTTCCTGGCAGCACCAATTACTTCAAGAGGAAGATGGGTATCAAAGAAGTTCCTTATGGAGTTTGCTAGCCAGCCATTTGGGCATGAAACTACTCTTGCCTGTACTGCTTGATATTATGCTGTGTGAGCTGGACATGTGGGACCCATGGAAAAAATGACTGCTGAAGTTGCCTAAAGAAGGTGAGACAGTCCTTCAGGGTTCCTGCTTCAAGAAAGAGACTGCCAGACTGACAAACTGCCAATACAAGTGGAACTGACTTTGAAGTTTCCTGCTTCGTGGAAAAGTTAAAACCTTCCTTTTTATTTAAACACAGAAGGGGAGGTGATGTGTGATTCTCCTCTGTATGCTGTGAATACCATTGGTGAATAAAGAAACTGCCTTGGTCTGTTGATAGGGAAGAGTAGAGCTAGGTGGGGAAAACTAAACTGAATGCTGGGAGAAAGGAGGTAGAGTCAGNTATGCTGTGAATACCATTGGTGAATAAAGAAACTGCCTTGGTCTGTTGATAGGGAAGAGTAGAGCTAGGTGGGGAAAACTAAACTGAATGCTGGGAGAAAGGAGGTAGAGTCAGGAGAAGCCATGGAGCCACTGCCAGAGACAGACATGCCAAAACTTTTCTGGTATGCCACAGCCATGTGGCAATAGAGATTAATAGAGATGGGTTAAATTAAGATGTAAAAGTTAGCCAATAAGAAGCTAGAGCTAATGGACCTAGCAGTGGTTTAATTAATACAGTTTCTGTGTGGTTATTTCAGGGCTTGGCAGCTGGGAACAAATAAGGGGCTTCTCTACAACATGTTAGGGAGTTGGTAAAGACATGGGCTTCAAGAAATAAGGTTACTCCACATGATTGGTTTCAATTAGTCTCAGTTGTACTAGAAGATGATCCATAGCAACAGTCTAAGTGCTATTGAGAGAAAAAAAGAAAAAGGATAGAGTAAAAAAGAAATAGAGTAGCAGGGCATGGTGGCACATACCTTTAATCCCAGCACTTGGGAGGCAGAGGCAGGCAGATCTCTATGAGTTCAAACCCAACTTGGTTGACAGAGTGAGATCCAGGACAGTCAAAGATACACAGAGAAACCCTGTGTCAAAAACCAAAAATTAAAAAATGAAAATAAAAGAAATAGAGTAAAAGAAAGTCATGTAAAGATGGAAAATACACAAAGAGTCTGAATTATGTATATTACTGTGTTTTCTTTGAATTTTTTAACTGTGAATGTGATAACTATGGAGAGACATTTCATTGGACAGGCTGCAGAGCATCATGGCTCATGGCTAGGTGTAGGTGTACCAAAGAGTTCAACAATATTCAGGAATGGAGTATAAGAAAGGTATTTTTTGGGGGGGGATAAACTCACAGTAAGGGTAGCGATCTGTAGTCTTCTGTGTGCACTGGGAACTGGCAACCAAACCCAGCAGAAAGAGAGCCATTCACTCTTTTCAAGTGCACTTATAGTACCCAACACCACACCCAAAATGGGCCAATGACTAAAAGGCTATTGGTTGAAGGAGTTTCCACAATCTCCATGTGTGTGATTTATTTGGGAGCTAAGTGGCAGGACCCCAATGAGCAAAATCCAAACAAACAAACAAACAAACAAAATAACAACAACAAAAAATACCACGACAGCATTTTGACATCCAATGTGGGGCTAGAATAAAAGAAAATCTAAAAACATTGATTTGTTTTCCTTCATTTGCTGAGCTAATTGCCATGTCTTAGAGGACCTTTCTTCCAGTTCCTAGCTTATGACATTTTTATGTAACTTCCCCTGCACTGGGCTCATCCTCTGAAATATGCTGCTTGAACTTCCACTTCAGCATGACTTCCTACTTCTAGGATGCTCTCCAGACTTTGTGAAGTGTTCTCATCCTTTTTCATACTTAGTTTTTGCTAACTTGAGAAAAACACAGGCATGCTTGGGAAGAGGGAACCTCAACTGAGGATACTTCCATAAAAGCAGCCTGTGAACGTGTCCATGAGAACATTTTCTTGATTAATGACCAAATGTCTATTCCATTGTGAGTAGAGCCATCCTGGAACAGGTTGGCTTGGATTGTATAAGAAAGGTAGTTGAGTAAGCCAAGGGAAATCAGCCAATAAGCAGCACTCCTCTATAGTCTTTGCTTCAATTTCTGCCCTGAACTTCTGCCTTGGATAGTAGATTCTTGGCTTGATTTGCTTGCATCTTCTTCTCAGAGTAGATAGTGTGACATAGTTTCTGAGTTAGCAATGAATTGAGTGGATTCATTCTGGGCATGTGGGAGAGACACAGGCATGTCTAAATTGGCGCTCTTCTCATTTTGTTGATGGAAAAAGTAGAACCAGACCCCCAGGGTCCTTACAAAGACCTCACACTCAGGTGGAAGGGTTTCTCCAAATTTGTTTGAACTGTAATAGAAAGCACCCAAGCTCATTTTAATAATTTTTCTCTAACTTTTGAAATCAACATCCTGTTTTAGAGGTAAGAGAGTCTTCGTAATCGGCAGTTTATCATCTGCTGTCCACTCCTCCATGGGTTATCCCAAGAGTCTGGAGTGCAGCACTGACCTGATCTGTTTCAGCTTCCCAGTATATACAGTAGGAGTAGCGAGAACTTTGAGTGCACATGTTTGTTTTGAGAATGCATGAACATTTCAATAAGCTCAGAACTCTATGCATTATAAAAACGTCAATAAACTCAATTTATTTCCTGTGAAAAAAATGCCAAAAAATTTTAGATTTTTCCCTTATTCTTATTTTAGCAAATCTACACTTTTTTCTTCACACATGAACCCTGGGCATTTTCCATGGGTAAGAGCAAAGTATCTCTGTTCAGACAGATGAGTATCTAAAACATCCATATTCCTAATCAGTTCAATTGTATTGTTCACTAAATATGTGTCCTTGTGCCAGTGATCTGAATTTGGATCTTATCATTAATGTGTAGGCACAATTGCCATATAGTTTTGAGAAAAAATATTTAGATATAACGTCGGTGTCTCTATTAATCTCAAGAAACCTTTGGAGTCTTTATTTCTCCACATCTGAGCACCGGGTTTGTACCAGTCCTCTTCTATACACAGGGTTAGATGTGGCGCATTGTGACTTCTCTCTTGTAGAAATTATCTTCTATTTGGGGAAGATCAGTAGCAAAAACAAAATTGAGAGACATAGTAACCATTAAATGAATGGACTAGTTCACCTGGGTGCAAGGAGGTATTGCAGACAGGGTAGTCAGTGCGCATATGTTTAATGGGTGCCACCTAAGCAGAGTTAGTTACCAGAACATGTGAGGTTGGCAGTCTTCTGCAGAAAGTGACGTGCTTTGTGTAATAACTGGCCTCTGTCTAGTTGCGGATGAAGAACTTCAAACACTCTGCTAGTATCTTAAGGGCTAAGTGACTGACAAATCTTTTGTTCTGTTTACCCTGAGTCCCTAATTCCTAACACAAGGATGTCAAGGGTTCCTGTAGTCTCCAGAGTGATATAAACTCTTTTTGCATATTAACAAATGATATGCCTGGTAGCTGGTAGACCTTGGGTTGCTCTGACTTGCAAGGTGACTATTGACCATGGTGACTTGGAGCTTCATCCCCTGGCATGGAAAGGCACCTGAGACTGATTTCAACCATCACTGACCAGCGGGCTAATCAGTTGTGTCTTTACAATAGATGTGCAAACCCTACATGGCACGGTAGAAGAGCTTCCAGTCCTTGGAATAAGAAATGTGCCTGGAGTGAGGTGTTGGGGCAGCATGGGAGACTTGCATCCCTTATTTCACCCCTAATATGCTTTGAACTGTGCATCTATGTCTTTCATTTGGCTGTGCATGAGTTATGTCATTTATAATTAACAGTCAAAGAAAAGAATTCATTTGAGTTCTGTAAGCTCTTGCAGCACGCTATGGAAGACGAGAAGAAGGCCATGGAAAGAAGAAGGGTGCAACTAAGTTTTAAAAATGTTTGGGTGACCCAGGGGCTACTCTTCTGATTGGCATCTGAAGTAAGGAGACAGTCTTATAGAACTGAGCCATAGACTCATAAGGTCTGTACTAACCTTGGGCAGTTAAGTGTCAGTAACACTGAGCTAAATGTAGACACTCATATGATACCTGCACAGACTTGAGAAGTCTCTTGATGTGGATTTACTTGTGGGAGTGTTGTGAGTATATAAGAAACAGCTTGTTTCCCATGGATAAGGAAAGGGGCATCAAATGCGATGGTTTTTCTCCATTAGGATAAGCTGAATGCAGCTGGCAGGACAAAGGTGGCAGAGAGGGGCTCGAGGGACTGTGATGGGGACTGTGATGGAGACTGTGAAGCCCATACGAGATGTCCCTCACTCAGTTTAGCACGGGCAGCAGAGTTTACTGTAGGTGTGGCGGGGATGTTTAAACATGATCAGTCTACGGTTTGAAAGCCATACTCACATGTAGAACAGATGGCAAAAAGAGCATAGGAGACTAACAGTGAGTTCAGATTGCTCTTGTCCAGGGAGAGTAGAAGGACAAGTGGATCCATTCAATTTGGCAAATTAGTGGGCGGAGGTGATGGCTCAGTGGGTAAAAAGACTTCTGAGTAAGCCTGGCAGTGTGAGTTCAGTGCCCGGAACCCATGTAGAAGAAGAAAGAGAGGACAGTCACCACACGGCTATGGAGTTAGTGCCTCTCACCTCCAGACACAGTGGCCTGCACACCCACACATGCGCACACACACACATAATATATAATGTGTGTGTGTTTTATATATAAAACCACAAATATAATGAGTACAGAATGGAAAGTTAAGGAAATAGGCAATCTGCTAAGAATTGCATGAGTTTACCTCTTGGGACTCACTTGCAATCCTCCCTGCCAAAGTGATGTTTAGAAGTAATTAGGATTAGCTGAGGTCATGAAGATGGAACGCTGAGGATGGGATTAGCACCCTTGTAAAGGTTGTAAGTGTGCTTCTCCATTCTCTGTCTTGTAAGCACACAGTTGGCAGTTTGCCCCAAGGCTCTCATCAGAGCACATCCAGGCTGACCCCCCACTGCAGGAGTTCGGCATGCAGAAGGAATACCTTCTGTTGTTTATAGGTCACTCAGTCTGTGAACACTTACTACATCAACTTCAACTGGCTAAAGGACATGCACACACATACACACACACACACACAAACAAAAACCAGAAGGACAATCTAGAGACAGTGAACTTAGCTAAAATCTAGTTTTTAAAACAAAATCAATATAAACTGTTAACACCATTGATAAAGAAGAAAGGAGAAGACACAAAGGGAAGATGCTAGGAATGAAAGAGGATATCAGTATCAAATTCACAGAAATTCAAAGGATAATAAGCTGGATGTGGCAGCATGCGACTTTAATCCCAGCACTAGGGAGGTAGAGGCAAGTAGATATCTATATGAGCTTAGGTCAGCCAGGGCTATATAGTGAGACCTTGCCTCAAAAAACAAAATAAAAGGACATTAAGCATTACAAAGAATTTACATGCATGAGTTGTACAGCTTAACCAAAAGGGACAAATTCTTTCAAAAATCTCAGGCTGCTAGAGCAGATGCTAGAGGAAGGTGGTCCAAACACCATTATAGTGCTTTATAATGTGACTTTTCAGATGAACACACAATGGAAGGTTATCCTTAGGCTAGAGGTTTCCATAGGATTTAGGTCAGCTTCGTATATACCCTATCCCTATAAAGAATGGGGATTTCCAATTCATTTCCGGTGGCTGTGATTACTGTAATATCAAAACCAGGAAGATATAGTGGAAGGAAAGAGAGAAAGAGGGAGGGAGGAGGAAGCAGAAAAGACTGAAGAACAATAGTCCAGACAGACAAATCTACAAAATGTTTCATCAAAATAAGTAGTCAATTCCATCCACGTACCATTGTGCTAATACTTCATAGCCAACTGGGTTCTATTTTTGATGTATAACATTTACAGAATACCAACATAATATATATTTTGTAAAATCTAAAGATGAAACATCATATCCTATCAATTGATCCAGATAATTCATTTGTCAAGACTCATCATCTATTTATATAAAAACTCTCCTCAAAGTAGGAACAGGGGACTGTTTAACTTGAAAGATTGTATTTATAAAATCCAAACAAAAACCCTTAAGCTAACATTGTATTTATTGGTAAAAGATTGAATATTTCCCCATAAGTTTGTGGGTAAAGGAAATCTGTCCACCTTTACCTCCATCTTTACACAGCACTGCAAATTCCATCCCTGTGGCATTGCATTCTAGTTTGGTTGTATAAGACAAGAACACATAGAGATGGAAAAGGAAGAGGTGTTGTGGGATTCCCCTCTGTGTGCTGTGAATACCATTAGTTAATAAAGAAACTGCTTTGTACTTATAGCAGAGCAGAACAGAGGTAGGTGGAGAAAACTAAACTGAATGCTGGGAAAAAAGGTGGAGTCGAGAGAAGCCATGTAGCCCCACCAGAGACAGATGCCAGAACTTTACTCAGTGAGCCACAGCCACGTGGTGATACACAGATTAATAGAAATGGGTTAGATTCAGAAGTAAGAGTTAGCTAATAAGGAGAAAGAGCTAATGGGCCAAGCAGTGATTTAATTAATACAATTTCTGTGTGGTTATTTCGGTCTGAGCTGCCAGGTGATTGAGAAATGAACCAGCAACCTCCTACTACAAGTATGCATACATTGTTGAAATAAAAATTCCATGAGTTCAAGATGGATATGCTCTACATGATAGCTCCATGTAGAATAATGAAACCAGATTCTTATCTCTCACTCTACACAAAATTTACATGGTTCTAGGACCTCAACATAAAATACCCTGAATCTTCTGAATGAGAAAGTAGGGAATACATTTGAACTCATTGGCTCAAGAAAGAACTTTACGAACAGGACCGTAAAAGAATAGGCTTTAAGACTAACAATAGATAAATTGGATCTCATGAAGTTAAAAGGCTCTGTATAGTACAGGAGGCCATCACTTGAGTGCAGATGCAGTCTAGAGAATAGGATGTCTTTAACAGCTGTGTTTGTCTGAGGAGTAGTGTGTCATAAGCTAGAGTCATTTGGGAAGAAGGAACCTCAACTAAGAAATTAACTTCAAATTAGCCTATGGTCAAGCCTGTGGTGCATTTTCTTATTTAGTGATTGGTGTGAGGCTCTAGGCCTTTGGGAGTGATGCCACCCCAGGGAAGGCAGAGGTAGGGAGTATAAGAAAGCAGCCTGAGCAAGCCTTGTAGAACAATCCAGTAAGCAGTACTCGTCCATGCTTTGCACTTTAGTTACTACTTCCATGTTCCTCCTCAAGTTCCTGCCCTGACTTCTCTGGATGATGGAATAAAATATAAGATGAAACAAAACCCCCTTTCGTTTTTAAGTTGCCTTGGTTCATGGTGTTTTATCACAGCAATAGCAAGGTAACCAAAATAGGTTGTATCTTGAATATGCAAAGAACTAAAAAATTAAATGCCAAGAAAGTAAACAATTTAAAAATGAGGCATGGAACTAAGCAGAGAGTTATCAAAGGATGAACTATAAACATATGAGAAACATTTTTCCAAATGTTTGACCTTCTTGGCTACCATACAAATGCCAATTAAAAATGGTTTAAGATTTCATGTTATCCTTGTCAGAGTGGCTAAGAACAGACAAACAAAATGATGATAAATGCCAGCATGGTTGGGGAGAAGGGGGAACATTTATTCATTTCTGTTGGAAGTGCATAGTGGTGAAGCCAGTATGAAAACAATAAAAAGTTTAAAAAAAAAACTATCTACCACATGATCCAGTTCTACCACTTTTGGTTATATACCCAAATGGCTCCATGGAGTCTACTACAGAGATGTTTGCTCTTCTATTTCCATTGCTGCTCTATTCACAGTGAACAGGAAATTGAAACAGACTAGACATCTATCCACTGATGAATGGATAATAAGAATATAGTTTATTTACACAATGGACTAAGAAAAATGAAATTATAAAACTCACAGGGAAAGGTATAAGTCTGAAAATAATCATCTGTGTGAGATAACACAGACCCAGAAAGAGAAACATCACATACTTTCTCCCTTTTGTGGGGGTTAGTTTTGGATCTTCAGATTCCACTCCTTTAGGAGAGTTAAAATGGAGTTACCCTATATCATGTCAACAATGTCCCTACTAGACACCACGGGCTAACAAATAAAAACTCTAGTGCCAGGAGTAGGTTATTTCTTAGGGAATGGTTGGCCAGTAAGGTCCCATAGGCCTCTAACATTCCAGGTTATTGCCAACATTCTCGGTTACCTTCCAGAACCCTATAATAAGGCCTTATTGCTTAAAACAACATCTGCCTGAGTCATAGAATATGGAAAAAAAATCAAACATTGGTAGAAGGTACTATGAACTCTGTGAGGTTGGATAAGTGATCATCAGTCTCACCCAGTTGTGAATTCCGTGGGTTGCAACTATGACTAGCTTGGCAAGGCACGCCCACTTGTGGAATAGTGATACAAACAATTGTGGAAGTTACTAACAACCTTCTGATTGGATTTAAGTCTGACTCCATGAGATAAAACCCATATCTACCCCATTAATTGCCCAGGGAACCTATGGATAGACAAATCATAGGCCCTAGGAAAGAAGCTGCTATTATTACTTTGCTAAATGGAAATAGTATTAAAGCTTCTCCAAAGAGCTTATCATTATACCCATAGGTTAATGAGCCTTTCTACCCTATTCAGAGAAGCATCTCATTTTAGTAGATGATTAACACAGAGCTCCACAACTGGCAGAGGAAGAGAGAGGAAGAGACTGTGGAACATCTAACTCTAGGTGGAAGTTGTATAATTCACCCCTTCCTCTCTAGGCTCAGGGGTCATTGCAGGCAAAGGAGGAATGGAAGACTGTAAGAGCTAGAGGAATGTCTTCACATGGCAGGGCAGCTGCAAATATGAGCTCACAGTTAACTGTGACAACATTAACACCATCTGTGCAAGCCAAGTCAGCCAAAATCCCAGGATAGAGAGGGGAGTTGGGTATGAATCGTCTCCCTTAACTCAGTTGCTTATTGGCTGCTGGGAGAGCTAGGTTTCAAGCGTGGACCCTCTGGTAAGACAGTCATGCTCCAGTGGAAGGCCAGACATCCATGCTTATTCACGCAGCACAAATTGGTCTTGATGTTCTTTTTTTTAAGGACATAGAGTTGGGTGGGTAGGGAAGAGGAGATGCTGAGAAGAGTTGGGAGAGGGGTGGATATGATGGAGACATGTACAAAATTCTCAAAGAACTTATACATTTTTGATCTACATTAGGTTAGTACTGAAGGGTAGAAACAACATCAACTTCTAAAATTATTTATCAAATACTGTTGTTTTAACTTCCTAGGTACAATAAAGAAAGACATGGCTAAAGGGTTTAAAAATTGCCTGTGGAGGACATGTTTGGAGTCCAAGAGGGTGGAGGAAAGTATTTTCCTTTGCTACTTTGGAAGTTCAAAGAACAAGTCCCTTTGTAGTGTTATGTATAGAATTTGATAAGATGATGGTCTCTAAAACACGGAACTAAGATGGGTGATTTCCAAAAGCATCAATGACACTAAAAATGCTGTATTAGAAGCAAAGTGAGGCTCTGGAAGAGCAATGCACGCTCCTATGAGAGGAGCCATCTTTCCAGCCCCACATCAAAGAGGTTTGGATCACAGCTGATCACGGGTAGGAACATGGAAGCTGAGACCACAGCCACGCGTGACCTTATCACAGTGGCTTGCATATTTTCTCTTTGAAGTTCTGACAATATCTGTCTCTCACATTTTGGCATTATCAATTTTGTGCAAACGAGTTTAAAGCTGTTGTCTTTGGAGGAGTGTTAACCCCCTTAGTCCTATGGAAGGCCTCTTTGAACTTCATAATGATCCCTCCTTATATTTTCCCCCTTAAATCAATGTGACTACTTCCATGTAGAGCCAGCATGCCATCTCCTTTCAGTCTCAGCCTGTGTGAGACTTAATCAACACGTGGTTCCATGAATGGTGGGCTGTGTCTTGATAAACAATTTATCATGTGTCAAAAATTACTTTGACTTTGATTCCAATAGTGGCACAGATGTTAACAGAGACAAACATTTTTTAAAATTGCATTGAAGACCCACTCCATGAGATGGGCCTGAGAGAGCACAAACAACCTGTTCCAGTTTAAAATGGTCAGGACCCCAGCACTGACAAGGGAGAAGTATATAATGTGCGCCCTTAAAGTTATTTGCAATTGATACCTGCTGGAAAATCAGTTTTCCTCAAAGACTGTCACTGGGTATATCAACTGTACTCCGAGGCAGGCCCATGTCCAGGAGTAGTTGTCCAATACAAGACAAGCTCCAATTTTTGTGTGCATTTTTTTGTTATATTATTTTCTGTTGTAATGTATTTTTTCTTTTTAGTTTTGATTTTTCACTTTGCTTTTGAGAGAGAGAGCGAGAGAGAGAGAGAGGCAGAGAATGCAAGCATGAAGTTGGGTGGAGACAGAGGAGATGGAGAGAATGGGAGGAGGGGCTGGGGGAACAGAGAGAATATGATAAGCATACCATAGGAAAGCATTTATGAATAAAAACTAAGAAGGAATGCATCAAACACAATGACAAACCCTTCACAAAGTTAAAAAATTGTTGAATTGTTAAAAATTGTTGAATTGTCATAACAGGAATTACTGATTTAAAATCAGTTCTGCAGGCAACATGTAGTTGGATCTTGTTTAGTTTTCTAATTTTGACAGGGTGTTTTATTTGATGGCTTAGATCATTCACATTTAGGGTAATTATTGATATTTATTTCAAATCTACTAAGTTTGTGTTTCCTTATTATATTTATTTCTTATTTTGTCCTTCTACTTTTTTTTCTGTTTTCTCTGGTTTAAATTGAAAACTTGATTACTCAGTTCCCTTGCCGCTCATAAAATTTTAATTAGATTTTCTTAGGAAAGTAATTCTGAGAGTGATAGAGATAGCTCAGCTGGATAACACACTTGCCAGCAAGCCTGAAACTCCGAGTGTGATCACTAGGAACCAACTCCTGAAAATCATCTTTTGACCTTCACACACGTGTGTTTGCACACATTTGTCCACCAACATAAACAAATACAATGTGAAAGAAAAAGAGAACAGCTATGGTCTCCATAGGCATACATTCTAGCTAATTCTTGACTGATGAACCCTGAGCAGCAGTCAATGTCCTGCTTCTCACGGAGAGCCGAAGTCTCACATGAGAGGGTCTGTTATATCGTCACAACATGTCTGCTCTTCCTTACTGTTCATTAAGCCCCCCTTTATCCATTTCATTTATATATCTGACATGTTGTGAATATTACTTTCAGAAAGTTATTTTTAAATAAATTAAAAGAATAACATACAACATTTTGTATTCGTTTATTGGGCTCTTTCCTTCTTTATGTAGATTCAGGATCACATCATTTTCTTCTTCCTGAGGAAGGTGAGCTTCTCTTTATTATTTCCCAGAAAACAAACTTTCTGTCTTTGAGAAACATTTTTTAATTACGTGTCTTTCAACTTTGAGGGATAATTTTGCTGGATCTAGAATTCTAAGATTCGCTCGGTTTTCACTCATGACTTCAAATCTTTCACCCTCTCCTACCAGGTTGCATGTCCTGATGTAATTCTTATCTCTGCTCTCCTTGTCAGCTTCCCTCTTTAGTGACAGGCTACAGCCTGGAAGAGTGTGGTATTTGGAGTGAGAAATGCCCCCACAGGCTTGTGTGTTTGAACCCTGGTCCCCTGTTGATGGCACTGTTTGGGGGAGGCTTAGGAGGTGCAGCCTTGTCCGAGGAAGTACGTCATTGAACTTGGGTTTTGAGAATTTAAAAGTTCCTGTAATTTCCAGTTGGCTCTCTCTGCTTCATGCTTGTGGTTCAGGCTGTGAGCTCTCAGCATTCTTACCCGGCCATCATGCCTGCCGCTTGCTGCCCCGCTCCCCCGCCACGATAGATGCTTGCTGGCACCAGTGCATTAGAACTAAGGAAAAGAATCAGCGAGCGCTGGCAAAGAGAGCCCACTGCAGACCAACAAGGTGGTTGGCACAGACGTTCAGGGATCAAAGGTCCTGAGGAGGAGCTTCAGGGAGAAGCAGCTCCTGATCACCAGCCAGTTTTTTTCTCCTGTGAGCAATGAAATAGAGAGGGGAGGCTGGAGGGCTGTCCGAACCGCGCGGAGAACCTTCTGGACAAAGGGGGAGCCACTGGAGACTTCCTCCAGAGCAGTGGCAAGGCCGGACTTGCGGATTTGCAGTATTACCCTTGATTGAGGTTTTCAAGAAAGCAAAGAACTTTGTTTGCCTCTGATTTCACAGTGTCGCCCCTCTCTGCCATTATGGAAGGATAGGGCTAATTCTGGGGTACCCACTTCCGGTAACAATGTTGAAAGAAGCTCATTAGCCCCAGCCCACCTTCCATCCTCTCTCTTATTTGAGACTGTGTCCCATCATCCACAGGCAAGGAATGGACCCAATCAGGAGGTTAAGTCACTCCCTTCGATCTCAATCCCCCCTCAGGCCTCCACTGGTATCTCAAGCCTGTCTGCTAATTACCCGGGGCCTTGGAAAGCAGGCTGGAGCCTTCTCCACTTCAGATGTGATTTTCAGTAATTAGTAATCAATTACCACTCTGCTCCTGAGACAAGTGCGATTCCTTTTCCATGATGTGTTCGCCTCAGCAAAGCTGTGCTGACAGGTAACTGAGTCATGCTTCTCTCGAGCCCGCCAAAAGCCACACACTAAACAAAGCGGGAGAAAGAGGAGAAAATGAAGCGCTACACACTGAATAACAGATAATTAGATAATTACCCCTAGCCCAAAGCACACCTAGCATTCAAAATGAAGAGATTTGGCAAAAAGAACGCTGATGTCAGTTAGTGGGTGATTTTATTTCTGAGAAGCGCTCGGTGGGGAGGGTTGAGTCATCCTCTTCTTGCTCGGCCTCATCATGTGTAGTTAGCCTCTCCTCCCGTAATCCCAACTGAACGCTATCACCAAAAAGAATGTTTTGAAACACCATGCCACCTTTACAAAACCAACACACGCGAGTGTGAGAGGGGCTGAGGGTGAAATTCGGGGTACAAGGCCTATGTTTTCAGCCTGACCACCCCTCGGGCCTTAGCCTGCTCAGACGTGACACCTCAGCAATGCTGAGCTGCGTTTGGGCCCCCAAGTTTGGCGTTGTCACAAATCCCTGACCTCTGCTGTCGAACCTGTCAAGGGACCACCTGCCTTTTGGGCTCTTACAAGTCCGTGGATCACATTCCTTCTGTTTTAAGCAGTCCAGGTCCCACTGTTGCTAAATGTGAAACTGTGTTTAACCACACTCTGCTCTTCCCAGACCGCGTTACTCGCCTCTCCTCCACAATCTACTCCTTAGACACAGTCTCTAAGTGCTCCCAAGAGTGCTGGCATACTTGGGCTCAGTTGAGACAGGTCTCCAGAGGGTGGATCTTTGGGTCAGGGGATACACAGCCCCCTGACTTGCTGTCTGGAATTGACCAAGCCTCATGCTCCTGAACCAAAGTGTAGCAGCCAGGGCTACAATGGCTCTTCACTCCTCCAGCATGACGATGGCCTGTGCCAGGAGCTACCAGCCTACATGTCATCAGGATGAGCAGCCAAGGGTATAGAGAAATGAGGCTTTTATCAGGAAATAGTGGAAATAATCGGAGAATGCATACAGAGGGTCATTCTGCCTACTAAGGTCAACTTTAGCAGAGGGGAAGAAGTAAGGATTAGAACATACACTCAGAGTCTTGGAAAACCTTAGGCAAGCCCAAGGAAACTAAAAACTATGTTTTCTAGAAATAATATAGAAAAACTTTACCACAGAAGACAAACACAATTTAAAGAGAAGGGCTTACACTCTAGAACACAGAGGATCATGGGGTCACTGTGAACAAGGGCACATCAGTAGCAGGATAAATGTGATGAAGCATTGACACTCTTTTATTTTTTTACATTTATCTTAGATGTTTGTTTGTCTGTTGTTTTGTTTTGTTTTTGGAGTTTTGAGACAGGGTTTTTCTGTGTAGTTTTGGCTGTCTTGGAGCTTTGTAGGCCAGGCTGCCCTTGAACTCACAGAGACTGGCCTGCCTCTGCCTCCTGAGTGCTGGGATTAAAGGCGTACGCCACCACCACCTGGTTTTATATAGTTTTTAGTGAATGAGCAGTGTGAGATGGAAACAAAACTGACCTATGGGCTGCTTGAGGTGTCTCTCAGGCTGTAGAGGCACCTGTGGTGGGGTGGTTCAGGAGACATTGGCATCTTAGAGAGTGCCAAGTTCAAGGTCAGGGTTAAGAAGCAGGTATCAAGTATAGAGAATGGAAGTAAATGGAAGAAGAATGTTAGGGTTGAGGGAAGGGAAAGGAAAAATGGGGATAGAAATTCGAGATAAGCAGAGGGTAGAGGAAGGCTGAGGCTCCTGCCATCAGCAGCCATTGGGTTCCCACAGCAGTCTGGAAATGCGGTCGCCTCAGCCTCCTTTTCCAGGCTTTGCTGGTGCATGTTGCTCGCAGACCCCAGTGTCCATGACCTTCACTTTCCCACTGCCGCTGGGTGGTTCATCGGTCCTCTTCTCCTGTCTGCGCCCCGTGGCCTTCGAACAGTCATGATGTTTCCAGACTAACAGGGATGCCCTACGTGCTGTTTACTGGGAGTGAGTGGGACTTAGGGAACAAACAGAAACAGGATGTTTGAGATGGACAGGCGAGGTGTATGAGAACCTATTAAATCTGAAAACCCGTGTCTGGAGGAGAGCTTGCCCAAATGGACTCCTAGGTGTCCAAAACCCTACCTATTCTCACTGGTATGCCACATCCAATCTTCTAGTCCGTGTGTACTCCTGGCTTGGTATGATTCTGTCTACAGATGATTGGACTAACTTTCATTTGAAAGCCTTTCCCTGGAAACCAGGAGCACACATTGGGTTGGGTCCACCATGAACAATACAGAAAGCCTTCCTCCTCCACATCCTCCTCCTCCTCCTCCCTTGGTTTGCCCCAGCGTTTCTTGAGCCCTGAGTTGGTGTTGAGGTACCACCTGCAGGGACCATGTCTAGATATTGGCGCACCCCTTTAATTTCAGAACTTGGGAGGTAAAGGTAGGCAGATCTCTGTGAGTTGGGGGAGCTTGGTCTACAAAGTGAACTCCATGACAGTCAGAGCTGTTACACAGAGAAGCCCTGTCTCAAAACAAAAACAAAAACAAAAACAAAAAACCAAAAAACCAAAAAAACCCAAAACAAAACAAAGCAAAAAAAAACCAACAACAACAAAAACAAAACAAAACCAACCAACCAACCAAACGTATTAAACAAAGAAGAGGACTCTCAGATGCAGATGATCTTCCTTAGGCATACATGTGAAACTGAGAAGGTTTTCCCCTCCCCCCTCTCCAACCTGCCAGGGCAGCAACAGATCACTGATGACAGACACAGAAACTAAAATCAGTCACATGGTCCAGAACCTGTAACTCCCAACTCTGCAAAGATTTCATTTCCTGGAATTCCAGTTACGTATTCTATTTACTTGGATCTCAAGCCTAGCATTGTCTGCCCTCTAGGATTGGACAAGCTTCCCATGCCAAGCTCATCCATCCTCTATCACAATCACTAAAAAAACAAAACAAAACAAAACAAAGACGTGTTCCCCAAAGAGGAGGGCTTGTTTTTCTCTGATTGTGGGATGGAATGATAGCACAAGATGACCCGTCTAGGTTTTCATAATTACCTCAACATGGAAGGACTCCTGAGCTAAATAAGCAAAGCTTCTCATTGATATATTAATGATCCCTGGATAGCAGGAGGATCTATTCATAGCTTTTGGAGGAAGTATCAAATTGCTTTCTAATACGACTGGGGTTATTTTTTATTCTAACTTCCAGTGTGTCTGTGTCTTTAGCCACCTGTTTAAGAAAAGTTGTTTAGACTGTCCTAGAAGATATGAAATATAATTGTGATTTTGATTAATGTTTTCCAAATGAGTAATGGTTATGTGTCCCTTGTCACTTGTATGCCTTTGGAGAAATTTCCATTCAAATATATTGATCATTTTAGAAGTTGACTCTTAAAAATCTTAAACAATCTATCTATTTGTCTAAATAGATAGATATAGATATTCTGACTACTAGATTGATATATTCTGACTATTATATTGGTAACTATTCTGTCATTCTGTAGATTATTTCCCTCAATTATGTTCTTCTTTAAAGCAAAAAATACTTTTAATTTTAATGAAGTTCAAATTATTTTTTATTTGTTCTCTCCCACATTTCCTGTAATGAGAAATTACTTCCTCCCGTAAGGACATGTGCTGGTTTATACTTGATATGTGTATCTTTAATCAGTTTTGAATTAATTCGTTTTACAGTTTTAGGGCCAAGCGCATTGTGTTGTGTTGTGTGGGAAGTGAG
The DNA here is from genome assembly GCA_001685075.1 of Bramus lutescens. Classification (NCBI taxonomy): domain Eukaryota; kingdom Metazoa; phylum Chordata; class Mammalia; order Rodentia; family Cricetidae; genus Bramus; species Bramus lutescens. Next base: position 120,676 of record LOEQ01002175.1, on the reverse strand, counting down.
TGTCTACTGCTCCCTGTTAGTGTCTAGACAGTTGCTTTCCTATTACATGATTTTGACACCCTGACTAAAAGTCAGCTCACCATAGAAGGACTTTCCTCTAAGCCCAAGTTCTATGCCACTACCTCCGCTGGTTCTCACACCACCAGTATCACACCGTTTTGCGTATTTGAGCAGGTTAGTGCACCTTGACATTCCAAAACATGGGCTGGCGAGATGGGTAAGTTGGTCAAAGGTCTTGACTGCCAAGCCGGGTGGCCTGAGTTCTGTCCCTGGCACACACATGGTGCCTTTCCCCCTTTTCAGAACTGTTTGTACATTCAGCATGGCATGAATTTGGGAGTCAGATTATCTATGTGCCAACGTCACATTTATCATTTTGAATGGAATTACATAAACGCTTTAAAACTTTGTGTGAGCCTTGCAGCTTTAACTTTTTTGATCTCAGCAGCCTCTAGGTATGTACATAGTATTTAGGCTTTCTGCTTCTCTCCTCCTCTTCCTTCTTCCTTTTCCTCTTCTCCCTTTTTCTTTCTCTTTCTCCCCTTTCTTACACCTCTTTCCTCCTCTTCTTCACCTTCTTCTTGAGATGGAGCCTCCCTGTGTAGCCCAGGTTGGCCTCAAATTCACCATTCATTTTCCTGCCTCAGCCTCCACCACAGCTAGGGTCTTAGCTTTCTTTTAACAGGTTTTCTCAGTACAAGTCTACCACTTTTTGATTAAATTTAGTTATAAGTATTTTCTAGTTAGTGAAATTTCCACTTTAAGATTATGCATTCTCAGCGATTAGAAATACAATTATTATTTTATCATGCAACTATAATGAATTTATTATTGTAAATATGTGGGTGTATGTATGTATTCATACCTGTATATGTGTGTATATATGTATGTATATGTGTGTACATGTGTATGCATGTGTGTATGTCTATGTGTATATATATGTGTATGTGTCTATGTGTGCACATGTGTGTATGCTTGTGCATGTGTGTGTGTATGTGTATATTCCTTAGGTCTTTCTATAGAAATTATGCCATCTGCGAACAGTTTTGTCTGCACTTGGGATCTGGATTCCTCTCGATTCTTTTTCTTGCATAAGGCCCATGCTAGGAACTCCAGCGCAGCATTGGCTGGCAGCGATGAGAGGGCCCTCCATCCTCAGAGGTCAGACACTTAGGACTGAGGTTGGGAAGAAAGCCTCCAGCCTCTTTCACCATCAGCGCGATCTTTGGTCTGGGCTTTTCACAGGTGCACTTTATTAGGTTGAAGAAGTTCCCTCGTAATCCCAGTTTGTTGAGTGTTTTTATCATGACAGTTTATTGGCTGTTGTCAAATGTTCACCCTGCATCAATTAAGGTGAATTCCTTTCTCTTTTATTCTGCTAATAGGATGTGGCTGCAGTTGTTGCCTCTTGCCCCTTGGGCCAATATATTCCATTGCTGGAATGACTCCTTCTCGGTCGTGGAGTAGCATCTTTTAACTACTGGGTTTGGTTTGTAGTATTGTTGGCATCAGTGTGCATGGAATCAGGTAGAACATGTCTGTGAAGGAGAACTGAGAAGGGAGCATGGGAGCTGAGCTACCTGGAAGACAGTTCTGAGAAAGCCTTAGCTGGGATGATCGTGAGACCTCAAAGCAAATGGTGCCAATTGACGGACTCACATCAAACACAAGTCCAGATCAGTGCCCACTTCATCCTTTCACAGAAGGTGGGATCCTGGCTAGGGCACTCTGCTTGTCCCGAGGACTTTGTCCTTGAATGCCAGCTGGCTGTGCTTGCCAGGGCAGGTTGTCCTGGACAAGTCAGTGGCTTACGTGCATGACTACCATAAATGGAGAAGAATGAGGATGAATAGCAGCAAAGACAATTCAGATATCTGCTGCCATGCCTATGACTCCCTGTGAAATATCCCCTTGGCAACCAGAGATGATCCTCGGGGGCATTCTTGGATGGTCCACCATGGCAATCACACAGGCCGTGGAGCAGGTCTATAGCTCCCTCCAGGCCAGATTCCAGTATTTTCTCTGAATCTGATGGGCCAAAGCTTGGAGCATCATTGCTTATCCAAGAACGTCTTTATGAGTCGCTTGCTTTGAGAGCTGGCAGATGTAATTTGTTGCCTTTATTATCTTGTAAAGATGTTAATCTCCCAACCACAGCGAGGGGGTGTTTCTGTGACTGATTCTGCTTTCCTACTTGACATGTTAAAGGGCCTTCAAGGTCTCGGTGCCACCTTGCCAAGGTTCCTGCGTTCCTCACCCATCCTAGGGAAAGCGAAGAGAATAAAGCTGCATGCGAAGCACCTTGTCACACTCTTGCCCTGGGCATCCACTGTGAGTCACACTGTGAAGGGTGGGAAGGCGTCCAGATGTTTCGTCAGCCTGTGTCTGGGCTCCGAGGAAAGATCTGGAATCCACAGGGCTCTCACTGAGCTGGTACTATTATGATGGTCCCAGTCCAACATAAGTCTTAGTCCAAACTGTCCGTGAAAACGCATGGGGGATACAACTTTTGTATAGGACCTTTGGATAGGATCTTTCCACTCATGCTTTCTACACAACTCAGCAAAGGTCAGTCCTATTGATTCTATCATTGTAATCTACACTCTCTTATCTGTCAATCATTTTTCTTCAATGTTCCACATATATTTGTGTAGCCATGGTGGTGACTGCTTGCAGACCATTTAGCAAGCACTGGCCTCAGACATCTTTATATGGTTGATCTTTCGGAGGGCTCTGTCAATTTTTCACAAGTAGAGTTCTGTATAATGCACCTGCTTCTTGAGCTTTGACTCTGTTCAGTCCTTTTAATCCTTTTAGAACAGGTTGGAAAGTATTCATTCAGTTAGATCCTGATCATGCATGCATGCCTTCATTTGGGGGACATTAGAAGTCAGGCCCTGAGCATGATAGCATGAAGCTATGGTAACTAAGAAAGCAGAGCCGATTGGCTCTACCGGTCCTTTCCAGTGTCCAAACACCTTTTCTCTGCTACTGCGTTTGCTGTCGTCTGTGTTCCCTATGAGCTGTTTCTATGATCTTGCCACAATAGGTAAGAATGATTCAATGATTTTCCTCGACTCTCCCCAATACAAGGGGTATCAGAAACAAGAGCTGTGTCCACCGCATCTGCAAGTTTGCTTCAGAGTGCAAAGGTGTGAAGGAAGATGAAGACAGAAAGACTACCTGGAGTATGTTCCTGTGTGGGACAAAGGTGACCTAGGCTGGGAGGCTGAGGGGAGAGAGATCTCTGCAGTGGGCTGCTTGCAGGCACAACCGTGTAACCCTTCTGTAACATGACCCCTGGGATACCAATCACTGTTTGCCATTTCTTTCTTTTGTAATGATATCCAAACCTGCTAGTCCTTCGTGGGATTTTGTTATGTGATTCAGATGCTCTCTTAGGAGATAAAATCAACTAGAAATAAGGGGAAATTGGGTAAGGCTTTGAAGCCTCTGCTTCCAGGTTATGGTGCTTCTATTTTTACAACACTGCCATACACAGATACGCGCGCACGCGCGCACACACACACACACACACA
>LOEQ01002175.1:60824-88350 GCA_001685075.1 Bramus lutescens | reverse complement strand
TTGGACTTGAGTTTTGTGCACGGTGATAGATATGGATCTATTTTCATTCTTCTATATGTTGATACCCAGTTATGCCAGGACTGTTTGGTGCTGGTAGCACATTTTCTTTGTCCATTCTTTGGTTGAGTGACATATAGGTTGCTTCCAGTTTTGGCTATTATGAATAAAGTTGTTATGAACATCATTGAGCATGTGTCCTTATGGTAGTAGGATCAAGCATCCATTGGGTATATGCCCAGGAGTGGTATGGCTGAGTCTTGAGGTAGATTGATTCCCAATTTTCTGAGAAACTGCTGTATTGATTTCCAAAGTGACTGTATAATTTTTGCTCCCACCAGTAATGGAGAAATGCTCCCTTGCTCCACATCCTCCCTTGCACGAACCGTCACTTGTGTTTTTGATCTTGGCCATTCTGACAAGTGTAAGATAGAATCTCACAGTTGTTTTAATTTGCATTGCCCTGATGGCTAAGGATGTTGAACATTTCTTTGAAGTGCTTCTTGATCATTGGAGATTCTCTTTTTAGATCTGTACCCCATTTTAAAAATTGGATTATTTTGCTTGTTGATGTCTAGTTTCTTGAGTTCTTTATATACATTGGATATTAGTCTCTATCAGATGTGGAGTTGGTAAAGATCTTTTCCCATTATCTGCATTACCTTTTTGTCCTATTGACAACACCATTTGCCTTACAGAACCTTTTCAGTCTCATGAGGTCCCATTTATTAATTGTTGATCTTAGTGCTTGTGCTATTGGTATTCTGTTCAGGAAGTTGTCTCCTGTACCAGTGTGTTCAAAGCTATTTCTCACTTTCTCTTCTATCAGGTTCAGTATATATGGTTTTATGCTGAGATGTATTTAAGAGAAAAGCCAAAACCAAACCAAAACAAGAAAACCAGAGAGAGGGAGTGAGGGAGGGAGTGAGGGAGGAGAGAGAGAGAGAGGGAGAGAGAGAGAGAGAGAGAGAGAGAGAGAGAGAGAAGGAGGAGAGAGAGAGAGGAGAGAGAGAGAATCTTGTAGTGAAAGCTGTAGTCTGGCCAATTGAGTTACATAGTCTACCCTTTCTTTAGTCCATTGATCTTTCTATCCATCTATTCATCTCTGGGATGAATCCTACTTGATCATAGTGGATGATCTTTAGGATGTATTCTTGGTTTGGGTGTGCTTACTTCTTTTTGTTCTTGAGCTTTGAAGTGTGCAGTTCTGAGATGCCTCCAATTTTTAATGCAGGCATTTAATGCTATGAACTTTCCTCTCAGTACCACTTTCATTGTATCCTATAAGTTTGGATATGTTGTGTATTCATTTTCTTTAACTTCTAAAAAGTCTTTAATTTCTTTATTTCTGTTCTAACTCAATTTTTATTTAATAGAGAGGTTTCAGTTTCCATGAGTTTGTGGGCTTTCTGTTGCTTCTGTTGTTGAAATCCAGCTTTAGTCTGTGGTGATCTGATGGATACAGGGGGTTATTTCAATTTTCTTTTATCTATTAAGACTTGCTTTGTAACCAAGTATGTGGTCAGTTTTGGAGAAAGTTCCATGAGGTGCTGATAAAATGTTCTGTAGATATCGGTTAGGTCTGATTGGTTAATAATGTCTGTTAGCTCCAGTATTTCGGTTTACTTTTTGTTTAGATGACCTATCCCTTGGTGAAAGTGGGGTATTAAGGTCTTCCACTATTAGTGTGTGAGAGCTGATGTGTGATTTTAGCTTAAGTAATGTTTCTTTTACAAATGTAGGTGTCCTTGAATTTGGGGCACAGATGTTCAGAACTGAAATGTCATCTTGGGGATTTTTCCATTAATGAGTATGAAATGTCCTTCCCCATCTCTTTGGGTTAATTTTGGCTTGAAGTCTATTTTGTTAGATATTAGAATAGCTATACCAGTTTGATTCTTGGGTCCTTTTGATTGAGAAATCTTATTCCAACACTGTACTCTGAGGTAATGTTTGTTTTGATGTTGAAATATGTCCCTTGTATGCAGCAGGAGAATGATCCTGTTTTCATATCCATTCTGTTAACCTGTTTGTTTTTATTAGAGAACTGATTTCATTAATATTGTGAGATATTAATAATCAATGATTTTTAATACCTCTTATTTTGTTGTTGGTGAAGGTAGTGGTGGTAGTAATAGTATGTGTGTGTTTCCCTTCTTTTGTTTTTTCTGGTATGAGATTATTTATATCCTGTGTTTTCATGAGTGTTGTTATTCTCCTTGGGTTTGAGTTTTCCTTCTAGTATTTTCAGCAGGGGTGAATTTGTGGATAGATATTGCTTAAGTTTGACTTTGTCATGAAATATTTTTTCTCCATCTATGGTGCTTGAAAGTTTTGCTGGGTAGAGTGGTCTGGACTGGCATCTGTGGTCTCTGAGAATCTGCAAGACATCTGTCCAAGACCTTCCAGCTTTTAAAGTCTCTGCTGAGAAGTCAAGTGTGATTCTAATAGGTTGGCCTTTATATGTTACTTGGCCCTTTTACCTTTCAGCTTTTAATATTCTTTCCTTGTTCTGTATGTTTAATGTTATGATTATTATGTGGCAAAGGGACTTCCTTTTCTGGTGCAGTCTATCTGGTTTTCTGTAAGCTTCTTGTATCTGTATAGGCAGTCCTTCTTTAGGTTGGGAAAAGTTTCTTCTATTATTTTGTTGAAAATATTTCTGAGCCTTTGAGCAGATATTCTTCTCCTATTCCTATTATTCTTAGAATTGGTCTTTTCATAGCCTCCTTAATTTCCTGGAAATTTTGTGTTAAGAATTTTTAGATATAACATTTTCTTTGAATGTGTATCTATTTCGCCTATCATATGTTCAAAACCCTGGGCTCTCTCTTCTGTCTCTTGCATTCTGTAGGTAATGCTTGTGTCTTTAGTTCCCATTCACTAACCTAGATTTTCCATTTCTAGAATTTCCTATTTTTTCTTTGTGTGTGTGTGTGTTTACTACCTCTCTTTCCATTTTCAGGTCTTGAACAGATTTATTCATTTACTTCAACTCTTTATTTCTTCCTAGATTTCTTTAAGGGATTTATTTGTTTCCTCTTTATGGACCTCTACCATTTTCATAAAGTTGGACTAAAGGTTATTTTCTTGTGGGACTATGTTAGAATATTCAGGGCTTGCTGTAGTGGGACAGCTGGGCCCTGGTGGTGACAGATTGCCCTGTGTTGTTGACTGAGTTCTTACACTGGTGTCTAGGAATCTGGGTTTGGGGAATTTAGAAGTCTGTGTGCCAATTTCTGAGTTTGTCTTTGTTGGATGGGTGTTTTGTTCCTTGTTTCCTCTCTGGTCTTCTGGCCTTTGTGACCTGAAGTTTTGGCAGCTGATGTGACCTCTGTTCTAGCAGGGAATCTCAGTCCCTGTTGGGGCTGTACTTACGGTGGCTAGCTTGCCCTTTGGTCCAGCAGGGTGTCTCTGCCTTAGTTGGGTGATGGGATAAGGTGAAGAGGAGGGGAGTGGGGATATTGGGGGGGGCAGTAGGAGAATGGAGGAGGTCTGTAGGTAGGCCACCTCTCTGGAGTTCTGGTGCCTGGTGTTGCCTCTATTTCAGCAGTGAGTCTCTGCTTGAGTTCACCAATCTGTTCTTCTGACTGGTGTGGCTTATTTTTCTGACTGGCATTGCCTGCATCTGATCAGCAGATAGCAGCTGGGACAGGGACCCAGGGATAGTTCTTTGTCATGAAGAGCCATTTGCCCTGGGTCTGTGGGCTGAGTCCTTCGAATCTGCGGCTGTGCGAGATTAGGAAAACTAGGGCTCAGTGGCATCACCCTTGCACACAAGTCTTCCTTGACACATTATCCTCATGTGACATTTTGTCATCCCATGAGCTCTACCTCTGTGGTGGCCTGTGCCATATTTATGATGATTTAGTTGTGTGTTGGAATCCCTCCCAAGGGCCGTGCCTATGCCTAATCCATCCTGTTCTCCCAAGGCCAACCACATAGACACATGAGATAAACTCAGCAAAAGTCCGTGATTGAAAGGAGGTCACTTTTCGGTTCATAGCCTACTCTGGTTTCTAGTTGGGAGCAAATAAGCATGAATCATTGCCAGCTACAGAGAGTAGTATCTATTCAAAGATTTAGGATATGTCTGCGAGTTTGCTTCTGCCTTGAAATGCCCTCGTCTTAGGTTATTGGCTTGTCTGAAGTGGCTAAGAATTTATAAGCAAAGTGTACAGAATTAAGAGTTACTTGCAAGCCCAATTAACATGCCCCATTCATTATTTTCTAGTTTGTGTCTCCTCTATTTTGGTGACGTTTTGGTACATGTTGTTTCTTGGGGTTTTTAGAGGTTTTATTTGTAGAACTCTAATATTTGGGGTGGTCTGTTCTCTTGTTTCTAGGCATTCCCAAGGGATCGTACAGGCAGAAATATAGAAAAAAACAAAAAGTACATTTTGGTTGAGAGTTATGAAACATTACAGGAATCCTCAGCCTGGAGTCGAAGAACATTCTGTGTTCTATAACTAAAGTCAAGAAGGCATTTGCCTGTGAGAGCATTCAGTTACTGGGGAGGCAAAATGGTGCTTTGGGAGGGTGGAAGGCAGGCATCTCTGGGGAAGCTTAATGTTTCAGTTTCCTTAGACGTTTCTTTATTTGATAAAAATAGATGCAGTCTTTCTAAAGATAGAGCAAATGCCTGCTACTCACCAGATGGAGAACTCTGACGAAATCAGAGATTTTCTCTGAATCCCATTTCCCTTTTTTTTTTATCTATAAAATACAAATAATAAAATTAGCCTATGGAACTAGATCTTGGTACGGCCTACCCCACACTGACAGCACAGAAGAGGACAGATCTGTGCAGCTGATGGCAGAGCTGCAGCCTTCACCTCCGTCGCTGTGTGTGTGCTTCCAATTTCAAGGAATAAAATTAGGCACATGAGGAAAATTTTGTCTTTCCTTTGTAAGCCCTTCTGCTGAAATAGGCCCAAAGGCAATCGGCACTTCATAATTCCAGTGGCTGTAAGAACAAATCAGGCTGCCTCTGCTCCTGAATGTTTCTCCTTCACTTCTGTGAAGTCGAAAGGAACATACAGTGATCTGTTTTTCTCTGTACTGATGATTTAACAGGAGACAGTACAGAATATGGGGGCCAGATGGGGCCATATGAGGGTCCCTAAGTAAAGCATCTAGGAAGAAGAGTCACCCCAGCGTCTTCTGAACCACCTTGAAATCCTTCTGGGAGCCCCCCAGGATTCCTAGTTCCCATTTCCCCGTGGTCTCTCGTTTTCCCAAACAGTGACAACACATTGCCTTCCTCAAACTGAGGCTCTAAGCCTGTTTTCGCCCCTTAACACAGGGAAGGTGGCTGGGATCCCACAAAAACCAAATCAAAATCAAGGCTTGTCAGTGCTGATCAGTGCTGTCAGATTCTACATACACACACACATACACATACACGCACACACACAGACAGAGAGAGACAGAGAGACAGAGAGAGACACAGAGAGAGGTTTCTTTTAAAAATATTTTAAATGCACATATGTGAGTTTATGTGTATCACATGCATACAGGAAGTCATGTGTCCAGAGGGTGACAGATCTCCTGGAACCAGAGTTTCAGGTAGTGTTGCCTCCTGCCATGGGGGCTGAGAACTAGTTCCTCTGTAAGGGCTGTAAGGACTCTTAACTGCTATGCTATCTCTCCAGCTCCCACCCCTACTTTCTACACCCATTTTCCCCAAATCACAGAAAAGGATCAGAGCCTTTCTCCAGCCATGGAAATCCTGAAGTGCATAGTCCCAATCCTTCCTGCCCACCTGCCTCAGCCACTTTCTTCCTCCAAATCTTCTTTGATCCTTTCCCTCCTAAAATAACAATAAAAACGCGTACCTTTTCCGATCCTCGGACCAACCTCTTACCCTCTTATCCTACATCGTCTACTTCCTGCGTCCCCGTCTGAGGTTTTCTGCCTCCTGTCCCAGTTCCTTGACTCATCTCGTGGTCTTGTTGCTATGGCTTGAATCTGGCTGCCTTACGTAGTCTCCTGTTTAGAATGGTTGGTCCCCAGCTTGTGGCACCATTTTAAAGGCCGTGCTGCCTTTAGAGACATGGTACCTGGCTGGTAGAAATAGGTTGACACTTGTGGCCACCCTTCGTTTCAGACTACGCTCTCATTTCCTGGTTTGCTACCCATGAATAGCTCTGTCATACCCTTCTGTCAGTGAGAACACTGCCAAGGCCCTCATGTTATGATGGACCGAAGTCCCCCAGAAATACCAAGGCCAAACAGACCTTTCTTCCTTGAGCTTGTGTTTGTCGTGTATTATGTCAGAGCAATACAAAAGTGACTGTAACATACCTGGACACCGTTCCCTACTTACCTCCTGGCTTCCCTAATCTCTTTAATACCCACAGTGCGAGCATAGTGCTCTTGTGATTGCGTCTTGGCTAAATCAGAACAAATGGGATGGAAACAATCCAGAGCGCACAGACACGTGAGCAAGGCTGCTGGGCAGTAGCATATGAGGCTCTACCTGCTGCTGGTCATAAGGTGAAATTGGTCCAGGCCACTGGGACGCAGGCCAAGTCCTTAGACTTAGACCTTCTCCATAAGAAATAGTAAAGGAAATCCTGGTGACCACTGATGAAAATCAGAGCTGCTCTGGGCTCCCAGGTTGCTTTAGGACAATGGGTTTGGAACCATCGGGATGAGAGCTTGAAAGCAGACTCGGTGGTTGCTGCAGTGAGTGGGTGTTAGCAAGGGGAAGCTCCAGGCAGCTAGTGAATAGAAACCAGGCAGATGGCAAACATCCTAAAGTGCGTAGGGTGGTCCCGATCGCAAAGACCCGGAACACCAAGCATGCGCTGTGGCTGAGAATGAGAACAATAAGAATAAAAAAAATCATACTTTCCTTTCTTGTGTGACACAAGGAGGAAAATATAGCAAAAGAAAAGAAAGTTGTGTGGACCAGGGAGAGAGCAAGGTAAAGAACAATGGTGTTTGGATGCGGAGATCCACGGGGCAGAGGTGGGAAATTAAAGCACACAGAAAGCAGCTGTATCCTAGGGTGGGCTGTGAGGAACCACACTGGAGGAAGAAGGGGCCTGTCTTCTTGAGGTGAACTACACCTGTTGACTCCACTGTCGGGGTAACAAACTCCCAGAAATGCAGAGCCTCTAGTGCAGAATGAAACTTGGGTGAGCTCACCAGCCTGTGGTTTAGATGCTTAGATGGGGGGCTTAAAGGCGACGGCTTCATCACACTTCAGGGCACTACACATGCATTTGACAACTTCTAACCAGGAGACATGCGAAATGGTGAAGGGTGGTGGCCTTTGTGGCTAGGGAAAGGTGAGTGCCCTAGGGAAGGGACCCCGAAATCAACAACTAGTTGAGGAGAAGAGAAGAACAGGAAAGCTGAGGCAGTGGAAGGGAGGGGGACAAGTTGAAAGTGGAAGAGCCTAAGACAATGAGAGATGGTACAAAGGGGAGCCCACAGACAGAAAGCAGTGTGCAGTCTGTGGGGTCGGTGGCAAGGGCTCTTACAAAGGGCTGAAAAGCTTCATGGACAGTAAGATGTCTTAGCTGCTGGGGAGAAGAACGGCACAGCTAAAAGGGATGCTCAGTGCTCCGTGGACAGGGAAAATGAGAGGACTGGTGGGGAAGAGCTGGGAGAGGAGCAGGTGGTGACGTCGTATGGGCAACAGAGCCCTCAGCGTGAAGGATGAGGCTGGGTGGTGGGCAGGAGAGGAGAATGAGTTCATTGGTGCTCCTGGCATGGAAAGCCTTCTTCCCAAAGGACAGCTTTCCAGGACAGAGTCAGCCCCCCTCCCCGGGTGTAAGTGTGACCTATAGCATGCTCCTCCTGGTTGCCTTGTTCGCTAATGAAGGATGGAGCCAGTTCTTTCATTCATCACAAGACACAAATGGCCATGTTTTAGTCTTTCCAATGACACCCCATTTGGATAGAAAATCCAAAGGAAGTTTTCCTAATTGTTTCCCTAAAAGTAAAGTATCTGGTTATATGTTCTTGCCTCCCCACACCACACACCTAAAAAGAGCATTACAAACTCATCCAAAGAATTCTAGGGTTAGACTTTGGAGGCATGTCCATGTCAGGCGCTTTTGCAGAGTGTATTTCACTAATATTACCCCACACCAGACTATGTGATAGCAGCAAAGGAAAGAGAAGAAACAGAGGCCAAGCAGAGATGGAAACGTTTTCTAGAAAACAGGAGGCTTAGGAAGCATCCACTCAGTTCAGATGTCAACAACCCAGGACCTAGCAGCCTCCCCTGTCCTTGCTCACCTGCAGGCCACAGCTGCACCTCTGCGGGGAGAGAGAACGAGCAAGGCCTTTGGCTGGTTTTGAGTTATTTGCTCTTTTGCTGTTGTGTTAGTTGTAGGGCTTACATCGAATTTGTATTCATAACAGTAGCAAAGCTGCAGTTATGGAGTAGCAACAAAAACAGTTTTATGGTTGGGGGGGTCTCCACAACACGAGGAACTGTATTAAAGGGTCACATTATTAGGAAGGTTGAGAACCACTGGTGTTAGAAAACAAAGCCAGGAGGATTCCCCTTCTTCATCTCAAAATATATTACAAAGCCACAGTGTTTAAAACAGCGTGATGTTGGTGTAAGGCACAACTATGTGACTAACAAATATTTTCTCCCAAGAGATTATTACTCTTAGATGATTCTTTGCTAGACATACGCCTTTCAGACTTCAGATTTGAAAATGCCAACTGTGTTCACGTTTGTTTTCTGCACTTTGTTTGTTATGCCCAGGAAAATAAGACTAATGATATTAGATCAAAATCATAAAGACCTCGTCCATGTTTCTTGCTGGGAGTTTTATAGCCTGAGGTCTTAAGATTAACTACATAGTCCATTTTGGTTTGATTTTTTATGTGCTTATTGTTAGATAAGGGTCTAGCTTAATTCTTTTATACAGAGACTTTAGGCATTTTAAGAATCATTCATTGAAAAGACTTTACTGCAATCTTACTACACTTGTCAAAGACGAATCAGTGTATTGTACATACTATTACTTCTAGACTCTTTATCCTGCTCTATTGATATGCTGATAGTGTATGTGTGTGTTAGAGAGAGACAGAGAGAGGCTTACATCTGCACCACACTATTTAATACTGTGGCTTTGTAATGTATTTTGAGATAAAGAAGTGGGATCTGGCCCCCTCCCAAACTTTTTGTTCTTTTATATGATTGTTTCAGCTATTCATCGCCTTGCACTTTAGGATTTTTTAATCTGTTTCTATGAAAAAATGCCACCAAAGGACAGGACTGCAAGTTAACACAGATCAAAGGCATAATTAGGCCATCTTAAATATACACTGTAACTGTTATGAATGAAAAACTATTATGAATAAGTAAACCTAGAATGCATTCTGATGTTTGGTGATGGCTTTGGATGGTGAAATGATACAGCTGATACAGAGAGAAGCGTGGAAATTTAGCGAAAAAAAAGTTGACCTAGAGTTCTACGAACCAGCAGAATCACTTCTGGGAATCCTGGGATTTCAAAACACTTGAAATCAGGATCTTGATATTTATGTAAGTGTATCCATAGAAGCATTTTTAAAACCAGTGAAGATGTGGAAGCAAAGTCTATCCCTGGATAGATGGGTAAGGGTACCATGTAGTCACTCCAGAATCATGCTCACAGCTAGTTCACTGGTTTTTACACTACTAATTGACTCAGAATATAGAACTAGTATTAAATGTTCTTACCATGATTAAATAATCCTTGGTGTAAAGTTTGGGGTATAGCATCCAAACTGGCATGTTTTTGCTAACACATGACTGAGACTACTTGTTTTATCAGCAATGAGTATGGTCATAGGTGACAGTCACTCACCTACTGAGGGAAATAAGGAAGGCCATGTGTGAAGGATACTTGAGAAATATCTGCCCAGTGACTGGAAGAAGGGGCTGCAGAGATGGAGATGAAGAATGTCCAAACTCCCTGATTCATTCTGGCTTGATGAGGAGCCCAAGCCTGGCAGAGAATTTTTCATATGAATTGGTTTTGAAAAGATGCATAAATGATGGTCATTGTGAAGTTCCTAAAGAAATAGAGTGGCACAAATCTATATAATTTATACAGTCAAATGGATGAAAAAATTATCATAGAGTGTCTTGAATGAAAGAGAAAAAAAACTCTGTGTATGTAAGTCCAAAAGAGAGATATGTCTTCAGACCTGCTAGGTTCAGAGTCAGTGACCAATATATGACCTTAGTCTATAGATACATCAAACACTCTTCATTAATTACTTAAGCCAATCCTCATAATATTCTTCTGAAACAGAATGTGTATTTCTCATTACTAAAGATAAAACTTTGTCAGAACAGCTTAATAACCTATCTGCTACTGTATCTTGAATGTGTGCTAAAGTGTTGTGAGCTAAATCACCAAATTTATATGTTAATAGTATTTGGAGAGGAGCCTTTGCAAAGTGGTTAGAATCAAACAAACCTGTGAGATCAAGAACCCTGTGATGTTATCAGTGCAAGAAGAGAAGAGGTCAAAGCCAGTACATTGGCCCACTGTTTTCTTGTGACATCCTCTAACATGTCACGGTATGGCAAGAAGCCTCCATGAAATGCCAAGCAGATGCAGATGGCATGGTTTCCCCAATCTTCAGAATCATATCCAAATGAACTTCTAGTATTATAGCCTCAGAAATAGAATACAATATATTGTATTCTAGCATAATAACTTATTATAATTATTATATATCATTATAACTAATCTCAGTTGTTATGTTATAGCAATAGAAAAGACACTGTACAAAATGGAGGCCTAAGTGACACATCTGCGCGTGGACCCAGGTTACCTCGGATAACCTCTGCTTCTTCTAGATCCAGAATTAGAGCTGTTAGGTCGTAAGAAATTCCTTTCCCTAAAGTCTGGTGTTTAAACAAAGGTCAGAACTGCCTCAGGGATTTAAGAAGATGTCAGAGGCTATGGGTGTATACAACAGGTGACAACTAGTGTTCAACAGGCCAACCTACCAGATAAGTGATTCCCTGTTGGGGAGCCCCACTTGGTCAGGCTGTAGGCTCACTGGTTGTAGATAACTGTTTGTGTCTGTCTGTAATTTCTCTCATGAGTCACTTTATTTCTTCTCTATGTTTTCCCACTGCTTGTGTGTTTATCTTGTGAAAATATTCCATCTACTGGGCATATATACCTGTGGATGGTCAGGAACATGTCTTCCCTCTACACTATATTATTCTGGAAAGTAAAACAAGCTCTCCATATTACAGTGAGAAACTTAGAAGCCTGTTCTCTGTTGTTAGCCTTGAGAAAGTAATTTGGTCAGATATGTATCCTTCTGGACATACCACAAACAGAAATTTCACAGATTTTGCTTATGAAATTGCAGGTGTCTGGCCTTGTGGGATCTAAGCCTTTCAGAAGATTTAAGGCAAACTAGGGTGATAGTACAGGTGTCTGCCTTTGTTATAGTCCTCCAAGAGATCAATAGCGACCTATGTCATCCTAAACTTCCTTCAAAGGCTCCTCCCTCCTCTGACTCAAAATAGTAATTAATACATTTTGATGTAAGTGTTCAATGTAAGATTTTAGATTTAATAGAATCTAAAGGACCTGAGAATCAGGTGATAAGAAAAGGCTCTTATCCAACTAACCATGTATGGATATTATTAATCACAATTAAGAATGTAAAATAGTAGAAGTATTCTTTACCTTTTTCTTGGATCTGTCAATGGATTACTTTCCTCCCTTTGCAAACTGTAGTGGTCCCTTTAAGAGATGGAAGGAACCTTCACTGCTGCTACTGAGATCAGCTGCAAATTAGCTGATAAGTTTTGCAACCTATCTTCAAAAAATGCCTGTGTCCTTAGGAATTTGCTTTGTAGTTTTTTTAATTACCAATAAGTTGCTAATGAATGTGTGTTTGTGTGTGTGTGTGTGTGTGTGTGTGTGTATGAATTTGGAACAGCAGAAGAAACAAGAATGTAGAAGAAATAAAAACGGAGAAGAATAAGGAATAAGAGAGTAAAGAATGTAAGCAAATAAAGAATGAAGAGGAAAAATAGAATTGGAACAAAGAATTCAAACAGAGACTTGAAACCAAAGATTTAGAATTACAGAATTGGAATGAAAAAATTAGAAGGTAGAGGACTATAAACGAATTAGACAAGAGAATTAGAATTAAAGAAGAAATAAAGAAAATGACCCTCAGATCGAGTAAGTGAAATTACAATAGAAATCTTTTATTTTCCCCACTCCTGAGAAGCATTTCTGTTTTGGAACTCTGGGAAGGGGCTGGGAACTGGTCTTTCAGTCCTTACAAGAAGGTCGCTTCTACATGCTAAGAAGAATCATTTCTCTGACCTCTGATTAGAGGGACAAATGGCTCTTCCATTAACTTATGCTTGTGGTGCAAACTAGTATATCTAGGTCTATGCTAGCCTCCAGGCTCCCTCAGTTCCTACCTGTTACAGCGTCATCCTGGCTCTCTTGCCTGCCCCTAAATTCTCCAGCCGTGAGCTCCACTCCCCTTTCTGCCATCTTCTCTGATTACTATATAACGCAGCCATTTCGGCTACATGTTTTTTGTTCTTCTCTTGGTTCTCTTTCCCCTCTTGGTCTTCTTTGCCACCATCTCTTTCCTGTTCCTCTCTTACTCTTCCCCCACTGCATTGCTCCTCTCACGACCAAGTCTATTCTGCTGGCCCTGTGCAGTCTCAATCCTTCCAGATGCTCCTGGCTGTACTCTCCCTCAATCTACAATCAAAACCTTCTTCTTAACCACACCTAGAAGCAGTCATATCCTCATTTTCATTCAAGACCATATGCTGGACTCACCAGTGCTTGGCTCTTGTCAGAATGCCTATGTACATCTATGAAAAGGATTATGGTGAGTCAGTCAGAGATGTGGTGGTCTGGTGCTGTTGTAGGAGATTGTGGCTATGTCAGAGCAAACCACAGAGACATGCTGGACACACAGGATCAGCACACAGTGATAGGGACAGGTTGTCAGGTCATCAGGGAAGCCCACTCATAACTCCTACAAAGCTCAAAAACCCAGGGCCTAGACAGTAGATACACTAGAGGCACAGTGGACGAAGCCAGAGACGAGATTTTCCTTATTTCAGTTATGGCCCCCTGACTCTCAAACTGCTAACAAACTACAGAAGCAAATGATACTCATCTTTATGTGACCTATTTAAGTGGCAAGTCATTCAAGAAGCCAAGAACTTCTCCAAAGAAAGAAACTATGAAATTAGTGGACTTTGAATCCATAGCACCTCACAGAAGGGCAGAATATCAGAAGCTGTTTGGTGAAAACCGGTTGAACACAGTGAGGAGCTACTTCCTAATACAGTATAAGAACCGCAAACCTTCCTGAGAATATGTGTTGTAACCATGCCAACTCGCAGGCACTGTCTTCTTTCTGAAAGTGTGGTGGTCCTATCAATAGAAATCGGCTTTTCCTAAAGGGGAGATGAATTATTTGTTGACATTGTTCTCTGGAAAGATTTTATGTCCAACTCCTGATCCATGTTCTTGGTCGTTCAGGATGGGACTGGGCATGCCCAGCTTCCTGAGACATTCAGAAAGGAAAGGCATGACAAGGTTGAGTCCTCTGGAGGGATTTACAGGGACTGAGGGCTTCCAGACATCCAGCACTGTGTGATGCTTATGAGATGAGCTTTCTGCCATAGCTTTGGAGGGCAGTATGGAGACCAGCTTTATTTATTTATTTGTTTGTTTGTCTGTCTGTCTGTTTGTTGTTCTTTAGTGAAAATGGAATGAAAACATTTCTAGAAAAACCTATTTTTCTCCACTTATGATTTTCCCTGTATACTGGGGGAAAAGAAGGAAACTTAAATCCATTTATTTTTTTTCAGAATCTGAATAGGATCCATATTCTAAGTCTATAATAACCAATCTGTAGACCTATGAGATTTTCCAAGAAAACATGTATATTGCTTTGTTTATATTCATAATAGAGAGTTGTAATCCTTTAAGAAGTGTTAAAAAGTAGCTAGGGAGTAGATGTGTATTATATTCAAGATGAAACAAGCATCAGGTAGCTAAAGCCTAAAGTCTTGGCTTGACAGAAGGAAACTACAGTTAGGAGTGGCGATGACTTGCCAAGGAGGACCAAAATAGTAGAGTCCATAGGAACCCAGGTCTCCACCTTACAGCTCAGGTCTTCTGTGCGCTGAAGATTCATAAGGCTTATTTTCCGCTTCTGGGAATGTTATTACTCTGTATTGAAAAATTGGGAATTAAAACATTTTATTTTCTAAAATATAAGTTGAGATTTGTATAAAGTCTGGTATATTTCTTGTTAGAGTTGAATCCTGTTCTGATTCCCATTATATGATTACTACATTTCTCCATGAAAAAAAGAAGAGTTTCAATCATCAAGTTGAGAGGATGACCCATTCTCCTGAGGAGTCCGTTTCCTTCCTCAACCATCTCTAGAACCACTCGATCGGTTCATGAACACAGCAGTTATGGTGGCAGGGATGGAAATTACACATGGAATCGGTTTGTCCAACCACCTCTGGAAACATTGTTGAACTCATGAACATGGCATTTATGGTGGCAGGGATGAAAGTTATACATGGAGTTAGTCTGGCCAGCCATCTCTGGAACCCCTTGATGGGCCCATGAACACAGCAGTTATGGTGGCAGGGATGGAAATTATACACGGAACTGGTCTAGCCCAGCAGTCTTGAGAGGCATGCATCATACTCTTTTCAGGCTAGAGTGTATGGCTCCTAGGGCACAATGTGTCTTCCAGTTCCTGAGAGACCAACACTCTACCTCATGCAATGAAATATTTAGACCACTATGCATTTCTCTGTATATTCCCTCAGAAGTCAAGGAAACGTGGAAGCTAGACAAGACAATTGTTCTTAGATATTAATCTTGTGTACCCTGTCAAGTTTGCAAATATCATTATATCCTGGAGACTACAATTGTATTGATCCCCGTAATTGCTATTGTATTTTGTTTCTGATAAGGGCACAAAAAATTTGATTGCTCTCAATAAAATTGTCACAGCCCCAGTCTTGCTGTGACTCTCCCAACCAGCCAGGTTTAATTCCTCAGGGTCATATCAGGTGACTTTGGCTCGGTAAGTATGCATGGACTCAACAAATGGACTTCCAGTCATTGAGACCAATTTGGCTATAGACATCACTGAGTGCCCAGTGTATGAGAAATTGAGATGAATACTAAACTTTGGTATAGCTTCATTCTCTAGGGTGCCTAGCTAGCCAACTGGTAGCGGGTTTGATTATACTGGGAAACCTCCATCATGAAAGGGACAGTGTTTTGTTCTTCAATTACAGATATATTGGATATGCAATACTTTCTGCAAATCTAGTACACGAGCTTAACAGTATTTTGCCACTGGGAATGGCATTTTATATAGCACTCCTTATGAGCAAGGAGCTCACTTCACAGCACTGAAATGTCACGGTGGATGCCTACCCTTTGAATTCATAAGTCTTACCACACTCACCACCACCCTGAGGCAATTGGTATAGTAGAATGGTAGAACAGCCAACACCAACTAGGCAGAAATACTTTGCAAAGGTGGACAAGATTTTGCAGCTAGTGTATATACTCTAATTCAGCATTCGGTGTAGGATGCTGTTTCTCCCAAAGCCAAGTGTCTTAGTTAGGGTTTCTATTGCTGTGATGAAACACCAAAACCAATAGGCAAGTTAGGGAGGAAATGGTTTATTCGGCTTACAGTTCAGTATTGTTCATTGCTGAAGAAAGTCAGGACAGGAACTCAAACAGGACAGAATTCTGGAGGCAGAAGTTGATGCAGAAGCCATGGAAGGGGGCTGCTTACTGTCTTGTTTTCTCTGACTCGCTCAGTCCACCTTCTTTATGAGCCAGGATCAGCATCCCGGGGATGACACCACCTATCATAGGCTGGGCCCTTCCCCATGGATCACTAATTGATCCATTGAGAAAATGCCTTGCAGCTGGATCTCATGGAGGCATTTTCTTAACTGAGGCTCTTTTCTCTGATGACTCTAACTTGTGTGAAGTTGACACACGAAACCAGACAGTACACCAACGTTCAGGAGTTCAAGAATCAAGAGTTGGGAATAGGAAGGGTCTACTTACCATCACCTGTAATTTACCTTAGTAAACTTGGCCTACCATGTTCCCATGACTCGAAGCTATGATAACATACAGATTTCCATTCCCCAGAGAATTTTCTTTCTAAGAGATGCAATATATTCTTTTGAATTAAGTGTTAAAATAGCCATTCTACCACTTTGAAGTTCTAAAGTTCATGGAAGTTATGGTTCTGTCTGAGGTGATGGACCCAGGCTGCCAATGAGAAATAGGATTGCCACTTCACAAAGGAGCCAAATAAGAGCATACCTGGGTGTTCAGTTGATCCCTTTGGGAGGCTCTTATTATTGTCTTATCCCTAGGTAAAGGAAAGTAGAAAACTACACCATTCAGAAAGGACTATTCATAAAGGGTTGACCAGACCGTTTATGAATGAAGATCTAAGTTGTCTTCTGGCTGAAGGACTTCCCAAAGTTGTACAGAATTGCACAAGAATAGTAGAAAAAGGCAATTGCTCAAACTTGCTACAGATTTGTAGAAATGAGAAGTATAGTCATGCGTGTCTCACCTTATATTGCTACAAACACACCTTTATCACCAACCTATAAACTTAATTAAGATTAAGCCTCTGACTGGTTTTTCGGGAACTGATGGGTAGGAGAGAAACTTCTGGTTATAATCCAGACTGAAAACCTTAATGTGCCCAAATATTCATTCAATAGAATGAATAGGAGAAATAGTTGCAAGTGGCAGATGTGACATAGATTTGAAATCCAGAATACACAAACAGCCCCTAAAAACTCAGCATCACTAAGAAAGGGGCACAAAGAGCATGAAAAGACATTTTGCCAAAGAAGACAAATGAGTGCCCAGTAGAAGAAGAAGAGACCCTGCACATCACAGTCACTAGGAAAAGGCAAGTTGGAACTGAAATACGATATTGCTTTGTCCCCACTGAGATGAATGCTGTGGGGGAAAAATGATCAGAAAGAATGACGTGTTGGAAAAGATGTAAGGAAACACTTGTGCTTTGCCTATGGGAATGTCTATTAGTACAGTCATTGTGGGAAACAGTATTGTAATTTCTCAAACAACAAAAATGGAATTGTTAAGTTCCACAGAAATTCCACTTCAAGGTATACCCTAATACACCAAAAGAAAGGTCTTAAGAAATTATTTGTACACCATAGTTTTGGCAACATCATGGCATCATCGCAGTCCCAAAAGCTGTAAGTAACCCAAGTTACTGATGGGAAGGTGAACAGATAAAATGTGGCCCTGACACACAGCAGAATGGTGTCCAGCACTGAACTGGAAGCGAACACTGCTTGTGTTGCACCATGGGTTGCATGAAAAAATTATTCCAAGCAAAACCAGACAGTCACAGACAGAGCTATAGACTATATATTGTCTACTTTCACAGATTTATGGCCTAGTGATCTCCGCACAAGTACCAGGAAGAATGGTGGGGTTCTGATTTAGTTTCAGTTTGGAAAGAAAACAAAAGGGCATGACTGACCAGAGTGGTGGTTGCACATCATTGTGAAGACACATAACACAGTATTTTCTTAAACATGATTAAAATGGTGCATTTTATTTTTATCACGGTAGTCATTTAAAATGGAAGAGATCACATCACAAGATCATTACTCTAAAACTCTATTATCACCTGGAATCATGTAGAAGTCATCCCTATGGTCCGAAAATGGTCAACTGGCAACCTCAGTGACTTTCAGTTCTGAAAAGAGGCAAGACATGGGTTCTGCAGCCTTGAAGTTCATAGCCTCCCCTGGGAGGTTGCCAGCACAGGAGAAAGAAGAGAAAGTGAAAAGATGGCCTGGGTTTTGCTTCCACAAATTATCCTGAAGTCTATTTCAGAAACACAGTCTCATAAAAGACATGTGTCCTGGCTAGTTGTACGTCAGCTTGGTCCAAATTGGAGTCTTCTGAGAGGAGGGAACTTCAACTGAGAAAAGTCCTTCATAAGGCTGACTGTAGGCAGGCAAGCGTACCAGGTATTTTCTTAGAGACTGGATGGGGGAGTGCCCAGTCTGTTTTGGTTGGTGCCATCCCTGGGGTGGTAGTCCTGGGCTAACAACCTACTAAAAGCAAACCAGTAAGCAGTATTTTTCCATGGCCTCTGCATCAGCTCCTACCTACAGGTTCTTGCCTGGCTCGAGTTCCTTCCCTGACTTCCTCTGATTATAGACTACAATAGGGAAGTATAAGCTGAATACACCCCTTTCTCCCAAGTTGCTTTTGATCACAGTGTTTTGTCACAGCAACAGTAATCCTGACTGAGACAACACGGCAATGTGTTTTTAGCCTTAAAAGCAGAATCTAGGTTGGTAATGTAAACTCCCTGTGTCTCGATAGTCTCAGCCTATTAGGACATAATGCCCTGGTCTTTGTCCTCAGGAACCATGTGTGAAGGATGCTTTTCTTTTTTCAAGGTATGATTGTTTATTTGTTACTTTTAGAGTCGTATTTTTGACTGGATTCAGATTTAGACGTAGAAGCTCTTAGCAAGGACAGCCTACATTTCTTGGCAATATGTTCTTGGCACTTTCCTTTGACTTCCTTCATTCTCTTGACCAAAAGTTCAGCATCTTCTGCAGCCCGCTCCTTGTTTTTCTTAGTACATTGTTTCTTCAGAACAAGACATTGGTGCTTGTGCTACAGGACACATGGAGAAACATGATGCTTCATCTTGGGCTCATTGGTTCTGGGCTCCTTATCTTCTTATGGGCTTTCTGATGTTTTGGCGAACATTATCTTCTTTAGAGAGATTATGAAACTTTCAGAATCTACTAGCTCTTTTAGGTCCCAGCTGACAAGGCACAGTAGTATCTGTCAGTCCAGGAATATCATTCTCTCCCCACCTCCCCTTTCTTTAAACAATTGAGAATTGAGAACACTCAGATTGGCACCCACAATGCATCTGCAATCAGCCTTGCTCTTCCTCTCTCCAGTTCTCCTTGGTCTATAACAAGAATGCCCCTCACCCAACAGCAGGCACACTCGGCCATGCATCCAAACACCTTGCTTCATGGGAGAACCTTGTTTGTTATTCCCACCACTGATTGGGACCATATAATCCTTCCATTCTTCACCCAGAGCATCAGCATTTACCTCTGTAGTCATGTGCTTCTTGGAGAACATAGGAATCTTGCGTTCATCGTAGGAATCTTACGTTCATCATCCACTTCAATGAGTTTCTGACAGCCAGTGGCAGGAAAGGAGATATTCAGTTTCATTTTGACTGTGAAGGATGCTTTTAGTTAGATGGGACACAAGCTTATAGCAAGCACAGTAAGGAAAAGTGTCCATTCATATTTTGTGGATCCCTTTTCACGTCTGGAGATGGGCCTAATGACAGCACCTCTCCCTCTGGTTTTCTGTGGCATGAAAGTTCTCCCCCTAGTGCAAAGGAGGCTTATGCCACTGCCTGGACTCTGGGAAGACTGTGCCACGGCTGTGCCAACTTATCTGTGGAATGTGGACAAAATGGGGTTTGCATTCTGAAATCAAGCCAATGTATGACTATGTCATTGAAAACTTGTGCTTGAAGTTGAGTCTTGGGTGTTTTGGAAGATCTTCAGCAATGCAGAAGACACCTGTGTCTGAGAAGCCAACCTCTTAGAGAGAACAGGAGTCGGTTCTTCCAGTGATGATTCCTGTCTTTAATTCCTCTCAGCCCAGGCGCCTCACACAGAGAGTCTTCAACTCCCAGCCATTGATTCCCTCTCTCTCTTGGGGTCTTTTCACCAGGCTCTCCCTCATCATCCCATCCTGGAGCATGGGGCATCGAAGGTCAACGTGTCTGCTGTGTTTGTGTCCCTAGGCCATGGACCCATGAGTAGATCAGAGAGTTTGTTTACATACCTGCTTGGGATTACTTGTTATACAGTGTTACTGTGCTCAGAAGAGAAAGCTGAAATTCTCAGAACATCGAAACATGTTTATCTGGTTTTCATGGAGGGTATCCTTTGGCCACAAATCTCCTGTTCATGTAGATTTTTATTAGTGTTCCAGAAACAAAACATTGGTTTCTGAAACTCCTTTTATAAATGCGATGTGAGCCTGTGTGGCACAGCAGTGAAGTGCTGAGTGGTACTTGGAGATGTTCATCTTTCTATGTCAGCAGCTGGATGCGTTTCACATTTGATACAACTCAGTGTGACAAATGCTTCTGTGTCAGGAGTCCATCATTGGTGCAATTAAGAACCAGTCCTAAAAAGCTATCTGACTCACATTTTGGCACTTATATTTTCATCATACATAAGGGATACTTGCAATACTGTGAGGATCTAAAAGTGTTTGACTAAGGTTCTAAAAGTTAGTTCTTCCAGCTATGAAACCGACCTCAGTATAGTTTATTCATTGGAGAGCTCATGTTTGAATGCCAATTCTACCCAAGAACTGAAACTGAAACACAAAACCCAGGGCATAATTGCCACTGAACATGTTAACCACTTGGTAGGAACACACACACACACACACACCACTTAGCATGAAAAGAATATTGGTTTCTTGTTGCTGGAATTAGAGTGTTGAATGAATCACTAAACTCAGTGTGTCCCCACTTCCTGATCAGTCCATGAAATAGAAAATGGAACAGAAACTAGAAAACAGCAACAAACCAAAAGAGTAAAAGTGACGAAGAGGAAAGAAGGAGGTCCTTATGACAGAACTAAAACAATCTTAGCTTATTCTTTTAGATGCAGTGTGGAATATAATGAAAGTAACGGACGTCAGTGCTCTCCAATGCAAGGC
Organism: Bramus lutescens; assembly: GCA_001685075.1. Classification (NCBI taxonomy): domain Eukaryota; kingdom Metazoa; phylum Chordata; class Mammalia; order Rodentia; family Cricetidae; genus Bramus; species Bramus lutescens. The sequence goes on along the minus strand of LOEQ01002175.1, from coordinate 67,519 downwards.
ATGAAGTGAGTGGGGAAGAGGTGAGGCTGGGGTTGTGGATGCTCTACACAGGAGGAGCTCGGTGAGGAATAACTGCAGCTCTACGCTTCGAAGACAGAGACTTTCTCTTCAGTGTAAACCAAGCTCCAAAGGATTTGCTTATTCCAAGTAAGAATGAATAAAAAGGAAGTTTACAATTTCCTTCCAAGAGGTTATAAACTTCCTTAAGATAAATACAGCAACAATCATGTCATCTAATTGCAGGATGTTGTAGTCATGGCAACAGGCCTGAGGGACTCAGCTTGAATTCAGTTTTTCTTGTGACATGTAGCGTGGGAAACCCCACATTTTGGGGCAGTTGTTCACTAAACTTCAATTTGAGGCTCAATAAAGAGTCTTTAAGGATCATTGTAATTACAAGCAAGCAGTGTCACATTTGGGGGCACATCTGTTTTTAATTTCTGTAAGTTGCCCAGTAATCTGGAGGGCGCCAACTGGTCCCAGAAAAGCTTTAGACAGTCACCATGGTAGACACCTCTATCTACCCTGATAACCACAGACTGGGTCCCAATCAGAGAAACGCCTTCCTTTCCAGGTAAGGTTAGTCCTATGTAATATTTCATAAATACATAATTTTTTTCCATTCTTCAAATATAGTGCCCTGTACTTTGCCTTATAGTCCTGCTTTATGAGTAAGATGGGACAAAGGCAAGGCCAAGCTCAGTCCAGGTGCACAGTTCTACGTGAATATCCAGAAGAACATGGACAGAAGCTGTTCTGCTTGTAACACTCCCAAAGGGTACAAAGAGGACAGCCCAGATACTCAAAATCAATTGGAGATCTGCCACCTCCTTCTTCCTACCTTCCTTCCCCTCTGTCTCTCTCTGCGTGTGGTCATTTATGTATACACACACACACACACACACACACTATATATATATATATATATATAATGTATATACACATTATACACACACATATAGATACCTGCATGAGTGTGTGCACACATATTTACATGACCACGATGATTTGGGTTGTGATAGGCAGTGTGAGGTACAGCAGACCCTGACAACCAAATCACAGAGATGCCATGCTCCCTTGGGGATGTAGCTTCCCATTTTGCCAAGTCATTGTCAGTTGGGTCCCGCCTGGATCTTTATATAAGGAAACCTTATATATAAGTCCATAGCAGACCTGGAGCTGGTTCTTGACGATGGTAAAGAATGATGGAATCTGCATTCTGGGATCCTAAAGATGTGAACTGTTTTGTACAAGTGCTCTATATAAACAAGCATCTCTAAGCTGTTAATGCGAATGAAGCTTACTGAGTTTCATATCCCCCTCCATGCAGGCCTTTAATGCTTAGCTAGGGAACTACCGCATCAGTTTCAGATTCTGCCTGACTTAAGGCTTTGTTGAACATCTGAGCCATGGAGAGCTCTTGCTCCCATGTCATTTATGTCAAGAAAGTCATCAGCCAGCCTTCTGCCCCTGCTATCTCCAGAAATTTAAAGGGTGAGATGTCCCTGGTCTGCGCATAGCAACGTGGGATCTGTGTCTAGAAGTATGAATCTCACTATCTGCAACAGCTTCTTCTCTCAATGTCCAGGTTGGAAGAGCTTTTCCTATCTTTGGACTTGTAGAGACTAATTCAACCATCCTTACAACAAGGCCTGGTATACACAAAAGATCTTCTTAGAACTCAGTGTCCTTTTGGCAGCACCCAGGATTCTCTTCAGTCAGGGTGTAGCAGTCAAGAACGCAGGTCTCCTCTGATCTGAGTTCTCCATGCCCTCTGTGGTTTTGTTTTTTGTTTCTTAGGCCACTTGAGCTAAAAGTAGTTCTAGAATATTCCAACAATTTGATTAAATAGTTTCAGCTGGGGCTCAGGTTACAGCCTAGATTTACAGCTGTTTGGGTAACCAATATCCAATAAAGGTAACACAGTCATAGGAACAGCTTTTTCTTGAGTACACTGAGACAGACATGGTGGTCCTCACAATCAGCCACACACACACCCTGAGAGGACCTCATCCCTTCAGAGTATGCCCTCATCTTTGTTGTAATAAGCTACATGAAAATCCATGCTGTAAGACAATTTTACCTGACATCTCTCCTTGGACATGTCTTAGAGTTTGCTTTTTGGTAGAGTTTTAAGACATTTAAGGGAACATTGGCCTCGAAAAAGCCTGAATGGAGGGCTCACTGTGCTTTTGGGTTGGTGCCTTGGGATTTAGATTCCCTTGGTCAGTAAGCACCAGCTATAGATTTTGAGGCTGGGATCGAAGCAGACCCATTTGGAGTTCCTGGGCTTTTCTTCACCATAAAGCTGTTTCTTCTCTAGAAGACAGTGGATGGCAGGATTTCACAGGCAGTAAGGTATTAACTGGAGTCAGTCGGCTTTTAGGTCTGCCAAAGATTCAAGGCCAAAGAAGGGTCAAGGTGGAATGGAATAGATGCGGCTATGTAACAATGACACAGCTCCCTTATATTGTGTGACTTGAGTCAAATACAGCCTGCTTGGGATGCTGCTACGGTGTAGGGATGATTCATGCTTCAAATTCTCAACACTGGGATCTTGTTCTCCGGTGTGTCAGGGTTACAGTGTTAAGTCTTTAAAAGACGAGACTTAGCGGGGAATGGTGTCCTCAGAAGGGAAGTTCTGATGGGACAGGGTGTCTTTAGGAGTGTTTATTATTGAAAGAGCAAGTGTGCTCTGCCCCCAATCCTGTCTTACTCTGTGAATCTTTCCTCCCATGTGTGCTCCCACTGCTGTGATGATATCCACCATAGGTTCCTGTTCAGAGCAGAGCTGAGGCTAGGGCCATGCTTTGAGCCTCAGAACTATGAGCTAAATAACGTGTGTGTGTGTGTGTGTGTGTATTGTATGGTGTATGAAAGTATCTGCATTTGGATGTGAAGGCCCATTGATGTTCCATAACTTGACTACTGTCTGCCTTCTTTGTTTCAAACAGGGCCTCTCACTGAACTTAGAGCTAGCGGATTAGTTAGACTGACTGACCAGGGAGACCTCAGGATCCTCTTGTCTTCACCTCCTAGTGCTGGGGTTACACTACCACAATGAGCTTTCTACGTGACTGCTGGGAGTAAACTTGGGTACTCCTGCTGGCTCAGGTAGCTTTATACGCACTGGGCTATCTCCCCAGCTCAAGCCTCTTCTTGGTCAAATCCCTACCTTGGTTCTTTTTCTGCATTATCACAAAGACAGCATCTTTCTACAACAAGGGGCCTAACATCAGCAGCAAGAACTCCTAGAGAGCCTTCTGCATTCACTTGGGCTTTGTTTATGGGAAAAACATTTTTATAGAGATGGTTGGGTATTAATACCTTGTAATTCACAACACGAGTTTTGACCATAAAAGTGGCAAAAGGGACCAATCACTTTTAACTATTTCACATGCACGTATTTACAGCTAATGCAAAGCATATATTTTAAATATTTAAGACAAATCTAGGCACTGAGTTTTAAAAGCAACTCTAGTCACTAGATGAGGCCAAAACCAGAGTATATAATGGCTTACCAAACAGACAAATGAATAACAGAAAAGTACCCACAAACACCTCATTAAAACATTAGTTTAATTTGACTACTTTTAACCAATCACACAACTAACTATTTGAACTATAGATGTTATATACGCAATGGAACTTTTTTTTCAGCCATAGTAGAAATGAAGTTATGTTGTTTGTCGGACAATGGATGTAACTGGAGATAATCGTTTAAGTGAGTCCAGAGAAATCTCAGGGAGACACATATATGGTTTCTCTCCTTGTGATTCCTAGATTACAAGTTTCAGTTTTTATTTTAACTCAGGAGGATGTGTGCATCTGTGGGAGTGTATGCATATATGTGTGCAGTGCCCACACAAGGGGGAAGAGGGCATTCGATGCCCTAGGGCTGGAGTTGCAGAGGTCGTTGTAACCTGTGTGAAATGAATGCTGGGAACTTCAGTCCCCCCAAAAGTAGCTGGTATTCTTTACCTGTAAGCTAACTTGCCAGGCCTAGGATTCTGTATAGATACATAAAATAATACACACACACACACACACACACATACACACACACATACACACATACACACACATACACACACAAACACACACACATACACACAAACACACACACAAACACACACACACAGGATGACTGTCTAGAGGGACAAAGGGAGTTATAGGAGCAGGACGAGGCAGTGATGGGGAGGGTAGGAGGGAGCGTGAGGTGTGCTAGCTACTAGTCACTAGGACAAAATACTTGGCAAAACTGACTTGTGGATGGAAGGGTTTATTGTGAAGGAAGAGTTTTTCGCTGAAGCCTTTAGGAGTTTAAGGGTCGTGTGGCTGCAGAAGTAGGAAGCAGCTGGTCACATTGTGTCCTCAGTCAGGAATAGGGGAGATGATGATGCTCAGGTCCTGTTCATTCAGTCCTGCACCGCACCTCAATTAACCCTCACAATTTAATTTCTTAGAGACACACCAAGAGATTTATTTCCATGGTGATTTTAGATTCCATCATGCTGACAGGATTAAACATCTTGACATATATATGTGCAAAAGGCTTTAAAAGTTCTTACTGATGAGTAATTTCATCCAATATATTCACTGTATTGGAAATCTCAATGGAAATCTCATCATTAATTCATCATATTTTTAAATAAATTTTCCACCTGCTTTGTCACAGAGGAGTCACTTTTACCTACACGGACTTGAACATGCATTTGTAAAATAGAAGAAAATACCTTTACCCAGGTAATCATGACCGCACCTCACAAATGTGATTACACCACCACAATGCCTCTGAACCTGTGTTTTCCTGGGCCTTCAAAATATTGATTCATTTCCTCTGTTCCTGCTTGCCAATAAAGTGTGACTCAGTGGGAGGCTCCACATCCAAGCCAGACAGCGTTTTCCACCAGCGTCTATTACTGGCTAGTTTGCTTCTATTTCCAAAGTCCTGGCTGCTCTGTTTCCATCACTAAGATTATCAATTGGCTAAGTTATTTTATTTGAGCATGCACAATGATGGCTTCCTCACTCCCTTTGTGTTGTGATAGAATCGTCTATAGAAATGTCTTGTTTCTGTCTGGAATACAATTTACATCAGAACAAAATAAAAGATGTGCATGTGCTTCTCCTTCTGTTCCTGGGTTTCCTAGTGACTCTCAGTGCTGCCCAGTGGGTTCCTCACTTTATTCTCTGTCTTTACAGGTTCATGCACGCTTACTTTTTCGATACATTTTGATTGTTTACAGCCATTTTATTTTTTTATTGCTTAAATTATCCCTTCCTGTACACATTCAATTGCTTCATTTATTTTTTGATCCTTATACATTAAATAGCTCTCTAGCTCTGGCACACACACACACACACACACACAGAGAGAGAGAGAGAGAGAGAGAGAGAGANNNAGAGAGAGAGAGAGAGAGAGAGAGAGAGAGAGAGAGAGAGAGAGAGAAAACAGATGTATCCTTCCCTCACTTTCTTCATTATACTTGCATGTGCGGTTCCATGTCATTGAGTCACATGTGAGACACAGGGTGCTCCAGACTGCAGACATACACACTTCTGTTCCTTAATCTTGTTGTGCCCTTCCCACAACCACCTCAAACCCATTCCCATTGCCTCAGCTTTGCCTTTTACAAAGATCATAGCAAGGGACTCATGTGTCATGTGACTCTTGGCTCTCACTATGGTGTCCTGGAGAACTGGCTCTATTCTGGGATTCAGCCAACACTGCCTGCCTGCGGCATCAGCATCAGCATGCTGCTTGCAGTCTGTCTGGGTATCTTTCCCACCATCATCCCCTCCCCCATCATGCCAGGCCTTCTTAGGATAGCATTCCCCTTATTTCACATCCCGCTGTCAGTCACTCAGAGTGGTGCATTCCTGGGCAAGCAATGCAATGGCAGATACTCCTCAAACCATCGTGTTCATAACATCCGTATCCCCACTTTCGTTGCCCAGAAGGCACTGGACTTGGTAAACTTGTCTTACCAATGGCATTTTAAAAACAGTGCATCCTCCATGACACAATCATAGCTGACCGAGACTGTAGTCTTGATGCTACTATTAGCATGTGTGATCTTCATGCCAGTCCCTATTGCAAATTCTTTTTAGTTACTTCTTGATTCTATAGCTTTTGTTTTGATTCCCAGGTCCTGAGTGTCTGCATCTGCTGAGGCACATAGAGTCGGTGTGAAGTGGGAAAAGCACTAGTGAATGATGGGTTCATTATAATCCTCTGTATTGTAGTCATGGAATCTGGTGGCAGACTTAGGTTCTAGACTGTCCCACAAAGCACTTGCACCATCAGAAACGCACCACTGAACAGACTTGGTTATGCCAAAATCTGATGGGTATGACTCCCTCCTTTCTCCTTTCTGATAAGGTCTCATGTAGCCCAGGCTGACTTCGAATTCACTATGTAACTCTCTTAGTTAGGGTTTCTATTGCTGTGATGAACCACCATGACCCAAAAGCAAGTCAGGGAGCAAAGGGTTTATTTGGTTACACTTCTATATTGCTATTTATCACTGAAGGAAATCCAGACAGGAACTCAAAAAAGGCAGGATGCTGGAGGCAGGATCAGATACAGAGGCTGTAGAAAGGTACTTCTTACTGGCTTGCTTTCCATGGCTTGCTCGGCCTGCTTTCTTATAGAACCCAGGACCACCAGTCCAGGGATGGCACCACCCACC
>LOEQ01002175.1:47283-59935 GCA_001685075.1 Bramus lutescens | reverse complement strand
ATGGCCAGTGTCACCATAGAGACAGACAGGCATGGCACAAATATACAGGTAGTACGGAATAGTCTCTGTTATTTTTATGGACAATAAATTAGCCAAGCTTATTTAAAAAACTACCATTAGTTATTTTTTGTTTGTTTGTTTTTCATGGTAGGTGGGTGACATAAATAAGAAATCTTTGTCTTTCCAAGAATGATGAGATTTGGATATAAGGAACCATCTTTTACTAAATATATGTGAAATGTGCTTCCTCTCTGAAAAAAAAAGAAAATATATGCATATGTTCAGTACAGATGCAATCATTTTTAAGAAATTTTCAATCTGCATTAGGCTAAACCTGTGGATGCAGAACTCACCTCAGATGGCAGCAAGTTTGGATGGAGGAAAGGGAAAATGATACAAATATATTATAACATCAAAAAAACTTAAAAATAAATAAATTATGTTATGTAAATTAAAAAAGGGTGAGAGTGGAAAGATTATAAATACTTCTTAAGTAATTCTGTAGGAGTATGTGCATGTGTGTGTGGGGGGGTCTATAATGATATTTTGTTTATGGTCTAAGGAATAAAGCTTGCCTGAAGATCAGAGTGCAAAGCTAGCTGCACTAGTCAGCCACACAACCCAGGCAGTGGTGGCACACACCTTTAATTCCAGCAGTCACACTAGTTAGCCATAGAGGCCACATGGTAATGGTGCAAACCTTTAATCCCAGCACTAGAGAGGAATATAAGGCGGGATGAGACAGGATCAATCTCGTGTAGTACAGGGTGGCCTTGAACTCACAGAGATCTATCTGCCTCTGCCTCCTGAGTGCTGGGATTAAAAGTGTGTGCCACCACTGCCTGGCTAACTAGTGGCTTGCTCCACACTCTGATTCTTGGGCAAGCTTTATATGTTATAGCACAAACAAAGTATCATTACATATATGTGTATGCTTCTCTCTTTTGTATGCGTGTATGAATCCTAAGCAGACAGCCTGAAGATTTTTCCTTTTCCTTTTTTGGAAAGATTCTTTTTAAAAGCCCATTTTTATAAATGAACGAATGGGTAGATAAATAAAACCAGAACACAACAGCAATGCCATCAGCTTCCCCAGGTAAGGGCTGAGTCCAACTGTTAGTAATCATTACATCACAGGCAGCCTGCATTCCCCATGCAGCCTGCATGCTCACTGGCACAGAGTTGAGCAGCTGGAGTCTAGGGCAGCCCATTTTCCTATGGCGTCCAGAGCAAAATGAGTTCTCTAACACCTACATCTGGTTAAAGATGGACATAGGCACAGCCGTCCTTACTGTCTAGGTTGTGAAAATCAAGTCAGTTCCTGGCAGCACCTGAGGGACATCATGGGCTGCCTATCTGCGGCTAGGTGTAAACTTACACATATTAAGGACATTTTCAGCTTAGGGAGAGGTCTAAGAGAGATCCCTCATCTAATTTTTCCTCAAGCCTCGTGCAGTACCAGCCTCTCCACACCATCCAAGCTTGTGCTGTGTGGCTAAACCATCAGGTGCATTCAGAGGGGATGCCTCTGTGACGCTCTGCCTGAATCTGTTTCTAAGGCCACGGCTTCTGGGACCTCATCACCTAATAGTTAAAGCTATAGACAGATGTTTCCTGCTTGCCACCAACTGTCATTTCTGAAAAATAGATGCTTTTCCTTGTGTGTTCAGCTATTCATAGACGCTGGGCCAACAGGGCAGAGTTGCCCTTGGAGCGCATCCCATGCTGCCCTTTCCTGGTGTCCATGTGTGACCCAAGTAGGGCATGGGCCTCCGAGAACCCGCCATGCTTGTAAGCTAACCTGGATAAATAGGGCAGATCTGTTTAATGAGCACACAGCCAGACCCAAATATCACCCAGATGCTCCAGCTTTATCTAGGGAGCAGAGAACTCTAGGGAGCCCAGCTGACCCTTCCTTATCCAAATGCTGCCGTTACCTTGTACTTCCAGCTCCCCGACCTTGTCTCATCTTTAATATTAGCACACCCCAGCTTCAGTCAATTGCGCCAGTCTTCTTTGCTTGACAGCACCATGAGCAGCCTTAATTGCCCACAACCTTTCTGAAGAGTTATTTCTATTAATTAACATTCGCCCGTGGTTGTCTTGAGATGAAGACTGAGGAGCAGGCTTAGTGGGAAGGGCTGTCAGAATCTGCTGTGAAGGAGCCGAGTGGAAGCTGGGAGAGGACTCTCCCAATTTGGTTAACTGGAATGATCGGTCATCTTTGAGATGAGAAAGACACTCCAAACTCTTGCCCAGGAAGTCTGACTACACCAGAGAACAAGGTGTTCTTCCTTAGGCTGCTTTGCCAGGCAGCAGCATGGTGGCAGCTTTCTTCCTAGCAATTGTAACTTCACTGGCTACCTTGGCTTTCATTCACACTCTTATCTCCCCAGCTTCTAAATTTCCCTTTTCCCCAATGGCCTTCCCTCTTGTCTTTCCTTTGGTCTTCATCTCTGTCTCTCTAATTGATCACTGGGATCACATATCTTTGGACACACTACAGTCACCCTCAGATTTTAGATAGCCACACACATACAAGGTCAGGAAGCAGGTATCTCTTCATTTGATCTTTTAAGAAGCCAGGAAGTGTCCTAGGCCATTGCTGGGTGTGAAAGGCGCCATTTGCAGCATTTCAAAGCCACTATCCAGAAATCCTTGGGAAAAATGCATGTTGGAAAATAATCTTGAAATGGTGGGGTGGGGGAGGAAGAGAGGGAGAGAGAGAGAGAGAAAAAACAAACAGCAGCCATCATCACACAGAGTTTTGATATTTAGACTCTTCCCTCTTCCCCTGGGAAAATGGATCCATGGTGAGTTACTCATTAATCGGAAGCTACCTTTCCAAATGGAGGACCAGGGACGGAGAAGCTGGTGACGCAGGAGACAAGCAGGGCTTCCTTAGTCCACGACAGGAATGACACAACCAACATCTAAAGCATGCAGCCCAGAACACATAGTGTCAATTGATTGAAGGGTTTTCTGTGCAAAAGACCTCAGGAAACTACCTTCCCTATGACTTGATCAGATCAGAACTTTCTCAGGACACTGAAATGGAATTCGTGTGTGCTCTCTGGAGCATTACAGTGCACCAAAAGGCCTTTAGTCAAAGAAAAATAACCCTGGTCAAGCTAGGAAATGCCTGCAGCTTGCCATGCTGGAGAGCCAGTCTCTGAGCCTACAGAATGTAGGAAAAGATGAAGTGTGGGGAGGTGCTCATGTTAGCTCCCACTATTGTGTAGCTTGCTCCTCCTGGGTTATTCCTGGGCCAAACACTTTAAAGGTAAAAGAAAGGGAAGTGAAGGAAGGAGGAAAGAGAGGAGGGAAATAGAGGGACAATAGGGGGAGGAATGAGGAGGAGAAAAAAAGGCCCCGTAAGGATAGGAACCCAGATGAGAAGTAGGGTAGCTGGAGAAGCTCCTCTCACTTTACAACTCGTGGTGAAGATGGAAGTCCCACCTTCAGTCGTAGGATACTTACTGCCTTGACCACCCTTGCCTTTTCCTCTCTTGTATCCTTGGGATGTGCTGAGTAGCCCTGGCTTCCCAAATCGGATGCGGTGTGCACTTGGTCACAGTGTGCTTGATCCACCCTTTCACCTCCACTGGAGCTTCTGGCCCACGTTCTTGGTTGCTCTCTGCTCTTTGGTCCCCTTCACCCCCTTGTGGATGCTACTTTTAGTTCTCAGCCACTGCTACAGAGTTAGTCTCTTTATCTTTCTAACAATAAAGGACAGGTATACTGTAGATCTTTTAAAAAAGATATTGAACTAAGCCTGTGTGCAACATACACACACCCCCCACACACACACCCACACACATTGGCTTTCAGGTAGTTTGGGCTTTCTTGTTCCCACCAATAGAGACCTGGCTCCTAGTCCCATTCTTGGCTAAGAGATTGAGGGTATTATCATTGCTTCTTCGTTACACTGCACACATTTCTTTAATACTTTAGTTCATATGAAATAAATGTGTGCTTTTCTTTAATGCACGTGTGATTGTTTTTTTAATAAAAGAAATTCATACATTTAGGAAATGCCTTAAAAGCAAATCATGACAGTCTTTGTTTAGCAACAGGGTTATTTGAGAAAATTTGAGTTTTGTATATCATGAAAATACCCAAGAAAATCTGGACTTCTTTAATGGAAAATAAAACCATACTAGTGACCATGAAATTAGGGCTTGTTCTGACATTTTACACAAAAACAAAATAAAATAAAATAAAAATTTATTTCTACCTAAGGTACCAGTCTCTAATAGTTTGGCATTTATGTCAATACAGTATTTTCTTGATAGGCATGATGGAATGAGGAATGTGGTTTATGGTCTATCATAGGCTTATAGTTTGTCCATTAAATAAATGGGATTCTTTCCAAGCAAGTATAAACACTGAACTGCCGCAGGCCTAGAGGTTTGCAATGCTAAGTGCCCCAAGATACATACATTCCAGCCTGCTGGTGGGTGTGGCCTGTGGAAAAAATGATGAAGACATTGTGAGTAAAGGGGAAATGTCAATTGGACACACTGCTGTGCGTTGGGGAAAAGTGAGGCACCAAACCCAGCAGCCTGCTCTGCAGAGGGGCCAGATGTCCCCAGGGAGACGTGTGCTGGGTTGAGTTAGGGCATATTGAGGATGTGGGGTGGAAAGAACCACAGGAAAATGGGCAATGTGGGAAAAAATTAAAACTCGCAGAGGTAGGGAAATAACAACAATGGCCTCAAGAGCAGAAGCTGGCCTTGTTTCCAGGGCCGTCACAAAGACACTGTGGTGTCGAGTCTTCCTGGGGGAGACAGTTGTTTGTTTACTGAGGTGCCGCGAGCTGTGGAGGAGGGTGGACCGCAGAGAGATTCATAACTAGGTTAACACAAAACTAGAACTAAGTTTGGCCCATCAAAGCAAGTGCTCTGCCTGATCCTGAGGTGCCTCGAAGGCCTGGGGTTAAGCAATGAGAACCGTCTAGGGGCGTACACACTCAGGGAAAGGTATCTCCTAAGCATATTGACGTCATAGGCAGGTGACAGATCAGGAGATAGAGGTCTGACTTGCAGACTGTACATGCTTAGGTTGGGGAGCAGAGCCCCTCAAAAAGAGCTATGGTGACAACCCCAAGGCTCCTTACCATGGGGAAGAGTCTGCACTTCTAGAATGAGGTGATGATATCAATGTGGATGGCTTCTTAAGAGAAGGGAATGGCCTTTTACACAAAGTGTCCAAGTCTATGTGACAGCTATCAAAGGTTAATAAACCATCCAGAATGAATACGCAGTGCAGCCAACGTTCTTCAGTCCACTAAACCTTCGCCATTCCTTCCCAGCAAGATTCTTTCCTGCAAACTAGAATTCTTTGCCATTTCATCAGAGGTTCTTGTACCTGTGAGTAGGAGAATAAAACCAAATGAGTGAATAATTCAATCAGACACAATCCTTACTACAGCTTATCTAAGCACATTTCAGAATACCCAGTGGGCAAACAGATTCAGTTTCTTCATAGCTCCATTGGCTGCTAATCTCTATTTATGGAAAAAGCAACTACAGTAAGATCTTAGGCAGCTGGAAAGACAAGAAGACCCTAATAGTGAAAAAAAAAACTACTGTCAGTACTTGGGCAGCATACTCTTTGTGCCAGGATCCACTATAATTCATTCTATATAGGAAACACTAGTGACCAAAGGAGGGGCTGCAGTATTTATGATTGGGCATTTTTTGCCCACTAAGTGTGACTCAACTTCCTTCTTCAGGTGGGGCCTGCAAACTCCCGAGGACCCACCACAGTCTCTGACTCTACTGGCCTAGTCCTGTACCTTCAGCTGCTGTATCCATCCATGGAAGACCCACTGATGCCCACATCCTTCTCAGAGACCTCAACTGATGCACAAAGTCATTGACCTTCACAGCTCTATCTTGTCTTGGCCCTCCCTGTGGTAGACAATGGTTAAGAATTCCAACTAAAGGAAAAACCATGCACCCTACCACAGTCAACCATGGACTTCAGAATCGGGGTGTCCTGCTCTGAGGGCCCTTAGCAGCCCACTCATCCTCTGAGGAGTTGACTGTCTCTAGTGAAAGTGAAGAATTGGGGAGGGAAGCTCTCTGGCTCTCTGGGATTTTTTTTTTTTGGCTTTTATCTGTCTCTTGACCTGATAGATCTTCATTATTTTGTCAGCTAACATTACCTGTAAAAACATTTAAATAACAGCTTTTCCAGTTTTTCTGTGGGAGGATTTATAAGGATTCTGTAGTCATACATTACTAGAAATGGAATTCCTATTTTTGTAACTCACACTTAAAATGTTAGGAACAACTGGTTATTAACTGATAATCAATGTAGTTAAAAAATACAAAGAGAAAGCCCTGACCTTTTAATGCTTTAAATATACAATGTTAAGTTAAGCTAAGCGCATCATTGAAATAAGGTAGCATTTCTAGGGAAAAATGGTGGCTAATCAAAATAGTGAAATGTGTGGTTTAGACATGGTATTCCTGGAATGGTGAGAAAAAAAAGTGTGAAGACCCTCCTCCCAATAGCTAGCAAGCTGGCAAAAACCAGAAAAGGACCCACATTCAAGAAAATTGGCATTATCAGGGGTGGTGGCATATGCCTTTAATCCTAGCACTTGAGAGGCTAGCAAAATCCTATGTTTGAGTCTAGCTGGGTCATAGAGCAAGTTCCAGGATAGCCAGGGCTATGCAGAGAAACTCTGTCTCAAAAAACAAATAATTGTTGTTGTTGTTGTTGTAATTGTGAACAATAATCTTAATTGGGTAAATTATTGCTCAGAGGTAATGATAAGAATATTGTGTATAGCCGGGCAGTGGTGGATCATGCCTTTAATCCTAGTACTCGGAAGTGGAAGCAGGCAGATCTCTGTGAATTCGAGACCAGCCTGGTCTACAAGAGCTTGTTCCAGAACAGGCTCCAAGCTACAGAGAAACCCTGTCTTGGAAAAAAAAAAGAATGTTATGCGTGTTATGGCATGTGGACAGGAACAGCAGTGAAGAACTGTGAACCCACAGGTAAAGCAAGCCTGTCACCCAGAGCTGGTGGTGCCATATGTGAAAGTCAATTTAGATTACATGCAAATCTATATTACACACTCAAAAAAAAGTGTTAGAATAACTTCAGTGGCAAGTGAGAGAGAAAAATGGAATCATAGATTACTCAGAACCAAAGATGGAAGACTGACAGGAAAGAGAAATAAAGGAGAAAGGCAAGAGGTTAACACTGCCAGTTTCACGACGCTCTCCACTTGTTCTAATCATGCCAATCATTCTGCAGATGATCTAAATGGAAGGTTAAAGAGAAAAGAATGGGTAAGACGATTGCACGTGTGGGAAAAGGGGTTACTTTAAATACAAAAGTGCTGATAAATTTGAAGTCAGGAAGAGGAGAAGGGTTTACAGCCCACAGCTCATTTCATATAAACAGACAAGAAATTATCTAGTATAATTATGGAGCAATTGTCTAAGCATACTCCAGATTCCATAAGTCCCGAAAACCAAGAATCCAAGCACAAGGAGAGGGCAAAACCAAACCAACCCCAAACCCCGACGGATTGCAAAGCAAGTAAAAGAATGTAGCGTTTGCAACTGAGGACCCCTCGGAGAAAATACGTCAAACAGGTATAGGCAGAGTATCAGTAATGGTGGGTTCAAAAGGAGCACCAGCCATCAGCCTGGCCTAATCCACAGCCATCCGACATGCTATCTAAGAGTAGCTCTGTTCACAGAATGCTAAATAAGAAATCACAGCATTCACAAAAGCCCTAAGGAGGCCAAATATGTTGATGTGGGTCTAGCAAAATACTTACCAAATCTATACAGAGAAAGTCAATCAATTCTGTAGCTATTGATGACATATAATAATCGATAACAATTTTAAGTTCGTGGGGCAAGGGAAAATAACAATATAATACTGAAAGATAAAAAGTCAGAGGGCCAAACTGCCCAGCTCCCAGAGGTAAAATGACAAAATGCCATGGTGACAAAAGAAACGATCATCTCAAAGGAATGGAGAGCCCAAGAATACACCAGTGGAATACCTGGTCTTAAATAAGGAGTCAAAGCAAGCCAGTGGAAAATAAGCCACTTCCTCAGCCAAATCATGATAAAAACATTAGTTATACTATAAAAGTGAAAAGATTTTAAAAGGAAAATAAACCTAAACACTGATCTTAAAAGCTTATTAGCAGCAACACCCTTCATATGGATCATAGGCCTTACCCTAAAACACAAACAAAAATATTCTAGAAAATATGGGTTATCTTGAGCTTTACATTGAACACTGAATGATAAATCACACACACACACACACACACACACACACACACAGAGACAGAGAGACAGTGCAGTGGGGGGAAGTGGGGATATAAACTTGGTTCTGTTAAAAAAATTTAAAAAAAAAACCCTGCTCTTTAAAGGGAACTGTTAAGAGAATTAAAAAAAAATAGATTAGAAAAAGATTTTTGTAAAACACATATCTTGTTAAGGACTGGCATTTGTACTACACAAAATACCTTGTAAAGGGCTGACAATGTACTACACAAAATACCTTGTAAAGGGCTGGCAGCTGTACTATACAAAGAGACATTAAAACCAAAACAATAGAAAGGATGACGTAAAGCATGGCAAAGTGCCCGAGCAGATATCACAAGAAAGCCATGCAGATGGCAAAAGCATGTTTTTTCCATTTGCCATTAGGAAATTCCAAATTAAAACAATATGAACTTTGTCAATACCTATTGGAATGAGAAAAAAGTACCCAAACTTTTGATATTAGTTATTTCTGCTGGAGCTGCTGGGTGCCCAGTTGCTTTGACAGACAGCTTGTATGTCCTTACAGAGCTGGTCACATTCATGGCATTTGGACCATCTTTGTGTTCCTAGGGATTTAACTCTACTACCGAGAGAACTTACCTGCAAACAGAGTGTACTCATGTGATTATTTCATTATTTCATGGCAAAAATAGCCAATAAGCTGTTCTTTAGGTGAGTGGATCAAGAAACAGAGGTATGTTCAAACTTTACAGTATTCTTTCAAGTGATACTGAGAAATTGTGGAACAAACCATCATGAATAAAGCTTAAACATTTACTTTTAAGGAAAGAATAGGCAGTTCCAGAAAGCTAAATGACACATGGTTTCTATTATACAGCACACTGGCAGAAAGCAAAGCTTAAGCAGTATTATCAATGCAATCATCCCTGTAGATGCCAGGGATGTACAGGACACGTTGTTGTTTTTAGTGTTGTGGGATGTTGGATCTATTGTTTGCGATACGCTAACGTAGTTATATGACATTACACATTTGTCAATATCCACAGAACATTACAGCCCAGAGAAAGCAATACATTTAGGAATTTGGTGGATCTCCGAACTACATGTGCATAAGATAATCTAATGGAATTATAATTTTTAAAAAGAACTGCCTGAAAAAAAAATCTTACTGATGAGGGAGAGTGGGGAAAGGGTCTTGATCTGGATAACTTTGGGAGAAAAGAGAAACCCCCACCCCAGCTCTGACATGTGGGTAATACAAATGCATCTCAGGGGTTCAGAGTTCAGCAATTTCAAGGCCTTTGGCTATGGGTCCTGGTAAACACACTGCAACTTTTGGGAGTTGGCCTGGAGAAGGACCTTTCTTCCCACTAGTCAGCGGAGGAAGCTACTGTGTACTGTGGCTATGAATTAGAGCTGCTGATAACCCCAGGAACACTGTTTAACCTAATGTATAAAATGATATGTGCATAAGAAAATGTATGCAGGTGTGTTTTTGTAGGAATTAAGATTCCCATATCCCCTCATTTCGATTCTTGTACTTTTCTTTCCCAATGCAGAGAGAGGTGCTGCCTAGAGGAATAATCAACTCCAGAACTCAGGGAGCAAGTCTGTACAAAAGCCAGAGCAGAAGTAGTGTGTGTGGACAGATGGGAAAGCCATGCTCCAAATTACAATGTCCTTGTCTTGACTTGGGTGTGTCACATAGAACCAGCAGACAGGACCCGCAAGTTCACAAAACACTTCAGCAAGAAAGTAAGGTGGTATTGCTATAACCGAAAGATAAAACATGTCAAATAATTCCTCGGTTCAAGCTGGTTGAAGAAGTAAGACAGTTGGAGATAAAAGGCCAGTAGCATATTTAGAAGATTTCTGAGGTCTACGTGTATATATTCCAGCTTCAGGAGCAAGTACACTCTCTGCTCCCTAAGTGCAGGCTGTGCACAAGTGACTTCCCTCTAAAATACACTGTAAAGGATGTGGCATAGGCTTAGCACTTACAAAGCTCTGTGTTCGACTTCCTAACACCCAAACTGCATACACATACTCACAAACATGCATACACGCATACATATTCAAATGCATAAGTAATTGCCCTAAGTGCTTAGTTGGGCCCAGGACACATTCAGCAATAAGCTTTACCGTTGTGCATGGTGCATTATCTCCCTGCTTCCTGTCAGTCTGTGTCCTTCTCCTCCCCCTTCCTTACTCACCCCTCCAGGCTTGCACTTTCCCTTCCATCTGCCTCCTTTCCACCACTCTCTCTTTCTCCAGCCCATTCTTCTCCCTAGTAGCACACCCAGCACCATGCTGCCCGGCGCTTTTCACACCTGTAGGTGACAGTCAAGGTTGTCAGCACAATTTACTCTCAGCAACCCTGTGCTCTAAACTTTAGGAACACCCTCTGGTTTGCTGTGAGACAAGTACTATTTTTATGTTGGTTGGCGGGTGCGTTTTCAAACAAGGAAGCTAAAACAAAGCATGGAAAAATAGCTTTGCCAACTCTCCCAGCAAGTGTCAGAGGCAACTCCAAGGCCTGAAGCTGTGCTTTGGGCATGTGAGCTGGCTAAGAAACCAGCTGCGCCTCCCACTGAGACACTGGTGTGGGGCTCGCTCCCTGAGGTCTGATATTCTCATATGCCTTCCCTGTATCCCTGTCGTATCTATAACAGCACTCTTTATCTTATTTTATTTCTGCGTGTGTTTTTCTTTATGCCCCACCCTTTTGTTCTTTCTTATATCCATCCATTTCCAATAGCCTTCCTTCTGTCTTCATGTCCTATGTGTTCTCTTGTCTTCCCAGTTTTGCCTAACACATCCTTCTTTTGTCCTTCTTGTGGTTACTTATTAGTCTAATAGCATATGCACACTCACAGTAACAACTATAATCTGCGCATGAGCGAGAATAGGCAAGCTTTGTATTCCTGAGTCTGGGCCACATTGTTCAACATAGCAATTTCCAGATCCATTCACTTTCTTTCAAGATCATAATTCTATATTTCTTTATAGTTGAATGAGTTCCATCATGTGTGTGTGTCATATGTGTCCAGTCATCTGTTGATGAACATCCAGGCCTGTTCCACTTCCTTGCTGTAGAGCAGGAATAAACACAGATGCATAAGTGTCTCTGTGGTAAGACATGGAGACATTTGGGTACATGCCCAGGGATCGTATGGCTGACTCACACAGTAGGTTTTTGAGAATTGCTGAGAATTTTCTATATTGATTTCATAAAGGCTGTAGAGCTACACTCCCACTGATGGTGGAAAGGGTTCCCTTTCCTGCACTCCAGCCCAGCATTTGTTATCCTCGTTTCTGATGACAGCCCTTCTGACTAGGGTGAGATTGGATCTTAACATACTTTCCATTTGCGTTTTCCCAATGGCTAAGGATGTTGAACACTGGTAGAAATACATTTCTTGGGCATTTGTGTTTTTTCTTTTAAGAATGATTTGTCAACCAAGCGCATGTCCACAGCCAACCATGTTCACTCTGAAGATTCTAAGTATAATAAATTTTCTTTTTTCTTTTTCTTTCTTTTTTTATTAAGTTTTTTTAGTGCAATCTTTTCTCATTTTACATGACTGTCCCCATTCCCATCCCTCCCCTCCTACCACCCCACCTCCCCCCACATCCACTCCTCAGAAAGGGTGAGGCTTCCCGTGGGGAGTCAATAAAGTCTGACACTCCACTTCGAGGCAAGACCATGGCCCTCCCCCCTATATCTAGGCTAAGCAAGGTATTCCTCCAAAGAGAATGTGCTCCTAGACACCAATTCAAGCACTAGGGATAAATCCTGGTCCCACTGCCAATGGCCCCACAGACTACCTAAGCCTCACAACTGTCCCCCACATTCAGTGGGCCTAGTTTACTCCTATGCTGGTTCCCCCGCTATATCAGTCCAGAGTCAGTGAGCTCTCACTAGCTCAGGTCAGCTGTTTCTGTGGGATCCCCACCACGGTCTTGACCCCTTTGCTCATGTTATCACTCCTCCCTCTCTTGGGCTGGTCTCTGGCAGCTCAGCCCAGTGCTTTGCTGTAGATCTCTGTATCTGCTTCCATCAGTTGCTGGATGAAGGTTCTATGATGACAATTAAGGTAGTCATCAATCTGATTACAGGGGAAGGGCAGTTTAGGCTTTTCAGTCTTGCAATTTTCTCAATTTAGCTGCTACTGAATACAATTTACAGAGTAGGTCTTTTTATTTAGTTTGTAGAATACTCAAAGAGATGAATGTGTAAATATATGAGTGTGTGTGTGAGAGTGTGTATGTATGAGTGTGTATGTGTGTGTCAGAGAGAAAGAGATAGATGATGATAGATAGATGATGATAGATAGATGATAGATAGATAGATGATAGATAGATAGATGATAGATAAA
>LOEQ01002175.1:0-33495 GCA_001685075.1 Bramus lutescens | reverse complement strand
AACTGAATGCTGGGAGAAATGAGGCAGAGTCAGGGAGAAGCCATGGAGCCACTGGACACAGACATGCTGAAACTTTGCTGGTAGGGCACGACCTCATGGTGATGCACAGGTTAATGGAGATGGGTTGGCATCTCCATTAATGAAGATGTAAGAGCTAGCAAGTAAGAAACTAGAGCTAATGGGCCAAGCAGTGATTTAAATAATATGGTTTCTGTGTGATTATTTCGGAGCTGAGCTGCCGGGCAGCTGGGAAACAAACAAGCAATCTATTTCAAAACACATATGCACACACACTCATACCATACAAACACATGCTCACATACATAGTCACACCACATTCACACACTCATATCACACACACACACATGCTCATACACACACACACATGCTCATACACATACACTTACACATTCAGCCACACTCACACACATTTGCTCACATACATATATTCACACATACACTCACATACATGCATTCACACCACACACACTCATCCTACATGACACTCAATGCTCACACATACATGCTCACACATATGCACATACTCTCACACCACACTCATACATACACTCATACCATAGACACACATGCTCTCTCTCTCTCTCACACACACTCATATCACAAACGCATGCTCATACACATACACTTACACATTCAACCACACACACATATGCTCAGTACATACACTCACACCACACACATAGTCATATCACACCACACTCAATGCTCACACATACATGCTCACATATATGCACACACTTACACCACACTCACACATAAACACACTCATGCCATACACACACATGCTCTCTCTCTCACACACATACCTCAGAACAAGAGCATCTGTTAATATTATTCCCTCTCTTCCAGTTTGTCACAGAGAGAGTGTGATTTTTCTAAACTAAATGATAGACTTCATGCTAAAGCACTTAAAAGCAGAGGCCACTTCTTGAGCCTTGGAAATCTCACTATTTTTTCCAACAAGACAAACGTCGCTTGGAGTTTGTGGTGGTGCCAGACCTAGTGTGGACTGTGAGCGCACATGCTGACCATGACTTTCGCAATCTCAGAAGGTACTTCCATTTCTAAATAACATAACAACCAATATCCTTAAGAAAAATCAGTTTTCTCCAACCAAGTGTCACTGGATCTACCAAGCACATGCCAGTGCAGGCCGCATGCCCAGGGGTAGCTGACAGATACAAGTGAACTCTGATGTTTTTGTGGACCTTCGGTTTCATTTTGTTTCGTTTTAGGAGTTTTTTTGTCTTATTCATCTTTTTTTGTTTTGATTTTCATATTTGTGTTTTTCTTTCTTGCTTTTTTGTTTTTGTTTTTGGAGATAAAGGGGGAGTAAAAGAGACAGAGATGGATAAGGAGAGAGAGAGAGAGAGAGGAAAAGAGAGAACACAGAGTTGCAGCATGAGTAGAGAGATGGGAGGGCTCCGCGATGACTTTGGAGAAGGAAAATATAAGCAAAATATATGGCATAAAAATGTTAATGCTGGTGTGGGACATGGCCATGAGCTGACTCAGATGTTAAGAGTAGTGGCTTGTCATTCCAGAGGGCGCAAATTCCATTCCCAGCACCCATGTCAGGCCACTCAACCACCTGTGAGTGCAACTTTCGGGGATCTGACATTATTTTCTGACTTCCACAGACACTGACACACACATGGCATGTGCAGTCCCGCACCTGTACATACACGGACACACACACACAATAGGCTGGAGAGATGACACAACAGTTGAAAGAATCTGCTGATCCTACAGAGGACCCAACTTTAATTCCCGGCACCCATGTCAGGCAGTTCACGACCACCTATAACTTGTAACTCCAGCTCCAGGAATCTGATGCTTCTTTTGGTATCTAAGAGCAGCTGTATACATGCAGACATGCAGAAACACACACACACACACACAAAAAAAAAATAAAACGAACATGTGCCACTGTGGCTCTCATACACTGTTGGCACCATGGTGAATGTGAACATGAAACACATGGGAAAGGGTCTGGAGGTTCAACACAATTGAAAAAAAAATAAAGTTACCAGCAAACCTACCACAGGGTACAGATCTGAAAGAATTGAAATTAGAGGTCTTCACGCTTAGTTGAATATAAGACTGTTTCACAATAATCAAACTATGGATTCAACCAAGGTGTTGAATAAATATAATAAAAACGTGATAGATGTACACAAGGAAGTATTATTTGGTCATAAAGAAAGAAGTGCAATCCTGCCAGTTATGGAAACCTGGGTGAAACTAGGGGAGAGTATGCTAAATGTAACAAGCAAGGGACGAGACATGGATGCTCGTGCTGGCCCTCTTTGGATGTAAAAGCTGACAATGAATTACATAGAAGAGAGTAACATGCAGGTCACTAGAAGAAGAGGGGGCAAAGGAAGGAGGAGAAAGAGGGGGACAGCAGGCGCTTACAACAGCAGGGGCATTCTGATGCTCCGCACAGTAAGGCAGCTTCAGTGGAAACCAAGTTTGCTCATTCAAAGTAATACCAGAAATGACATTTTTTCAGGTTATGGAGATGCCAGTCACTCCTTTTCTCATCACACACTAGA
The DNA here is from genome assembly GCA_001685075.1 of Bramus lutescens. NCBI lineage: Eukaryota > Metazoa > Chordata > Mammalia > Rodentia > Cricetidae > Bramus > Bramus lutescens. Next base: position 30,916 of record LOEQ01002175.1, on the reverse strand, counting down.
TGTGTGCAGTGAATTATGCAAAGTACCCAACAGCCCAGAAATAGGGACAAATATTGTCTACTAAATAATAATAAAACTTAAACGCCTCCTTTACTCCCAGCCTACCTCCGATCACACCCATGACCTATGACATTCCATGTACCTAAACATGTGGTTGAAAATAATGCAAAAAGGGGAGGGCTGTTTAAGCATAAACCTGCCTGGTTTCCCATTGGTTTACGATTACCTTACACATGGAAGTTTTATGGCATTTATACGTATTTTGTTCATTGGCTTTAGAAAGCGTCTCTGCTTCGGCCTCGCTTTGGCAGGTCAATCACTGCCCTGCTCTGTGAGAAAAGCCACAAACACTCGGCTTCTTCAGAATGAGATTCTGAGTCTCTTCCATCGCATCCTGTCTTTGCAACCGCTGCTTTATTTAATCTCACGTACGTCACACGTTATTGGTGAGCGAACCTTGGATATCTGTGTGACACCTGGATGCCTCCTTGGCTGAGCCAGGGGAGACACAGCAGCTCATGCGCTAGTAACAGAAGCAGGATGGCTGCTGACAGACAGACAGGCAGTGGGAACTTTGAAAGCCTGGGCCTCTGAGTTCCAGGAAAGCTGTAGGCAAAGACCGGGGTTCTTCTGTGTGTGGTGCTCCTGCACAGCTGGGTGTGGGGCCCTAAGAGGTTGGCCTCTTGAAATTTCATCCCAGGGTACGTTTGGTCCTTTAGCCACAGTTTTGATGGAAGGCTTCCTTCAGGGAGAGGTGACTGAGCCTGTGGCTGTGATTGGCTTCCCATCTTAGGATGTTGTTCTCTGCCCCATCTACAGGGTGTTCAAATCCCCCGGGAACCTGTTTTTAAGCAGCCCAATAACACTGTGTCGAAACCTTTTCTATCTTCTGCTTTTCTTTTTTTATAAGGTTTATAACTACCCCAGCAATGAGGGTACCATCCCTTAGCATGCCTAGCCCTGTCATCTGTGCCTCGTCCCCAATTGGGTACCTGACATCTTTAATTTTGTGCCTTTTCCTTGCCACCTTCCTCCAAACTATTTACTTTAGGTTTCAATAAAGAAACCACAAAAAAACACAAAAGACTTTTTGTTATTGTAAAGTGAAGCCCAGACAGAGAAAATGAAAAGTAAAACAACCCCCTCAACAGACCCCGATTGTATAGATCAATAGCGCATCACAGAAAACCAGCCCTGACTCGCTGGGATCAAACCCTTCAGGAGCCTCAGTGACTCCTCCCCTCAATGATCCCATCCCTGAAGCTCAGTTTTGCTTATATGGAGCTTTATTCCACTTGAATAACAAAGGATGTGTTATTTTATGTGTGTGTTCTTTTATTTAATATTGTGCTGATGAGTCCCATCTAAATTATCCCACATCCAAGCAGTTTGTTCCCTCATTCAGTGCTGGGGACTCTCCCTTTGTCTAAGTATGCCACAATGCACTCACTGCCTGTAAATGTCTGTAGACATCTGGGTTGTTTCTGAGGTTGGGCTCTTACAAATAGCGCTTTAATTAGCGTTCATTTACGTGTCTCTTGGTGCAGATGTGATGTGTTGTTTCTCTTGGGCACATGCCTAGTGGAAGTGGAGTTCCTCTGTCTTAGGAAAGGTTTACTTCTAAATTTAGTGGTGATTGCCAAACACTGTGTTAATTCTCATTCCCCCCCCCAAGTTTATCACCCTATTAAAAGCCAGTTTTTCTCTGTGTGATGTTCTTTTACTACTTAAAATTTATGCTGTAGACATTTTCAATTGTGAGTCATGTTTTAAGAGTTACAAAGAAGTTTGCAAACAAAGTAGTTGTAGCTTTTCAAAGATGAAATTAATTTCAAGAATTTAATATAGTCAATGTATTTGTTCACTGCCTCCCCAAATTCATGGACACTCTCTCACACATGATACATATGTATAGGTGTATGTAAATAAATATGCAAATACAGCTTGCCGCGTCTACTTAGTGTTACTTATGCGTATTTGTTTCTAGGATGGAGCACTTGGCTAACCACCAGATAACCACTGAGGGGCTTCTCCCTGGGGAAGACTGATTTTTCTCTCCCTCAGTCATCATTAATTGCCTAATTGCCTGTAGCTCTTCACCTATGGCTGGTGGCCTCCTCCAGCCACACTGGCATGTCATGGGGTGTTTTGTGACTGTGTTGTTGGGATCCCATGGGTACAGCCTCCCCCTTCCCCAACTTGGCCTTTTTATCCTGTATGTAGGGGGCTTAAATTCATGGAAAACAAGAAAATTTCTAGGCGCTAACCATGCCTTTGCGTGTAGGCTGGTTGCACTTCCTGAGCTAGATTTTATTACTATTTCTTCCCTTATAGTCAACAATTTGAAGAACATGTTGTGGGTTTAAGGCTGTGGCATTTCCTCTGTGGGACTCCTTCTTAGGGACTCTGAACTGGCTGGGAATAGCATATGGGTATAGCCTCAGATGGCGCATTTGTGTGCCCTTCCACTTTTCTTCACACAACCCTGTTCGACTTGGTAAACATGGGGTTTTGTTTGGCTTTTTTTTGCATTTTATTCTCACTTTCCTGTTGCTTATTCTCCTATGGGAAGAACCCAAACTATGGAAAACAATTTCAAATCTCCCTCCAAATTTATTTCTCCCTTGTACTTGTTGCTGTTGTGCGGTTATGTCAGCTATGGAAAATTAATAAATTTTTTGAAAAGAGCGACCTTAATATTCATTCATTTAAGAGCAGTTAATTCAGTTAATATGGCTTTAATGCTGAGAATATCTAATAATGTAGTAGCTTTCAATTCAGTTGAAATACAGCATACTTTAGATTTTATTTTTATATTAGAATTGGATCTTGCAAAGAAACCATCTGCAGCACAAAGCAGACCATTTAGAAGGATTTAATTCTTAGTGTTTTATGGCTTGCTTGGTTAAGTTCAGTCTACAGGGCTCTCTGTCCCACTTAGGCAGAAGTCGAGTTGACAGCTGTCCACTGAATGCGTAATGCTATGGAGAGACTCGAGGGATCAGTAACACCTCCTGCAATAAGAGCAAGAATGGTCAAATGAAGTGATTAAGGGGTGACCAGCCCCGATGTACAGAGAACCTACAAGTCCTATGCCCTCTCCTTACCCATGGGCAAAGACATGAAAGAAGGAAAGTCAGTAGTGCAGAGTCAGCGCAGCAGAGATCTTGGCCTCTTAAGTGAATTTTGGAGTTTGTGCCTTTCAAGGGATTGGACTATTTCATGCAAAATCCCGCAATTATGCTTCTTTATGATACCTGTGATGTCTATGAGAACAGGAGTGATGACTTTCTTTTCATTTTCTTGATGGTAATTTGGGTTTTCTAGGCTATTTGGACTACATGGATAACCATTCTTGTAATCATTTCTAAGAATTATGATTTCCGTTTCCCTAATTAATAAACTCTCTTTAGCTTCACTTAGACTTGAACTGACTTTCATTATTTATCTCCTTCTGCTTGGCTTAGGTTGGAATTGCTGTTATTCACTTGGTTTCCAAGATTAGAGCATTAGTCATAGCTCTTTCTTCTTTTCTAATATGGTTTAATTTATGATTCGTAAGCTGTAAGTACTTAGATTCCAATCATTGTATTTACTGCATTCAACCAATGTGGATAAGTTGTATTTTTACCTTCACCTAGTTCAAAACATGTTTGCTTGTTGAGATTTTTTTTTTGACTCAAGTCATTTGGCGACAAGCATTTCACTGTCTAAGTGTTTGCTTGTTTCTAGTCACCTTCATGGAATGGGTTTCTAGTTAGTTTCATTGGGATCTGCGGATCTGCTTGTTGATCTCTGTCTTTCATGTTGTAAAGGTTTGCTAATGCTCCAGAGCATTTCTGTTTGAGGATCATGTCACATGATGAGATTAATAAAACAGGAGTTAGCTCTTGTTACATGGAATTTTCTAACAAATGTCCAAACTGACTCTGTTCCTACAGCTTATGGCCTTGAAGACCTTTCAAATATTGACATCAACTTTTGTGTCATATCATCTGACATCAATTCCAAGGTGAAGATTTAGTTAGCTAACCATAAATATTCTTTGTTTTTAATATAATGCAATATTTTCATAATATAAACATATATATATGCTAAGAATTTCCTATCCTTGGAAAAATATATCCATTTATACTGCTGTCACAACCTCTTTGTCACTAGTCATTGTCCTTATTCTAAAGGGAATGGAAACACCCTATAATGTTATAACCAAATTTCAGTCTTTGTTTGCTCAAGTCCTTAGGATACACTAACACTAGTCTTCTTTACTTTGGATTTTTCTTGCCTTGCATGAAATAGAAAAGCAGGGCTCCTGTGAAAAGCCTCTTTTACGGTGCTTCTGCTGGAGCTCAATCCTACCTTACAGCCACATGTTGTAGGAGACCACTTGTTTGTTCCCAGCTGCTCAGCCCCAAAATAACCACACAGAAACTGTATTAATTAAATCACTGCTTGGCCTTTTAGCTCTAGCTTCTTATTGGCTAACTCTTGCATCTTAATTTAACCCATTTCTATTAATCTGTGTATTGCCACGTGGCTGTGGCTTACCAGCAAGGTTCTGCCTGGCATCTGTCTCTGGCATCTCTCTGACTCCACCTTCTTTCAATGTCTTATCATTCAGTTTAGTTTTTGCTGCCTAGCTCTGTTCTACCCTGCTATAGGCTCAAAGCAGGTTCTTTATTCATTAACCAATAAAAGCACCACATATACAGAGGAACTTCCCACACCAGTCATGTGCTGGCCTATTTCATAGACTGTCTTTTGACTTTTACATGTGTATGGTGGCATCTGCACACACAAACACACACACACACACATACACACATACTGTAAAAAATTATGAAGAAAATGTATTAACAGTCCTAAAATTCAATAATAGGAAAACAAAAATCATTTAAAAAATGGGCAGAGATCTGAAAATAAACCTCACCAATGAGCATGTACAACCACCAAGTAAACACATCAAAAGACAGTCATCTAATGACCTGCAGTGTCATGCAATGGCCTTGAATAAACATGTGAGTGTGTGCTTGTGTGAAGAGAAGGGCTACTCTCCTAACACACTTTGTACATAAATGGCATCTTTCCCCACATGGAAAAAAAACATTCACAAACCCTGAGAGAACTAGTATAAGTCCATGTTAGAGCTGCTGCTTCTGGATCTCTTGTACGCGTGGCCTGGAACGGAATAGTGGAGGAGGTGGATGCTGCCTGTGGCAGACAGATGGACTTAGAAGACAACGTAAAAACTCTAAGCAGATATAGCTCGAATGGTCCTTGTTCTAGTTTAAACTCATGCCTGGCTCAGTCTAGACACAGGCATTTACATATAGAAATATCTATAAATGCATACATATCTATACATATACACAGCAATCTATACATATGCATTTTTTCGATCTCTCAGATGTGAATGTCTGGAAGTGATGAGGTTATAGCAGCAGGAAGCACACCTGGAGTCTTAAATTTGATCTTGGATTCTGAATTCTGGAATGCTGGAACTCAGGCAGGAAATAGAGATGATGATTCCGGAGCAGCCAGTAGTGCCAGGAAGTGAAGAAGCTATCAAAAGCAGACTAACAAAACATATTCCCCATCAACAGCATCATGATAGATGGACACAGAAGTTGGCAAAGGAGCTTCCAACTGACCAAACTTGGAGCAATTTGGCCACAAAAAATGTAGTATTTTATAGCTCCAATTATAAAAATAAACACAAATGAATTAACAATAACTTCTTCAAGAACTAAGTCTAAGAGAGATATTTACAGAGGACACTTTTGTTTGGATACTAAATTTCTTCATAGGCCCATGTGTCAAATGTTTGGTTGCTATTCTGTGGTGCAATTAGAGACTCGCATATCAGATGGCCTCCATATCAGATGTTTACATTATGATTCATAACAGCAGCAAAATTATACTTATAAAGTAGCAACAAAATAATTTTATGATTGGGAGTCACCATGGCATGAGGAACTGTATTAAAGAGCTGCACCATTGGGAAAATTGAAAACTACTGCCCTACACCATGATGTCCCATAATTTGAAAGCAAGAGGAGATTAACCATAAACCGAAACCTCTAAGCCAAGAGTCAACATATATCTTTCTTCCTCATGAATTCATTACCTCTGGTCTCTGGCCTAGTGGGCAGAAAGTTGACTAGCAGAGGAAAAGAGACATTTTTTTTCCATGAAGAACTATGTGTAATTTATAGACATTATACATTATACATAGATATCACCACCAAGAAAGAGAAGCATAAATCCTCACATTTTAAATAAGGGCTGCCATAATGACTTTGCCAAGAGGCTATTATGAAAAGAGAGGATCAAAAAGTAACTTTTCATGGGGAAGAAATCTGAAAACACTGTATCGTCCAGGTGATCAAGGACAGGAACAACCCTCATGTAGAGTCTGCATGCTTGATTTGTCATGATGGGAGTAGAAATTTATCTCTATGGCCTCCTTCCTCAAAACTCAATACCTTAGTTCCAATATGATAAAGATATCACATGAATATTGTCAGAAGTTTCTCATGTGACATAATTGCCCAGTGTGTGTATCCCTTTGATGTGAAGATTTGAAGATTATCAAAATAGTTTGAGATATTGTCAGAGCCAAAAGGAGCCTAAACAAGCATTATGATGATAGATAACTCAGTACCTTATATGAGATGGTGGATCAGAAAAAAGATAGTAGGTAAAAACCAAGGAATTTTAGCACACAATAGTACATCCATACCAACTTAATAATTGCAACAAAGGTGTCATTTAAATACATGTTGTGGGAGAACTGTCTGTATTCTGTCAATCATGTATTTTAATAAAACGCTGATTGGCCAGGCAGGAAGTATAGGCAGGTCAAGCAGACAGGAAGTAGAGGCAGGGAGATGAGAACAGGAGAATGCTGGAATGGAGGAAACCCATTCCCCCCATTCCTGCCCAGACTCCGAAGAAGCAACATGTGATCTGTCCCGGCTGTGAAAGGTACTGAGCCACATGGCTAACATAGACCAGAATAATGTGTTAATATAAGCTACAAGAGCTAATAAGAAGGCTGAGCTAATGGGCCAATCAGTNTGTCCCGGCTGTGAAAGGTACTGAGCCACATGGCTAACATAGACCAGAATAATGTGTTAATATAAGCTACAAGAGCTAATAAGAAGGCTGAGCTAATGGGCCAATCAGTTTATAACCTAATGTAGACTCTGTATGATTTTCTTTGGGACTTGCCGGTTGTGGGGTACCGGGCAGGACAGAAACCCCAATAAGCCAGCCCTTCATGTTACAAATACAAGACATGCATGGTAGAGAAAACTGGGTCTGTGCTTAGAGGTAAATCTAAATGTTGTGAACAATCTTCTCAAAGGTTCCTATAAGTCTGAAACTCTTCTCAAATAAATTTATTATTTTAAAGGTGTGTTTTCTTTGAGACAGGGCTTCCTATGCTGTCTACCTGATCTGGAATTCTGGGGCTCAGTGGATCCTCATGCCCTGGCCTCCTAAGTTTCTAAGCAGGGGCCATGACATTTAGCTAGCCAATAGCTACTAATGATGAGTGGGAGGTGTTAGCACCGTTACTGAGTCAACTGGTATGCATTTCAGTTTGGATGTCTTTGTTATGTTGACCTCTTTGATGATGGGCTGAGTGCTGTTCTCCTTGGTATCCAGCTTCTTTCATTGTCTTCTAAAAGTAGAAACATCTCATATCACACTATTTTTGTGGTCACTAACACTTCACTGTATGATAGCCAGAAAATAATTAGGGTAATGATGGGACATTTTTGTGCCACAAAAGGGAATGATCAGCTCATTGCGAAAGAAACATTAGAGTAGAAAACTGACCTCTTCCTCTAAAATACTGAGATATATAATTCATGACAGTATCTCTGTTCATAAATATCTTCTGAGTTCTCTTCTTGCAGAGTGTCAGAGTTTTTTTCCCATGTTGTAGTCAAGTTTTACTTAAGGACAAATAGTAAGAGCATTGTGCTAGCTTTAAAGGAAACGACACTTTTGAGTTGGCTGAAGATACTCCTTGGTTTGTGTTGACCTGAGGACATGGGACTAGTTTCCTTCCAGCTGGGTTGTAACTCTGAGATCGAATGACCCAAGTTTAATCCTATACCTCCTGTGGTTTGTCTGACCTTAGATCCTTAAAGTCGCTCTGAGCCTCACTATGAATGAAATCTCAGCAGTGCCTGGGGTGTAAGACAAAAGTGCAGATGGTTAATGCTTGCTCACCACTGCCTCTCATCCATCAATCCCACATGGTCCTGTGTGTTTGAGTCATAAGTGGGATCATTGTATTAGAAAAAATACCAACAAGTCATATTTAGATGACCAAGTAACTATCCCTTAACATCATCTTATTACAGCTTAATACATTCTGTAAATTTATTTGTATCTACAAATAAACACTGTCACCTGACCTAGTAATAAAATGCAACAGTCTGTACTTCATTGCTCCACAATGTGTAGAACATAAATGAATCAATGAAATGCTCTTCAGAGGATGTAAAACCTACCAAGAGAACATAGAATGATAAAATGCTTGACTCTGAAATTTTAGAAGATCCAAGTTGGAAGGACTAGGAGATCCTAAGCAAACTCTGATGAAGGTGGTGAACCTCATTGGTTCCTATAGGGGATTTTCCAAGTCTAGGGTTGCTTCCTCAGTCCAATGGCTACGTCTGCCTTTTGAGTGCTAAGAACTGACTTTCTCTTAGGTAGCTTCAGTTTGGCTGGGAAAAACAAACAAACAAAATGGCTTCAGTGGTTTCAGCACTTAAATCTATATAATACTGTTCTAGAAGAAAAAAAGAGCAGCTCTTATTTAAGATCAAGACATATTTTCCCATAGTGTTCAGAAATTTTCCCTCCTAATGTGTTGTGAGATTTTTATAACTGTCCTTTACTATACATCCTCAATCTTTGGAGAATATCCAAGCAAAAATGACTGCACACTGCCATCCCCAAGTCATGTTCATGGGAAGGTATGAATGAGACTTTAAGAATAGGGAGCAACTCTCACAAAAGGGCCTTGCAGCATGCATGATTAACGTTAAAAATGGCCACCCATGTTTTTTTTCAGACTGATGGACCTTCCTGAAGCTTTCTCTAGTTACTATATCCATAGACACCATAGACTTTGGCCCTGTACTGTGCCTCATCAGCCACAAACCTCTCTTTGTAAAATCCACCCTGAGAAGCTCAGTGTGAGTTAGTATTGAGGGACTAGGTTGGAGTATCAGTGCTGCCTGCACCTAACAGAACATGAAAAAAAAATAAACCTCAGGCTATTAACTGCTACCAGGTTGGTGCCTTGGGCAAACCTGGTCTCCCAGTTCAGCTGGCTCTGAGAATCTCCACTAAGTTGTGACTTACATGCCTGCAAGATCATCCCTGTGTCCACTATCCAGAGGCCTCCTGAACAATGACATAGCAGCTAGACTCTTGTTCATTGGGTGGACAACGGTAATAGACTGGAGGTGATCTGAGGCTTGCATAAGCCAAGCCTAGGGGTCCTTTGGCAGGTTGTATCATTTAAAGGCTGACTATTTCCTTCTAAGTCCTCTGGAGATCTTGTCTACCCTTTCTTTTGAATCTGGAAAGTTCTATTTCTTAGTAACAAGTTGTAGCTATTTGTCCCCTGGAATTAGCTTCACTAGACTAATTTTTTTTCAATATCTATTGCAGGATACTGAAGAGGAAAAAGTCTGGAATTAAGATGTGTCCTAGCTAGTTTTGACCCTCAACTTGACACAACCTAGGGTTACCTGACAAGGAAAGCCTTATCTGAGGGATGGCCTGGATCAGTTTGGCCTGGGGGTACATCTGTGAGGATTCTAACAATTGATACAGGAGGACCCAACCCATTGTGGGTAGTGCCATACCTAACGGGTGATCCTGGGCTACATATGAAAGCTAACAAAATAGGAGTCTGTTCCTGAGCCAGGAAGTAACATTCCCGTTTGTGCTCAGGTCCCTTCTTGAGTTTCTGTCCAGACTGTCCTCAGTGAAAGACTATGACCTGGAAGTCTAAGTCAAACAAACCCTTTCCTCCAAAGTGGCTCTTGCTCATAGTGATTTTTTACTATAGCAACAGAAAGGAAACTGCAGGTTATTTCTCAACTTCATCTTCTAAAAGCCGGATTGTCTGGTCCTCTGGTGGATGGTGCAAGGAGCAAGTTCCTAGTAAGGCCTCAGTTGTCTCAGGTCTATTCTTAGCTGCCCCTGAAGCTCTGGTCCATCTGACCTCCAACACACCTCTTTCCTGGGGACCTATTAGCCCCGAAGCCTGCTTCCCTCTCCATCTTTCTTTGAAGTTTTATGACGATTGCACCTTGGTGCTTTCAGACAGCCGTGGCTGCCAGTTCTAGCATCACTTGCAGCAAAGACCTTAAAGTTAATCCACCCTGAGGATGGTGTTGGGGGTTGCCCCAGCCATGTATTAGTAGGAGTACCCTGCCCTGCCTGCATATATTTCGAATGATCTCCACCTTCACGACTGCCCTGCTTCCCTGGCTAGAATCCCAGGACCCATCTTTTAACTAGTAGGTGCCCTTCCAAACATATTGCTGGCATCAGACCGTTGCCTGTTTGTCTGGTGTGGCGTACTTCACACTTGAAAGTTTTGCCACTGCATTCTGTAGCACATTGGTACTGTCTGGTCCATGACCTGGAGCTTTAATACCTTGCTTTCTTGTCTTAAATTGTTGGTCATTCCCTACTCTCTCAGTCCTCCCTGGCTCTGAGTTAGCTTGGTGTTTCAGAATCCGGATTTCAATTTACATGGACAGTTAAAAGTCCGATTTAAAGTATCTTATCCATCAGGAGTCTTTGGGTAGTAGCTGTTAAAAAATCAAAAGGCAGGTGAGCTTAACTGACGAGAGTACATTTGAGACTACCGGTCAGGATGTGAAGTGGACAAGTCCCGGATCCCCCAGTCAGAAACCCACTCAGATTCTCTCCGGGGCCACTCTAAGCCCTGACTGGAGAGGCCAGCTGTTTTGTTTAGTGGGAGTAAAGGAAGACTCTGGAGGAGAGCAGGCAAACATTTTCATCTCTCTGCATGCCTGACTCAGCAATGGGGTTTGCCTCCTTCACTAATGAACCCAAGGGAGTCAGTCCCCCTAAGGAGCTCCAGGTAATAGAGGCCAGCAGGGACTCGGCCTTAGGAAGCCAGAGCTCCTGCATTCGGGAAATTAATTCCTTACAGGAGCCTATTTGGTTCTTTCTGGTTTTAAATTAGAGTCATGGACTTAAATTAAGGAAGGTACTAGTTACTAATGGAAACCTGGTTATTTGGGGCCAGTTTTTTTTTTAAAATAAGGAATACTTCTCTGTGTAAAAACCCTGTCTGTTCTATGTAGACCAGGCTGGCCTTGAACTCACAGAGATCCGCCTGCCTCTGTCTCCCAAGTGCTGGGATTAAAGGCATGCGCCACCAGGCTCAACTCTTTTTCTTTTTTTAGTTATTTGTATTTATCTTTGTTGTATGTGCATTGGTGTTTTGCCTGCAAGTGTGTCTGTGTGAACGTGTTGAAACCTCTGAAGCTGGAATTACAGACAGTGAGGAGCTATCATTTAGGTGCAAGCTCCAGTCCTCTGAACCTGCCAGGGCTCTTAACCATGGAGCTATCTCTCTAGCCCAGGAATACTTCTCTTATTGCATGCGTTGTCAGAAATATGGTTCTCACTTCCTACAAGACTGCCAGGCATCCTCTACAGGTTGCTGCAGAGAACAGACCAACTTCCAGGGCTGGCTGTCAAAGACTGTGGGTCAGAATTCTATTTTTATGTATTTTAAGACATCTTTCATTTTTATATTTAGTCTCACATCTTTGTATAACAGTAGAGGCAGCGAGAGAGGGACAGAGAGAAAGAGAAAGAGAAAGAGAGCGAGAGCCAGAGAGAGAGAGAGAGAGAGAGAGAGAGAGAGAGAGAGGACTAATGAATCGATGCAAACAAATAGAGCTGATACACAAAAGACCGAGTGATGAGGATGGAAAGAGGGGAGGGTGAGAGAAGAAGGAAAAGCAGGAAGAAGAAAGAGGAAAGGGGGGAGAAGATAGGGCCTGAATCCTAGAAAAGTCTATCTGAAGAAGAAAGAAAATTCATCTCCACGTTTTGTATTTCTCAACAAGATTTTTTTTTTTTACTTGCACATGTTCAATGATTTAACTTTAAAACTCTGTCCTCGGCACCTGGAACAGTTTGGGGCAGGAAAAGATGCCATGCTCAGTGTTCCACTTTCAGAGGAAGCCCCCCCAGCACTGTTACACATGGAAGCATTTCAATGCCTAAACATAGCTGCGTGTTATTATTTACACATGGTGTGGCCCAGGGGGATGCTGTGCACACAGATTTTCTTGTGAAACAATCGATGTTGCCTCAGGCTTCTGAAGTTCATCCACATTTATTTTGCTGCTAAAAAGTTAGGAGGGGAAAAAAACTGAAAATAACCAAATCCCTTGCAAAATGCTTGGCATATTTGAATATTCCATTGCTAAATGTTTTCTTTTTTGTTCAATGCTAATTATAAAGGCTACTTCTGCCACAGGTGAACTTCAACAGTATATGGTTAGGTACATAATAAAGTAATAAAAATGCTAATAAATGAGAATTTTGTTATTCATTTTTAAAAAATCCAGCTATTGAGCAATGCCGTGACTAAGATATATTGTAATATCCAAACTTCAGTACCATTTTAATTCACAACACAAATTATCATCAAGAAAGTCCAGAAAACCACTTCAAAAGTGCATATTGATCACAATTTAAAGATAAATAAAAGTTTTTCAAGCTTGGGGGGATTCCCACTATGAACAATGGTGTACGTACATTGTGATGCCGAGGGGTTTAAGCTGCATACACCCACCAAAATTACTTCCAAGCTAATTGTAATTTGAAGGCCCAAATATTTGTCTTTTCTTTCTCCCTCATGGATGTGTGCAGTCATGCTATACATAAAACAGATGGAAAGGAAAAAGAAATGCTGAGTTCCTGGCAATGTCTCATCTCTAATAGTTCCCCAAAGACTATTAGTCACCAGTTTGGGATCGTTACCCTGGGAACCAGAACCTTACTTTGATGGTGTCATCTAGCCAGGACACTATCGAGATATTCCTGTGGAGCAATTGATGTTGGTTAGTCAGATAACTGCCTTCATCTGTCATTTGCAGATCAATTGCACTGAAACTCTTAGAACGCCTTCTAAACCAGTTCTGTCGGGCTTAGCATTTGTGCATCATCTAATCGGGCAATGTCTCATAGAGGCATCAGGGACAAGATGAGGGGACAGAGGAAGGCGGTCTTTAGTAAAGGGCAAATAGAAACATCCTTTATTCAATTCCATGCTCATAGCAGCACGGATGTGAAATGTAACGTTAACTGTAATAGGAAAACTGGGAGACAACCCAAATGCTTCTTGGTGGAAAATTATTATATGTCCATTATTAAGCAAGCAACAGAGTTCTTGAATTCTGTGTGACGTTTGGTTCTTTGGAGCAGGGCCATGTGGCTTGTAAGTGCAGCTTCTTGGGACAGGGGGCCAGGAGTTTGAAAGGAGGTACTGGGTGCCCTTAAATGGAGCCAACTTCTGCCGGAGGCTGTGGCTCATTCTTCTTTGGTCCGCCTGGAATGGTTTAAGTTTGGTGTGTTGGAGGGGATACGGTTAGGATGGGGAAGAGAGACTATGGACTCAGTTCGGGACTCATTGTCCTTGGCAAGGCTTCAGGAAAGACTTCCAACAGGGAAGTCAGATATGTGAACTTGGAGAGCTACAGAGGGGCCAGACACAAAAGCTCAGTGTGGAATGGCTTGCGTACAAGCGGGGACAGGGAGCATAATACTGGTTATCATCACTTTAAAAGATGTTGCAGGTGAATTAACTTTCATGTATGTGCCTGGCGAGGGGAGCCTCAGAGACGCCTGACAGGCCTTTCGGGTCTATTCTTTTAGGCACAAGCTACAAAGCTTGATCCACTTCCACCCATTTCCTATCATTTTTTGTGAACGTCTGACCACAGTCAGCCAAGAGTTGAGATACGCTCAGATCTCACCAGTGAGAGCAAGGCTTTGCACAACTGGTAGCAGCCATGTGTACACATTCCCCCCTCCCCACTGCACACCAGCCACACCCTCAACACCACAAAAGGGGCTTGGTGATTCTGGGGAGGGAAGGCAAGCTCATGAAAGAACGGTAAGCTGCTTTTGAATAAATTCAAATGTAGACTTTGCAGTTTTAACTTGGTTGGTTAATCAGGGAGAAGAGAAAATTGATGATGTTTTGGGACTATCGTCCCAAACAGGTCTCCAATGATTCGCCGTTCTAGTTTCTAGCATTGAAGGGAAATGCTAGGCATATTCAGTTAGCTCTATATCTCATCTACTATGATTTTGATTTTTTTTTTCGGTAGAGATGAGAAGAAGCCACGTTTAAGAACTGCATGGTTGAGCGGAAACCAGAACAAACCCAACAGGACAATCTGGCTGATGTGATCCATAGCATTTTCTCTCTTCACCCTGAAGGCTATGCCTCTAGGGGAATGATGCTGGGTAAGCTGGACCTCAGTAAGGAAAACCCAAAGGTAAGGATTGCCCAGGTCTGAGATTCAGGGAATCGCTTACAAGGTGAGCTTCTTAACAACTGCCCACATGTCCTGGAATAAGTACATTTCTCTTCCTGGACTGTGTTAGTTTGCTGTCATTAAACACACTCATTAGATTGAAAGTTCAAATTATACAAATAATATGACTAGATTTTAATGCCCATTTCTCTTCCTGGTTTCTAAGAAATAATAAATTTTGCCCTCCAAAATGTAGGGCAAAACTTGACATGATCACGGGCTAAGTTCTATCATTCATGGTCATGTATCTTCATATTTGTGCAAATTCATGTAATTTCATTTCCTAGTCCCTCCTCTTTGTCTTTTCTATTCTGTTTGAAGCATGTACACACCTCATCCAGGGGAACCTTTGAGGCTTATTTGTTGTGGTTATCAGCTACCAGAAATCAGCACACAGAAAAACCAAAAACCAAAACCATCAGCATCAGATGCCATGCCAGGAATCTGCCTTTCCCAAGGACATTTTGGGAAACAAGCCACAAGAATATCCCCTCCTTCCTGCCACCTGAGGAGTCAGTGTAAAGAAGCACTGTTATTGAAGACAAATGTCCAAAATTAAATGCTTTTGAATAGCTTAAGATTTTTTTTAAACAAAAATCTTTGTTGCAATTTAATGAAATGGTATATATTTATTATTTCTTTTCTGATGTGTCTCTCTGTGATACCATCACCACAATGAAGGAAGCACCTCTCTCTGTGATATTTTGTTTGTTTGTTTATTTATTGCAGCAAAACACTCAACAAACCCTTCTTCTGTTTTAAGCATAGCATACTGCATTACTAGCTAATGACACAGTGTTGTGTGCCTGGCTTCTAGAATGAACTGAACTCTGCATACCCACTGAGCTTCAGTATGATCCATCCAGCATATTGAAATCAGGATCGTGAGACTATCTACAAATGTGTGTATGTTACAATATCACTTACTATAATCAAGATATGCCCATCTGTAGGTAGATAGATTAGAAATAACTGTCTATGTACAGGCTGGTACATGCCTGTAATCCCAGCCCTCTGGAGGCTGAGTCAGGAGAATCACAAGTTTGAGATCATTATGATCTATATAGGGAGATTGTTTCCAAGCAAACAAACAAGAAAGCAACAGACACACAGCAGAAACCCTGTACTAGAGCGTGCACATACAAGTGTACATACAGTAAAGTGTGATTTAGCCTTTAAGGAGCAGGCACCTTTCTACTATTTGTGTCTAGACTGATGAGCCTGGAGCACATGGAGCTCGATCCATCACATGCAATTCCACTAAAATATCATCTTTCAATAAAAGGCATCCTGAGTACAAATATGTCTGAGCTCAGCATCTGGAGGGAGGCACACCCTGAGATAGCCACTGTCAGACCTGTGGATTCTTCATTTCGGTATATGGCTAGATATGAGGGGCATTCACACTTGCAGATCTTCCTGAGAAAGCCATTGATAGAGCTTGCTTTGTCATCAATCTCTAGCAAGCAAACCAGCTGTGCTGGTGCAGTGGGGCCAACATAGAGAAAGCTGACTTCAATCAAAGGTATGAATACTTATAAATTAGATGCCTGTTGGTAGGTTTTACTATTGAAATTTTTATTTCACTTTATATTATAACAGAAATTTATCCAAATCAAATGTGTAAGGTAATGGGACTATGAAGGTGTATCAGCATGACCCTTATTCTTAAATGAAAGTACAGACATGTTCATAGTTCCTATTTGGAGATTATTCTAGAAGTCAGTTCCTCTGCTATCTATTAGACCCTACACAAATGTGTCTGTTGTGGAATGACCTTTTTATACACTGTGAAGATGTGTCACTCGGATTGGTTTAATAAAAAGCTGAACAGCCAATAGCTAGGCAGGATATTTGGGACAGAGAGAATGCTAGGAAGAAGGGCAGAGTCATAAGGGAGTCACTAATAGGCAGAGAACAAGTAAGACATGCAGGAGATGAGATAACAAGCCATGAGCCTTGTGGTACTATGTAGATTAATAGGAATACATTAATTTCAGTTAGAGAAGCCAGTTAGAAATGAACTTTTGCCTGAGTTTTCATCATGACTAATAAGTCCCCATGTGATTTTTGTGAGTTGGTGGCCCAAAAGAGAAGTCCATCTACATAGGTCAGTATTTTTATCACTATTGTTAAATATCAGAACCTCAAGCAAGGATTCCAGTTATTCAAAGACATATCCAAGACACCTAATTGAACTTGGATCACATAGGCTACAGATGTCTTATACGACCATTGCAGGAAACTACAGCCAATCAAAATGCGGAGAACAATGGACTGTGTGATGCCAGACTCCAACCACTACATACATAACACAGCTCCTGCACCTAAAACGCAGAAACATAGAAAAGGAGGGCAGGGATATATAAGAGCCAGAGGACCAGGAAGTCTGCTTGGAGAGCTCGTCTCCTAGAAACGACAGGAAGCTTCAGTTGTAAAGTCTGGGCATCATGGTTGCCTAAACAAGATCCGGACAGAGTCAATGTCAGTTGCCATAGTAACATGGAAGAGGGAAATTTCAAAGGCCCCAGCTCTAGAAAAACTCTCCTGTTGGTTTTCCAATACTAGTGGTCAGCCTCAAAATCATACATAAATGGACTGGTATATAAATATATATATATATATGTATATGTATATAATCACTCCAAACAATAACTATTAGCATGTTTGTGTGTTAATTTAAGAATAAGGATCATGTTGGTATAGCTTCATGGTCCCATTGTCTTACACATTTGATTTGGATCAATTTGCACTATAATATAAAATGAAATAAAACAAAGAATTTCAATAATAAAGTCTACCAACAGGCACCTAATTGATAAGTACTCATATATCTGAATGAAGTCAGTTTCCTCTATGTTGGCCCCACTGCACCAGCACAGCTGGTTTGCTTGCTAGAGATGGATGACAAAGCAAGCTCTATCAAGGGCTTTCTCAGGAAGATCTGCAAGTGTGTGTGTGTGTGTGTGTGTGTGTGTGTGTGTATCCTAATCAATGCATGAGAATATATATGTGTATGTATCAACAACTGAGAAAAAAGGTCATGTATATGAGAGAGAAAGCAGGTGGGGTTGTACATGGGAGGGCTTGGAGGGAGGAAAGACAGAAAATTATGTATCTGTATTTTAAATTCAATTAATTTTTAGTTAATTAAGAGTGCTCTGGTTTTATATATTATTATTTCATTACACTGATACATAATTTGCTGCATGTTTGATATCTGGCATCCTGTATTTTATCTGCCACCTTTGAATGTAGGGTCACAAATGACGTCACTTTTTTTTTCTCTCCAAATACTTTGTTTTAGTGAAAACCAAGGCTCCGGGCCTAGTCAACTAATTCTAAGCTCTCGTACCAGCCCATTTCCCTCTGGAATTTAAGTGTATCAAAGCATGTCATGAGCATAGCAAGAAGAACGGTTTCCTTTTCAGAGGAAGCCTCAGTGCCCGTGTCCTCAGTCCCTCCCCAGTGCCAAGCTCTGCCTGCGACTGCATTCTACTCTGCTTTGTCCATGAGGTCAGCATCTTTCCCACTCCAAGTCACTTCCAGATGTCCCTTAATTTCCCCTTAAACTACGAAATAATATAAGGGTTTTTTTTTCCCCATCAGTCTTTGATGATTACATTGAAACAAGTAGGTCTTCTGAAAATGAAGGATCCAGTACAAGCAGTGTTGGCGCTGGCTGTGCCATGTTTTGTGTGCTGCAAATGTTTGTCCTGAGAGGAGCTGAGGTATAAGGCCTCCTAAAGGGAGTGTGAATCCATGTCCCTGCTCTTCTGGACAGTAAGGTCGCCCTGTCCAGCTTGTGGGACAGTGATTGACCCTGACTTCCGGCTGAAATGAGAGTAATAACTGAAGAGCAGACCTCCTCTAAGTTTGAGTTTGTTGTTGTTGTTTTATATTAGTGCAGCTTGACTTAACTCAGTGAAGGCTTCCTAAACCTGATCTTCCAGTGCTCGTCATCTTTCCTCCTGGCACATACTGCAGCTGCTTATGAAGCTAGATTATGGCGTAAGCCACATGCAGGAAAGAAAGTAGAATTTAGGAAGTAGTACTGAGATCATAACTAGAGTGATGAGTTCTGTAGGTATTTAATTTATTCCTTGTAACAACCTAGAACAAGTTTTATATCAGCATTGCCTTTCATGGTGAGAAACTAAAGTCATTGCCTCCCAAGGCACCTCCGTCAGCCTCAGAGTGAGAGGCGGTGGGATTGATTCAAGGTCCTACTGCGAGCACAAACTCGTGGAACAGCTGGACACAAAATGATGTTTCAAAAGGAGGGAAAGAAAAACAAAACTTCAAAAGAGGAAGAATTGTTGCATTTCCTTTTCATGTTCCTGCCACAGTCTCCATTGACTAGTCCAAGACGTCTGAGGGAGGGAGAGAAGAGCGCCAGGTCCTCCTCCTCCTCCTCCTCCTCCCTGGCTTGTCAGGGTTACTGCACGAATCCCATCAGAAGGCATCAGGGCAGGGCCTGGAGAGGCCAAGAGCAGCTATCCAAAGTTGACCTCCTTACCCTCCTCAGTGCCATTGCAGCTTTCAACCATCCCCTTTGATCTGGACAGTGATCTTGATTTTTCACCTCAGTTTAGTCCTCTCGCACACAATGTTGACTGTCAAACTTTGTCATCCATGGCCCTCTCATCTGAACTGAATAGACAGAAACACACCACAGACATGCAAGGAAGTCACAGGGCCAGCCTTGGGGTAGTGCCTTATCCTCACACTATTCTTTTTTTTTTTTATTTAATGTCGCATTTAAATTCGTAAACATTCCAAGCAGCCCATATTTTATCTGAGGAGACTGAAATCTAGAGAAAATGTGTGATGTAGAAAAATGGGGATATGAGCCCAGGCCCTGCCTGATCTTAGAGTCTTTCTAACTATAGTAAACGACTCCCTATCGATCTGTGTACCTAGACCAGAACTCTAACTTGGGAGTATAATTTCTAAATTGTAGTACCATCCATTGTCCTCTTCCTCAGGTAGAGTTTCTGTTATCATTTGTAAAGATATGGTAGGGGTCTGATACCACGAGGGCAGCAGCGGCAGCAGGTAGGAGACCACAGCACTGAGAGACTGAGAGACAAACAGATACTCCATGCAGAGAGAGTTGGGGTGTAGAGTTTATTTAGTGGGTTATGGAGGGGAAAGAGAAAGTGAAGGGGGAGAGAGGAGAAAGGAGAGAGGCAGAAGCTGCCTCTCCAGAAGAAGGGCAGAGAGAGAGAGAAGACTGGAGAGGGGACAGGATGTTGAAGGGGGGGTGGGAGTGAGCGGGGCTTATCTCTTAAAGGACAGAGTACTCAGGTGACAGACCAGGCCAGTAGATTTCAACAGTTTCTTTCTCCTTGCTGTGTGTACCAATATGAAACTCATTTTCCTATTTGATGGTAAAATTCATTATAAAGAAAGAAACATTATGATTAGGAATAGAGACTTCCTCATGAATGGCAAAACATGTATTATTCAGTGTTCTCTAGAGGAACAGAACTGATAGAATGAATATATATATGGGATTTATTAGACTGTCTTACAGGCTATGTCTAGTTAGTCCAACAATGACTGTCTATCAATGGAAAGTTCAATAACCCAGTAGTTGTCAGTTCACAAGGCCGGATGCCTCAGCTGATCTTCAGTACACATTGGAATCCTGAAGAAGTAGGTTCTAAAGCCAGTGAAGGAAGGAATTTGTCACTGCGGGCACATGCAAGCAGACAGCCAGCCAGCTTCCTCCTTCCATGTTCTTATACACGGCTGCCAGCAGAAGGCTCTTCATTCATACATCTCTTGCAGGGATTTATGAAAGAGATGCAAAGACTTCATCCTGTTCAGTCACTGTTGGGGTTCCGAGTAGCACCCATGGAAACAAACTTTTGGGTAGAAAGTGCTCTTCCTCCTTGTGTTCCTTACATTGATGTTTCTTTCCCTGCGGTCTCTTGGCCTGTCAATCAGATCATAAGCCGTTGTTTCACCACGAGTTACAACAGAGCTGGTGTGGTGATTTGAAGAAAAATGACCCCCACAGGGCATGGCACTATCAGAAGTTGTAGCCTTGTTAGAGTAGGTGTGGCCTTGCTGGAGAAAGAGTGTCACGGTGGGGACAGGCTTTGAGATCTTCTATGATCAAGTTGCCACCCGGTGTGCCAGTCTACTTCCTGTTGCCTGCATCTCAACATGTAGCAGCTCCTTCTCCAGTATAGAGTCTGCCTGCCCAGAGCCAATCTCTCTGCCAGGAAGATAACCGACTGCATCTCTGAAACTGCGGTTGCATCCTCAATGAAATGTTTTCCTTCGTAAGAGTTTCCGTGTTTATGCGTCTCTTCACAGCAGGAGAAACCCTAAGAAAAGCTAAGAACTTAGGAGACCCCTCGAAAAACTCAGACAGTTGATGAACAAGCCTGAGAGCCTGTTCACTCGCAAGGTGCTTGCCTTCCACCTGAGTCTCTCTGACTTCAAAAGGCCTTTGCTGTGTGCAGATTGTAGTGTGAAATTAGAACAGGAAGGCTTCCCTGACTCATTCCCGGCATCATAACTTTAAATGGAAAAACTGAAATTGCAGAGCAGGTCAGTATATTCTACAAACAAATAAAACCCTAACTTAGTCAAAGCTGAAATCATAATATTCTTGGAGCTTTATTAAACCCTAACGTAGATCCTTCAGCTTATAAATTTTAGTTCAAATAAACTGACTTTACACGCTAATTTTTTTTTTACATAAAAGTATGGAATGTGCTACCTTGATACACAGGGTATTTTCAAAGAGGGTCATGAACACTCATGATGCTGTAACTCAAATTCATCTTGCAGCTAGATACATTGGCAGAGAGGCTTCAGGAAGAGATCCAGGTCATGATGCCTTGAAGCCAATCCAATGGAAGAGTCAGCCATTACCTCTGAATCCAGTGTACTCCAAGAACCCCTTAGATGATGAGTTTTTCCTTATTCTAATTGATTCTTTTCTAACTTGTCTCACCAATAGTGGTTGATTTCATATTCCTGCATGATATTTTATCCCTTCAATGCAATGTTGCCTAGCTCACACTGGCATGCAGCACTCCATCACAGCTTATACTGGCATGCAGGACTTCTCAGTTCACACTGATATGCACGATTTCTCCTCAGTTCACACTGGCATGCAGGACCTCTACTCAGCACAAAGTCCACTGTAGGCAATGCCCTATACTCATATATATATATCTCCCCAGTGGATGACTTTGATTTTTTTTAAATTTTTACTT
The DNA here is from genome assembly GCA_001685075.1 of Bramus lutescens. NCBI lineage: Eukaryota > Metazoa > Chordata > Mammalia > Rodentia > Cricetidae > Bramus > Bramus lutescens. The sequence continues at coordinate 9,042 of LOEQ01002175.1, read as the reverse complement.
CTTAATTTAATTGTAAAAATATGTTTTCATTAAAATATAAATAATTATTTCTTTTTCCCCTTCCCTTTACTCCCTCATCCCACATCTTCCCCTCACTCCCTCTCAAAGTGATGACTTCTTTTTCTTTAATTGGTATTGTCTCCCTCTCTCTCTCTCTCTCTTTCTCTCACACACACACACACACACACACACACTAGAGGAAGGGATAGAGAGAAAGACAGAGATGTACAAATAGATAAATGCAACCTTCTGCATCAGTTTTGCTTTTTATGTGTTCGTGATTTCATGGCTAACGATTTTGCCTTGGATAGTCAACTAGAAAGTCCATCCCACCAGGTGATGGCACACACCTTTAATCCCAGCACTCGGGAGGCAGAGGCAGGCGGATCTCTGTGAGTTCGAGGCCAGCCTGGTCTACAAGAATTAGTTCCAGGACAGGCTCCAAAGCTACAGAGAAATCCTGTCTCAAAAAACAACAATAACAACAAAAAGTCCATCCCTAGAAAAGGCTAACTCACGCCTCAGCAGTCATTATTTGTTCTTTGTCTAGAGGTGGGAACTCTGGTGATTTATCCCTTTTCTGCCTTAACAAGTCTCTTGATGGTGTCATTGTTCAGGTCCTGTTTAGGCATTTCTAGGAGACACAATCTCTTCATGGTCCTCTAGTTCCTTCAGTCTTCTCCAGTGGTCTACAATGCAGATGTGTTCACTAGATTATGGGGATCCATTGATTATGGGGGTACCAGCCATGCCCAGTCATGGTTTTCTGTTTGTTGTAAGAGAAGCTTCTTCGATGAGGAGATGAGCTCTACAGTCATCTGTGGGTATAAGGATACGTTGCAGAGTATTATGGTGAATGACCTTCATCTTAAGCCGAGACTCCATACTGACCTTAGGAACCTGTGACCCTAGTGACTGGAGTGAGGGAGTAAATGGGCATTCAAAGCGGTCCACTAATGAGCAGGGTGGATGTCAGCACACAGGTGCACACACCCTCCCACCCCTGGTAAATCATGAACAAGGTATTATGTCATAGCTAAGATTTAAGATGAGAAAACTTGCAGTAGAATGGAAGAGGGATGTTGGTTATCTGAGCACTCTAGATATATAACAAGTCTGCAGGCATTGCCTTTGCTTTTCTGTCTCTTAGCATGAGTGCACGTGTGAGAGAAAGGGCATTTTGGGGTCACTCAAGCAGCCAGGGGAGTCACCAAGCACATCACTGTGAGCCAAGAAGGGCCATGAGAGACTTATATTGTGAAAATGGCAGGGATGTTGAAGGTGTCTTAGGGGAGCACTGGGCAGAAGGCAGATGGAAAACCAGTAGAACCTGTGTGCTCTTCAGCGAGAAAGAGAGGCCATTTACACAGGTGTAAACACAGTGACAGGTTCTGGCCACAGTCCAGCGTGTGACTCAGACACACTGGAAGCCACTGGGCAGGAGTCAAGGTGGAAGATATCACGCAGACAGAGGCTTCAAGTTTGGGTGACCATGGATGAACCAGATTAAAAACACCGTTTTCCCGAAGGAGTATGCCTCTCTTACTACCAGATTTGAGTAAAGAAGTAAAGGACCCTGATGGTGGCGTCCAAGACCCAAGATTCCTCCATGTGATTAGCTCAGGTCATCTGCACAACTCTTAGGTAGGCCATTATGTATTCAGATTTGGGTGGGAATTCCAGTAAGGTCCCAGTGCTGGTATGAGAGATGATGACACTCAGATTCAGAATGCTCAATGCTGGCAATTCTGTCATACTCACGTGTGTGGCGCTTGTACAGCATTTATGGAGCAATTGCTGCAGGCTAGACATTTGACAATGGACAGAGAGAGGCAGACAATTTCTTTGAGTGAAAAAAATGTACTTCAAGGTGAAAGTAAAGACTTTGACTTAAAGGGAAGCAGTCTACCATGAAGGGACAGCAGATGCTTTTGTGTTCAGTGTGGCTAGAGGGGTCCTTAAGTTGACACTGGAGCAGACATCTGAGAGAGACTCTAAATCTTTTGGAACAAATATGGCTCAGAAGAAGGCAAAAGCAGGCAGGAGCCCCCATGGCAGGGGCTCTGAGGGGGAGGCTGGTAAACCTACAGAAGAGGTTGGAGCTGGCCTAGCTGAGGTTGGGAAGACATCAAAGAGAGCCGCTGGGGCCTTGGGCAAGCTGTACTCTTCGGTTTCCTTTGCTTAGAGTCTGAGGGGAGTAGGAGACCACATTCTTCTAACTCCAAGCTCTTTGATTTTCCTCTATTCCTTGTATATAAGATCAGCACAGTACTTCTAATACCATATGATTATTACTGCTATTATCGAGGGAAATACTAGCTTTTCAGGTCCAAGGCTGGGTGTGGAAATTCAAAGCTTTCTTGAGCAGGAAAAGAACGTCATGCAAGCATACATTTTCCACCCAAATTCAGAAAGGCAGATTTGACATTTAATCCTTAAAACCACAACAATCTAACACAGTTTTATTCAGTTTCTCCACGGAAACCATACAAAATTGTATACAAATACCCTGAGTCCAGCTAGAAGCTCTTTGAAACGAACTTTACTTTGGAAATTTAGGAGGACTCTAACGATATTTACAAGACAAAGATAAGGACAGGATGGGTTACTGGTTTCAGTGAAACCTGGGGAATGTTGTTTTGCACTTGGCATGAGGACTCACAATGTGGTTTAAATCTTTCGGGAATTGTTTCTCTAAAATGGTGTGCAATTGGGGAAGGTGGGATTGCAGAAAGCCACGGTTGTTAACACTAAGTCACCTTGACCTTGACCTAACCAGGAAGGAAACAAAACACAACAAAAACTTTGGTTGAAGGAGTCTTTGGCAAGCCCTACACCCCAGTTTTGATAGTTGCAGGAAGCCCACCCTGTTTGAGTAGGTACTTGCAAGGAGAGAAGTTTTTCCCTGGGTCAAAAGATGGCCACCTTGACTTCCTGTCCTCTTAGGGAAGAATCCTCCAGAGTGACCAACGTTTACTGAGGTCCTTTTGGGGAGCCGGATGAAAGCGTGAGAAGAGTAAAAGTTGCTTAAGACCTTAGCTCTGGCCTCGGGAGACCAGCTTCATTGCCTTTGGCATATTGCTAAGGCCCTGACTCCAAGGTTCACGGAAAACATTTTGCTATCAAACACTTGTTGGCTCCAGATCTAGACTCAGTTCACAGCCTTTTATACTCAGTAAAACACAGTTGCTTTTGCCCAGGGTGGTGCTATTCTCTTTTCTGGATCAGACATGGGAAGAGGAAGGAACACATGGATTTTGATGCATTGTCTCAAACATGGATGCCACCCATGTGCATCGGGTCCACTGTATCTCATCATTCATCACCAGGATTTGGATGGGCTCAGGGGGATCATTAAACTTGACCCGCCAACTAGTCAACAAGCTATGAGATCTATGAGATCTCTCAGTTAACACGACAAAAGTAAAAACAAAGTTACCAATTCAAAGGTCTATCTACAAGCTTTGATGATCCACATATCTGTTTGGAATTCTCAACCCGGAGGGAGCCAGAAGCCAGTGGTTAGCGTGATGTTCTTGGGGCCACACTGAGACCACAGCAAGTCTAACAGAACTCCCAAGGGGCTGCAATGTTCGTGCTCCCCTGCTTTGTTCTGTTGGGTTTGCCCTGACCTGTATTTGCCTGCTGCTCTTTCTTAGACGTTACTGATGACCTCGGGAGCATAGATTATGGTTTTCAAAATTATCCAGGAACAAACACTCATGATGCCTTAAACCACGCTTCAGGGTGCACAGAGTCCTTGAAAACACTCTTCCCTCTTTCCCTTGGGCTGAGTTGTGAGCTTCAGCCTGTTTCCTGCTCTTGGTTGCAAGCTGTGCACCATTGTCTAGAGTGATTCTTTCCTCCTGCACGCAGTAACCCTCGCTCATACTTGGTGACCAGTAGCAGTGCTTCCACAATACACTTACTGCTTTGCTTCTGGGACAACTCAGGCTGTCAGCCTCTGGCCATCGCCTATCCTTTTCCCCAGAAAATGATGCAAGAAGGGCTGTGAGATGAAGCTCTTGCACACTGTAGCCATTTGTCCCTCATATTAGTTTAATAAAATGCTGATTGGCTGGTAGCCAGGCAGGAAGTACAGGGAGAACGACCAGATTAGGAGAATTCTGGGAAGAGGAAAGGCAGAGAGACTCAGCTGTCATCCAGAAGCAGAGAAAGCAAGATAAGAACGTCTTACCAGAGGTACCAAGCCACGTGACTAAACAGAGACAAGAATTATGGGATTTAGGTTGCAAGAGGTAGACAGTAATAAACCTGAACAATAGGTCAAACACTTTATAATTAATAGAAGCCTCTGTGTATTGATTTGGGACTGAATGTGTATTTATGTGGGACCATGTGGGACAGAAGCTTACATGGACAGGTTAAGTACATATTGTGTGTGTGTGTGTGTAGATTATTCATTTGATCCATCAGATTAATTTTTTTTTGCTACTTTGAGTTTTAAAATTGGCAATTTTATCTGTCTGTTTTTTATTTGTCCTTCAGCTGAACATATAAATATTCCTATGTATTGTGTTCAGTATTCAAACTTTTTTAACAGCCCTCATTGAAGGTACATGGATTGTAGATTTGAAAGGTGATAAACTCAATATATCTCAGTTGTAAAAGCTGTTCAACAAATGTTTTAAAATAGCTACAAAAATTTATTAAAACCTTTGAGTAACAAATGGTGAAAAAGAAATCATCAACCAGAAAAGCGATCATGTGAAAAAAGAACCAAATGAAATTAGACACCTGAAAAATGAAATAACGTGGGTCAGGGGGTAGCTGCCACTAAATGAGCCCAATAGTAAACGACAGATGAAAAGGAGAAGCTAAGTGAATAGAAGACAGAAAATTTGAATTCTGTCAAACCACAGAGAAAATAGAAAGAACCTTAGGGATTTGAGGCAAATCTTCCTATAACTAATGTGGAGAAACGACAGGAAACAGAGGGTGTGGGTGTGAGACTTTGGGATATCATAATTAATGAGTAAAAAGTGTCCAGATTTTGAAAATCCAAAAAAATTGAGTAAACCTTCAAGATCACCCCCCACACACACATATTAGGTATGTTATAATTCAAATTATAATGCTAAACACACACACAAAACAAAAGGAACAATTGAAGTGTAGACAGGTTACCTGCCAGGGAAGACCAATTCCCAGGATGTGAGATGCTCCACTGAGAAGGAGGAAGAAACAGAACAAAGCATCCCCCAGTCTGTGAGCGCTAACTGCTGCAGCTCATGCCAGCAAAGGTCTCCAGGAAGAAAAGAGAAATGCTACCAGCCTCTGATAGGAAGAAACTCCAGGAGTGTGGTCACAGACAGACCTGTAAACACGGATTCCAAAAGTTCTTCCTAGGGGAAGGCAGCAAGGAAAGACTGGAGCTCGAACATCAGGAGGGAACATGGGGAGAGACAAACATAGGTTCAGGAAAGACGTCTATCTGCTCACCATTCATTGTTTTCTTCCATAGGTTGGTTTGGATTGCAGTCTCACCGTCTTCAAGTGAGATAAAGTTTCTTCATGAAACCACAGGTCTGAGTTTAGTCTTAAAGGGAGACAGATACAGACTGTAATTCTTACAAAAGGAAACGGAAGTGAACAGTAAATGGCATGACAGGTGTCCATTCAGTATGACTAGAAAGACATGCTTTCAGCGTGGCTTGCCTGGAAAGCCACTTTCATTAACAGGCTGAAGTGCAAATAGCACTGTGGCTCACTAGTTTCTCAGGTCTCTAAAAATCAGGTGGGTTGTGTGGTTTGTCTCAGGGTCCTTCATGATACACTATAAATTTCCTGGCTCAACATGTCAGAGACATAGTAAGCAATAGCACTTCGATGCTTACTGTTGGTATCTCAGCAGGAAGTGGAAATACTTCTTTTCCAGATGTTCAAGAGAAACCGAGTGTGACTTCGTGTTTTCATGGAGGATTTAGAGGAGAAAGGGCAACATTCATAAAAACTATTAACAGCCTCAGCTTCCTTCTTGGAAGACCTAAATTTCCTGGTATGCCTTTTTTCTTGCTATTTGCTCTTGGTTGTTGCTGTTTGTTCTGTCCAGTTTTGCTTTTGAAGCAAGGTCTCACCATGTTGCTGGGACAGGCCCAGAACGTGCTAGAAGTCTAGCTGCCTGTCTCCCAAGGGCTGGCCTTAAAGGCATGTGCTACAATGCCTGGTGAGCTTAGCATTTTACTTTTGTGAAATAAGAAAATAGAGCCACCTTATCTTTAAAGTTTGTTTGTTTGTTTTAACATAAACAAGTGAAGATTGAGGAATACTGCCTTTGCATTCTAGCTCTGGGATCCCAAAGTCCCACTGTGGAAGTAGAAAATACTGTAGACTCAGACAGCTTCTGTGTGCGCTTTCATGACTCGACGCTGAAGTCGTTGTGAAGAGACATGACTTACCTGAAACTCCCTAGAAATAAACCCACAGCAGGAAGAAGAGTTCCAATGTCAAAAGCTAAGGTCCCAGATAGTCTGACATAGCCTCACAACCCAGCAGAGTAAATATCATACCTTCAGGGGATAAATTATCAGGATGATGAAGACACCCTGAACTTTGTCTCCTCTGTGGATATTTATGCCCCTGGTATTCCGTGTGAGGCTGGTCCATGTCATCGTGGAAACTGTACTATGACAAGCCACTTGTCCTTCTCAGGCTCATTTTATTTCAACATTCTTTAAAATAATGGTGTTTCTCAAAGTTTTGCACTAAACGGTCTGCCGGTGAGCTCAGCAACTTTCTCACAGGACTGGCTCCACTGGGAGCATTTTTACAGTGTGTTCTTTGTATGCATTTATACCTGGGCTTACCTAGTATGGTGGCACAAATTTCATCACACATGCACTAAGTTTGCTACTTAAAAATGTCCTGTAACGTATCATTTTCCATAGCAGGAATTGGCTGTGTTTTGCTTCTGGTGGTCAATCCCATTCGTGGGCTGTTTGGACACAAAGATAACAGGAAACTGATGTCAAGCTGCAGGAGAAAGGATGAAGGTACTTCAGGGATCCCCCAGACGTATTTGATAAAAGAGCTACACGTAGGTCCTTGGAACTGGTGCTCAGTCTGGACTGTAGAGCCATTTCCCTCACTGCTTATGATCATACAGATAGGCAACTCTAGACAGTTTAGATTTGGACTTGCACCACGTAGGCCTCCGAAGCTCCTCATTGGCCAAGTGCATGTGCTTGATTCCGGTTTCCCCAGCCTCTCAGCCTTACATACAACAGCACTGCTGACTCAGCAACACGTGACTGCTCTACAGCAGGCTTAGCTGTGTATCACCACCCCATTCCTGCTTCTCTCTCTCGTGAGGTTCCGATTTCATAGCTATGTACCCAGCCTCCTGAGGAGAATCAGCTTGCCGTCCATCCTGTTCCCTCACCAGATTTCCTTAAATCACCAGTTCTCCAGTCATCAATTTTTTTACTTAAAATTTCAAAATTAGTTTAATTCCGAGAATCAATGTCTATATTTGCCATGGCAGCACTTAATCCAATAACAGCTTTATAAAATTGGTCTTCACAGGACTGATGGCACCAGAAATCCCCTTGATAATTTTAAGTGGAGATCTGTTTCTTGTGAATGACCTCTACTTTTTCTCAGAGTCATGATTCTCAACTGGATTTTCTATGTTTCCTCCAGGATATTACAAATGACACTGTTCCAGTGAGACCACTAGTTTCAAATTATTGCTATCTTCAGTTCAATAGGGATCGCCTAGCTTCTGTTTCTCACCGCTTTCTTCCAGAAAATGTTGAAAAATCAGACTGTTTTAGTGCAGCTGTATTTACATCAGTCAACAAAAATTGGCCTTTATGAGCTAAAAATTACCATGATTAGATGTGCGTGTGTGTGAATAAACACATGAAAAATATGTATATATGATTTTGTGGATTGATTTTGGATATCTGTATCTATAGCAATATATTATTGGGTTGGTGATTCTAATAAAATCATTGTATGTTAAAAGAGTTAGGATAATGTCTCAGTCAGTAAAGTACTCTCCCCACAAGCATGTGGATCTGAATTTAATCCCCAGCTCCCACATGAAAGTCAGCTAGCTATGTACATTATAATCCAAGCACTGAGGACGTGGAGATGAGGGAATGTCTGGGGCTTGCTAGTTGCGTAGGTGAGGAGATACAATAAGAGACTCTGTCTCACAAAATAAGATGGAAGACAACTGTAGGAAGATACCTGACATGGATATATGTCCTCCATATATACACATGTGTGCCTGTGCACACAAACACAAATCTACACACACACACACACACACACACACACACACACACACATACACAATAGATGAGGAAAAATAATGCCCTTCTCAGCAGAAGGGGCAAATATTATGACCCCACTATCAATTCAGATAAAGAAAATACAACAATAAGACATCTTACAAGGAATCTTAGAAATGAATATGTTCCTTTTGTCTGCGAGGTCTCTGGCCACAAGGGGCCCTGATCCTGTACTAGAAGATCCATCAGTAGGGTGAGTGTGTTCCTGACCTGCCAGCAGAAGCCCCGGTAAGGGAGCACAGACATTCCTCAACCCCCTAAACTTTCTGGTCATTTTCAGGGGCTTCTCTCCCTGGCTACTGCCTCTCTCTTCCTATCCCATCCCAGCTTGCACCCAGGCTCCCCTTCCCTTCTTCAGGATCATAAGATCCCCCAGCTCAGCCTATTTTGAGGATGGGACATGGGGGGCGGTGAGTGCAACTGGGTGGGAGTTCCTTTGTTTCACTAAGCCTGCGGGCAGAAAGCTAGCCCTTTTGTCTCCCAGGTCCTTGGCCAGCAAGTGGCTCTGAACCTGTACCAGAAGATCCGTCAGAGAGCATTTGAAGGAAGACATGGGCAGGAGCTAATGCAAGAATTCTTCCAACAATCTGAAAAACAACATGATAACATCAGAACCCAGCAAACATACAACAGGAGGACTTGAAAACCCTATTCCAGAAGAAGTAGAAAAAAAAATAGACATTATGAAAGCGATAGAGTCCCTTAAACAGGATGTGAAAAA
>LOEQ01002174.1:314489-330321 GCA_001685075.1 Bramus lutescens | reverse complement strand
ATAAGAAGACTGAGCTAATGGGCCAATCAGTTTATAACCTAATGTAGACTCTGTGTGATTCTCTTTGGGGCTTGCTGGCTGTGAGAACAGGGCAGGACATAGACCCCAACAAGCAGGCCCCTCATGTTACGCGGGACTGTCACTGGGGCTCAGTGGGCAGCCAGATTAGTTGTAGTGATTTGAATGAGAAATGTCCTTTACAGGCACTGGTATTTGAACACCTGGTCCCCAGCTGGTGATGCCCTTTAGGGAAGTTTAGGGCAGTCTTGCTGCAGGAGGGGGCAGATAGGCTTTGAGGGCTTGTGGCTTCATTTCCAATCACTCTCTCTGCATTGTGCTTACAACTATCCATGGTTAAAGATCGGACCTCTCTGTGTCTACCGCTTGTTGCTATGCCTTCCTGCTATGATGGACTCATCCCTCTGGACCTGTAAGCCAAAATAAACTCTTTCTTCTGTAAGTTGCTTTTGGCCATGGTGTTTATCACAGTAACATGAAGTCCACTAGAACACATCCCAGCTCCTTGCTTGTATTTCTTCCATAAATTTATTTGCCATTCATTTTCTAATCAGGTTTGTTCTAAGTCCCTAGTCATTCAACAAAGCCACTAGATATAGTCCAAGAACTGGTTTATAATCCAGGCCTAGCCATTTCTCTTCCCAAGCAAAGGGCATAGCCAAGTTTCCTGGCCAACGAAACTCTGCCATCTGAGGGGGTCCCCTCACCACTGTCCTGGAGGGGTGTTCAAAAAGGTCCGCAGCATTGTGACTGTCCACTTGTGGGATGTGCCTACATAACTCTGGTGTCTTACTTAGGGTTTCCATTGCAATAAAACACCAAGGCCAAAAACAACTTGGGGAGAAAGAGGTTCATTTCATTTTACACCTCATGCCACAGCCTATCACTGAGAGAAATCAGGGCAGGAACTCAAGCAGAGCAGGAACCTGGAGGCCAGAACTGAAGTAGAAGCCATGGAGGAGTGCTGCTCACTGGCTTGCTCCTCGTGGTTTGCTCAAGCTTCTTTCTTATACTACCCAGGATCCTCCACCCAAGGGTGTCACTGCCACCTGTGGGATGGGGCACCACTGCCTTAGGATGGGCCCACCCACATCAAGCATCAGTCAAGAAAATGCATCACAGGCTTTCTACAGGCCAATCTGCTCCCTCTTCCAAAACGACTCTAGCCTGTGTCCATTTGACGTAAAATTAGCCATCACAGTTAGGTAAGCCAGGCACATATCATTCCTTATCCTGCCAACTGGTCGTAGGGTACTCTCCATGAGACTACAACTGTCAACTGGGAAGAAATAAAGCAGTGACATCTGGGTCATTTCATCCTGGTACTTATTCTGTGTTTTCAAGGCCCGCTTAGACCCAATCAGATTGCTCACTTCCATCTGAGGCTGGGTTGCTGCTGAACACACCCAACTTTTTGACATGTGGTTCATGATGGGCAGCTTAGGATGCACAGTAATGTGTGAGACAAGTTTCTATGAATACCCAGTAGCAGCCCAGAGCAGACTTTCATTAGGGAAGTGGTTGTCTGCAAATAAGGGCGGGGCTTCACTCCACAATCTGGCAGGGCCGTCTACTGCTATTTTCCTATGTGGTCAAACCAAAACCTCTGTCACTGCAGTCCCAATCCTAGCAGTTCTTCTGTGATGGTCGAAGAGCCCCCATGGAAGAACATCTGAACCTGTTGGAGAGCCTCCCCCTGTTGGGGGCCATTTGCATAGTTTAGTAAATACCCGAGCAACACACCCGAGTGAGGAATATAGATAGGCCCATGAGAGGCTGTGCTTTTTTTGGTTGGGGGTGGGAGTTATGTGTAATAACTCATCTTTCCCTGGAAGAGATGTTTTGACATGCCTGAGTATCTTATGTTGTAATTTATTTGAATCGACTTCCCTCCCTGACACACCAGTGTTTTACCAAGAAGTCAGTAGTTGCTATTTCTGAATTGCTTGATCCAGTCAACATGACATCAGTGCTATAGGCCAATGATGAGGAAGGATAGAAAGGTCTTTAAGTTCCTTGTGAGCCAAACTGTGGACCAGGACTGGAGAGCAGATACTCTGAGGAAGGATGGAGAAGGTAGCCTTGCCAGATGAAGGCACATTGACTCTGATGGGCCTTATGGAGAGACAAGGGTGGGGAAAGAGGTGTTGTCCGCCGTTGTTGCCCATCACCAGGGCACATGCTCATACATCCAGTCTGGGAAACAGCACCTAGTAGGGAGTCTGTGATTGGAGTTACTACCTGGGCAAAGCTGTGACAGATCCCACCGTCTTCCTCTAGTGTCCTCCTCCTGTCAACTGTTCAGGCCAGGAGGAGAGCTGAGTGTGTGTGTGTGTGTGTGTGTGTGTGTGAGGTGGTGGCATGATGGTGGTGATGGAAGTCACTACTCTTGTTTTCTTTTTTTAATAAAAAATGTTTATTTATTGTGGGCTGCGGTGCCATGGAGCACATGTGAAGGCCAGAGGCAACTCATGGGAGTTGATTCTCTCCTTCCACCGTACAGATCCTGGGGATGGAACTCAGATAACCAAGCTTGGCTGCAGGTGCCTCTACCCACCGAGCCATCTTAGCAGCCCCATTTTTACTTTTCTCTGAGACAGAGTCTTACTCTGTAGACTAGGCTGGTCTGGAATTTGCTATGTAGATCAAACTGACCTTGAGCTTATGGTGACCCTCCTGCCTTTGCCTCCTGAGTGCCTGGCTTGCAGGCATGTACCACCATGTCTGGGTCACCCTGCATTGTGCAGTTCTAGTTCACTGCACGGTGTCTGCAGTCCCCCTGAGGAGTACCAATGCACTCACCTCACTAGTTCCCCAGTTGGATGTGGCTCTAGTCTAGTGCTTCTACTTGGCCTTTGTTACCATAGCAACTCTTATTGCTTAGGTCAGGGAGCCAACTAATATCCTATTGCTGGCTAAGTATATCTGTTCCTTTTTTTCTTTTCTAGATCTAGGAAAATGGTCACAGAATGGAATTAGGGACCTGTACGTTCACAATGAGATGGATCAGACCTGACGCTCAATGGATTTTCTTCCTGCTGTAAGTCCTGACTGACTGTGGGGCCACCATGAAGATCTAGTCTTCTGGAGTCGGTGTCAATCAACAGCCAGTTCTGAGAAGGCCCTGAACACGCTGCTCATTTCCTCTTCTCCAGGACAGTCTCCCTGAGAAAGGACCTTGGGTCCACTTGGGGGAAGGAAAGAGCCACAAGAAGACTTCAGGGTATTGTGGCAGGATTTATCCTGTAGGCTCCCCTTCATGCAGAAGCTCAGATCCATAAGCTGGCTCTTGTCTGGGGATTGCTAGAGTCTATGACCTTTTGTTTTTAAGACTCAAGTTACGCTTTTGCTCACAGATCCAGGAAGTTTTCCATAGAAAGATCAAACAAGAAGTTAGCAGGTGTTCTCTCTGTTTCCCCGAAGGATCTCCATGATCACTCCAGCCAGCACCACAGGTCTGCACTAACCAGAATGCTCCGACTGTGGCTTTGCCTCTGCACTCCATTATAGTAACTTCGGTCACTGTGCTTATGCCCACTGAGGACCCCCACATGGCCCATGACACCCTGAAATCCAATGACTGTCACTGAATTTGAGTTTTCCAATTGACTTGCTTTGGTTTCAGTGTAAGGTAGTCTTTAGGGATGAGCAGTCACACAACAGTGGAAAGATACTGCCCCTTCCCCCTTGCCCCAAGTCTGATTCTCATAGTCATGGTGAAGGTCAACCTTTTGGACGTTTCCAGTGTGGGCAAACGAGTTTAACAAGTTGAATCTAACCTAGTAATACTCAATTTCCTATGTCCTTCATTCACCCCTCTACATAAAACCATCTAAGTCTCCTATTTCTGATTCCTTCTCCGTGGACCACCATGTAATCCCCACACACACAAAAATCAGTTTGACTAACTAACTAACTAACCAATTAATAACTAACTGCCTTTGTTTTTTTTTGTTTTTTTTTTTTTGAGATAGGGTTCACCATACAGTTCTGACTGACCTTGGTTTGTAAATCAGGATGGCCTTAAATTCAGAGATCTGCCTGCCTTTGTCTCCCCAGTAATGGGATTAAAGGATTATACCACCAGGCCAGGCTTTAATCCTCGTGATTCCTGGATCTGCATCATTAGACGCAGATCTGTGTCCAGTGCTCCCATACTGATACATCTGTCATGATCCAACTTTATGTTTGACCCTGTCCTACCTTGCTGTCTCATTTGATATCTATTACCACACAAGATCAAATGATTTCCTTTTCACTAAATTTCTTGTCTGTATAAAATGGAGAACTCAATTCTTCTAAAGTGTAGTGCATATCCTTATGGGTCACACACTGTTATGCAAAGGCACACACCTTTACTTGTAAGTCTGGGAACAATTGTGTTGGTTAGTTTTCATTGTCAACTTGACACAGACCTAGTGAAATTCTGTTAAAGAATTGCCTCAGTCAGATTGGCCTATGGCTGTATCTGTGAGAGACTGTCTTGACCTATAATTGATGTGGGAGGGCCCAGTCCATTGTGGGTGTCACCATCTCTAGACTGGTGGGCCTGGGTTGCATAAGAAAGTCAGCTGAGCATGAACTGATCAGGCCAGTAAGCAGCATGCCTCCATGGTTCCTGACTCCTGGTTCCTGCCTTGAGCTCTTGCCCTGACTTTGCTCAGTTATAGGCTATTACCTATAAATGTTACCCAAACAAATCCTTTCTTCCCCAAGTTGCTTTTGGTCATGGTATTTATCACAGCAATAGAATAGCAAAGTAGAACATACAAGGAGAGGTGGTGCTGGAAGGGATCAGTGTTGTCCCGCCTGGTCCTTGTTGTTGCCTTGGGCATTATAGACTTCCTTCAGGTGAACAGGGAGGCCCCATCTATGGGGTAGGAGCCACTGCTTTGATTTTTAAAAATTATTTTATTTTTAATTGTGTGTGTATGTGTGAGCATATACTGTATATGTGGAGGGGTTACCAACAAAGGGCAGAGATGTCAGATCCCCTGGAGCTATAGTTATAGGAAGTTGTGAGTCATCTGACATAGGTGCTAATAGTTGAACTCAGGTCCTCTGGAAGGGTGATATCTGCTCTCAACCACCAAGCCATCTCTCCTGCCCATGGGAACCACACGTGCTGGCAAGAGAGGTTCATCAGAATACAGGGTCTTGGTGTCCTCAGATTTATAAGGGTCTTCCTGCCTGACCCCATCCCAGCTTTCAGGATGTATTCTTTCCCAGTCAATGTCCTCATTTCAATAGTAGATTTACCTTGCATTGTGAGCTAGTGAGTCTAGAATGAGGTTCTGTATTTGACTTTCAGCACATTTCCTCTCTGAATCTGCAGGAAACAAGGTTTCCCTTCACAACACAGGAGCTTGTAGACCATTTGTATGATGTTTGATAGGAAGTGCAAACCCTGAGCTCATCCTTTTGGTCACCTGGTCGAGAAATAATAGGAGCAAAGGACTGGTATCTTAGCTTTCAAGAACTCTTTAGAAGTTTCATATGCAGAATTACTTAGCTCCTAACTTCTTAGTACTAATAATAGAGTTATTAGCGGTTTTAAATCTAGAGAGACCAGACTATCAATTCTAGAAAATGCTCTTGGCACAAAAATGTATATTAGTCAGCATTCTCCAGATAATGTGTATATATATTTAATAAGTTATACATAACAACATTCTGTCCATCCATCCATCCATCCATCCATCTACCATCTGTTTCTCCATTCACCCCTTAATCATCCATCCATCCATCCATCCATCCATCCATCCATCCATCCATCCATCCATCCATCCATCCATCCATCCATCCATCCAGGATGTGTAATGTTGTCAGGATCTAGAATCACCTAGGAAACAAGTCCCTGAACACACTAGTGAGGGATTATCTAGATTAAGTTAATTGAGATGGGAGGACCCACTCACTGTGGATGGCACCATTCCCTTGGCTGGCATCTGGGACTGTATGAAAAAGAGAAAGTGAGCTGAGCAAAGATAGTCATTGCTCTGAGACACAACATGGCCAGGTCCTTCAGGCTCCTGTTGCCTAGACTTCCCTGCTATTATGTATTGTACTTTGAACTATGAGTCAGAATAAATCCTTCCTTCCTAAAGTTACTTTTTTCAGAGCATTTTATCACAGCAACAGAAAGGCAACTAAAATACCACCTATCATCTCTATTTATCTATCTGTCTGCCTGTTTGTCTGTCTATCTATCTATCTATCTATCTATCTATCTATCTATCATCTACCTTCCTACCTCCCTATTTACTTGCCAATCATCTAAAGTGAAAATATGATTCATATGTCTCACACTTCTTGTCTGCATCTGGAAATGAGGGACCTCAATTGTGTGATTCAGTCCATAGACAGATGCCCAGGAATCAGGAAATCTGGTGGTATGAATCTTTGTCTGAGGGTAGAAGAAGTCCAATGCCTCAGCTCCAGTGATGAGGCAGCAAAAAGGAGGCAAATTAATTTCTCCCATATTTTCTACTCTGGATCTCAGTGGCCTAGGAAGGTTATCTACCTCACTGTTTTTTTTGTGGGGGGGGGAAAGAGGTACTTTATTTTTGACATTGCAGGAAGACATTTAAGAGTTTTTAATTTTTAAAAAGGTTTTAAAAATACTTAAATTTATAAGGCTGTGGGATCTGTGTTTATAAAATGTTTTATATTGTTAATCTTTGAACTTAAAAGGTTAAAAATTAGGGTCAAAACCATAAGCACCAAATGCTAACCAGAAACTGGGATGTTCATTTCTTGTAATGCAGCAAGACAATGACCTAAGCAGTCTGGCAAAGGGCTTGAAACAATTTCTCAGCCCATTGAGTCTCGACCCTTTGGTGGTTAAAAAAAAAACAAACATGTTTTTACAGGGGTAACCTAGGACGACCTGCATGTCATATGTTTGCATTAAGATTCATAACAATGACAAAACTGCAGTTGTAAAATAACAACTGGAAAATTTTTGTCATAGAAAATTATATATAATTTTTTTGTTTTTTGAGACAGGGTTTCTCTGAAGCATTGGAGCCCGTCCTGGAACTTGCTCTATAGACCAGGCTGGCCTTGAACTCACAGAAATGTGCCAGTCTCTGCCTCCCAAGTGCTGGGATTAAAGGCACACGCCACCCCTGCTGGGCCAGCCACCTCACTGTTTCTCCTTGCTGCTTGCTCCTAGCAGCACCCTCGGGGATGCGCATTCAGAGGCAGGGTTTGATCTGAATACCTCCGATCAGTCAGTCAAGTTGACATATCAAAGCCATCATCACACTGTGCTAATGTGGGTGTCTGTCTGATGTGATTTAGTGTCTTCCTCCATCACAACCTGCACCAGCAAGTTAGGGACCTCTTAGGTCACAGTGGTGGTGAATAGCCAGGACCAAAGACATACATGTCAGGCCTGGACATGGTTGTGGGCCACTCAATCCTCCTGCACCAGCCCAGTGTGTGATAGATAATCTTTACTGTCAATTTGACAGGATCCGAATCACTTAGGAGACATACTTGTGTGACATCTGTGAGGAGAAAGTGATCCTCACTTCATAATAGGAGTCCTGAAGACTCAGAGCAGCAGAGAAACACAGCAGTTTATCTTAACTCTTCAACAGTTGGACACCAGCCTGGCGTGGGAGGCACACTGACTGAATGCAGAGAACATTTTCTAAACCAATGGTCCTTCCTCCCTTTTATGAATACCCAGGAAGGTGGGAGCTTACATGTTATCTAGGTCTTATCTTCCTTCTGTGGCTTTTCTTGACAAAAACCTTGTGTGGATTCGCTCTGTGTTTTAGAGCCTGTTTATTTTAATGCTTATCAGATGCACCATCTTGCAGGGAGGCTGTCTGTTAGAAGTCCTCTACTCTAAACTCCGAGATGGTGTGCAGCTTAGGAGAGTTCGGATATATTGGGTTGTGAGGAGAGAAAAGCTAGACTAGCAGGCATCAGCAGGGGTCTAGTGTTTTCTTTTCATTGGTAACTGGATTTAAGGTTGCTCAGAGCCCATTTGGAAATGAACTACCAGGTTTTATTTCTAATAGGTGGTTCCAGAGTGGTCTAACCCAGCAGGTGACCCAGTACAAAAAAAGTCTAAAGAAAAGCAGTGTTGGTTGCTTGCCTTCCCTTGGTCTGGAGTCTGTGTGTCTGTCTCTGCTGCTACTGTCCTCTTCTGACGTGAGACTTAAGAGTCCTCAGCCTTCTTCCAACACGAACTGAACACCAGTGACTCTCCAGGAATCCTCCAGACCTTCAGCACCAGACTGGGACTGCCAAGGTGATAAACTTTGTGGACTAAACAGCATCTCTAGTATTGTGTAAGTCAATCTAACAAATCCTTTTTTATAATCCATATTTCTTCTATCAGTTCTGTCTCTATAAAGAACTCCATTTAATCCAGTTTGTGGCTCCAGTAGCAGATTCTAGAGAGGCAGAATTCTAAGGATGAATTTCTCTAGTGGACTTGATGGTGTCTGGAGCTGGCTCTCCAATTCATCTACACCTAAAACTGCTAAAGACTCAACGGTACTCTGGAAGTGGGGAGAGAGCATTGCTATTCCATCTTGTGAATTAAAGAACTGTACAGCATGCGCACATGCACACACATAAATAAATAAGTGAATGTAACTTTAAAATGAAAATAAAAGGAAAAAGAATGACCCTTCTAAGAATGGAAATGGACTGAGAGCTGGGGAAAGCTAGAAGCTCTGATGGCGTTCAGCCAGGGCAGTCATGAGCTGCTGTGGATCATTTATATCGCGGCTACATGCTCCACATTTGGAACATTTGAGAGCAGGAGCTTTAGTTGGGTGTAATCTGTCCCTTAGATGCAGCCCCTAGTTGAATGTTTCCAGTCTTCCTCTACCATTGGTTTCTTTCATATGTCAATTTCTATCCTCTTTTGCTCCGGCATGCTATGCTAATGGACAGCAGAGACACCAAGCAGTGTCCATTATGGTCCAAATGGGATAGCTTAGTGGTCTGTGTTCCCAAAAGAGCAATAGATGGGGGAGGGGCTGACTTAGCACCCACTCCATCTGTATAAGCAAATTCCAGAGCAAATGAAACATTTATCTTGAGGGACTGGAAAGCCAGCTCAGCGTTTCGGAGCACTGACTGCTTTTCTAGAGGGCCTGGGTTCAATTCCTGGCACCCTCATGATAGCTTACAGTAATCTGTAGTGACTCCAATCCTAGGGGTTCCAATGTCCTCTGTAGTCCTCTGCAGGCACCAGACACGTAAGCGGTGTACAGACATGTATGCAGGCGGAACACCCATACATATAAAATAAATGTAAACAGTTTTAAAAGTTTACTTTGAATTGTGGCGATGATGAATCACAGTTCCTCAACAAATGCCCAGACATGGCAGCTTACCAACCCAGAACCTCTTGAATGAAGGAGAAGCAGGTCCCCCTCAAGGAGACTGTGTCACACTTCAGAAAGTTTTGCAGTCAACCAATCTTTCTCCAAAGAAACCCATGGGCTTTGATTAGAGTAACTCACATCCAGGAAAAGGAAGTAACCAGTCTTTTCAGGGCATGTTAGAGACTGTCTCTGAACTGACATTGGTTCTGGAGACTGCCTCCAAAGTGTCATGGGCATCCAGTTAAGTTAAGGCTTGTGGAGGTCAGGTGATTGATGGAGTTTCTGCCAAAGTCTGACTCACAGTGGGTCCAATGGACCCACAAACTCTGTCCAGTGGGAGAGATATACTTAGAGATTGGCAGCACCCCAGCGTTGGTTGTCAGACCTGTGGAATGAGGGCTACTATGGTCCGAAAGGCCAAATGGAAGCCCTTAGTTGCCTCTACCAGGAAAAATCATGAACCAGAAAGAGAAAATACCCTGGCAGGATTACGGAAATTAATGCCACCAGTAAGGCTTTGCAAGAAGCTTGGGGTAGAGTGGGGTGGGGAGACGGCTCGGTGGCTAAGAGCACTTGGCTACTCTGGCATAGGACTTAGGGTTGGTTCACAGCACTCACCTGCTGGTAATTCCAGTTTGTGGAGATCTGATGCCCTCCCTCCTCTGGCCTCTAAGGGCACTACATGCATGTGATTCATGAATACCCTTGTAGGCAAAACATCCATACTAACATTATTTTTTTTAACGAGAGGGGCTAGAGAAATATCTTAGAGGTTAAAGACATTGGCTGCTTTTCCAGAGGACTCTAGTTCAATTCCTAACACCCACATAGCAGCTCATAACTGTCTGTATCTCTAGTATCAGGGGATCTAATGCCCTCTTCACATGGGCACCAGGCAGCATGCATATGGTGCACAGACATACATGCAGGCAAAACACTCGTAAACAAAGTAATGCAATACATAAATAAAGCAGGAAAAATTGGAACGATGCAGGGGTGGTGGTTACTCTATCTCCTTTGAACTCTCCCTGTTAGCCTGTGCTTTAAAAGACAGGTGGATCATGGAGAACGGCAGTTGACTATGACAACCTAAGTAGTGACTCCAATCACAGAAGCAATGCCAGATGCAGCTTCCTTACTGAGTAGATTAATGCATCTCCTGGTACCTGGTATTCAGCCATTGGGCTGGCAAGTTTTTTTGTTTTTTTGTTTTTTTTTTTCTGGAAACCTGACCATAAGGGCCATCAGAAGCAGTTTGCTTTCAGCTGGCAAGGCCAGCAGTATACCTTTACAATTTTACCTCAAGAGCATATTCATGCCCAGCCCTGTGTCATAGTTTAGTTTGCAGGGAATCTGGTATACAGGGTATCACACTGACCCGTTACATTGATGACATTATGTTAATAGGACTAAGGAACTGGAAAGTGACAGGCACTCAGGACTTGTTAGTAAAGCATTTTGTATTTTGGAGGCAGCAAACTCCTTACTTGGGTGTGTTGCTTTAGTCCATACACCAAATAAATTCAGAAAGCTGCTAGTTTTGAGTGGGACCCAGGTGCTCTGCTGCTTGGGCCATATGATCCAGCAGATTTGATGGTTATTTAAGGTGGCAGTGGCAGGTAGCCATGCTGTTTGGAGTCTTTGGCAGGTTCTTGTAGATGATCACAGGGGAGACCCTTGTTATTCTGGAGTGTACCCCTATCATCATCTATAGACAACCGTGCTCCCTTTAAGACACACTCTTGGCTTGTTAATGGGCCTTAGTTAAACTTGACATTTAACAAGGAGATGTCAAGATCTGCATCACTCATGACATAGTCTTCAGCCCTGAATGGGATGCATTAATCCCCTCCATTGAAGACTAGGGATCTATGCAGAAGAGGTGACTGAAAGATTTTAAGATCCAGAGGTGGTGGATGGCTCCAAGGAAGCAATATCTTCCAGACACAATAGAAAATGGATGTACACATGAACTCACAGACACTGTGACAGCACACATAAGATCTACACAGGTTCAAATCAGACAATATTCCAGCACTGAGAAGGGGAATTGGACACAAACCTCTGTCTCTAACCAAGACGCTATTAGCTACTGATATATGCTGAGAAAGGAAATTAGTTTTCTCCAATGGAGTGTCACTAGATCTATCTGCCACACTCCAGGGGAGACGCCATGCTCAGGAACAGGTGGCCCACTCAAATTGGACTCTATGTTTTGTTTGTTTTGCTCTTTTTGTTCTAACATTGGCGAGCGGGATGTCAATGACATGAGAATTGCCCTGAAGACACAGCTGTAGTACTGAAAACCAAGGGACTGTGTTGAAGGAAGCAAACCAACAGTTCTGAGCAGGGATTGAATGGGCAGTGGGAGGCGTAAGAGAGGCCCGGCCAAGGGCTCCTTGGAAAAGATGGAAAGTCTGGCAAAGCAGATAACAAAAATCAAAAACAATGCTGGGAAAGGACTAGGGGATAAATTGATACTCGGGAGGAAGGTCGAGTAGTTCCTTAGGAATGAATCTAAATATATAGCTGCCATACAGCCACCAAGTGCAGTCTCCGCATTCATCCCAAAGAAATGAAAAGCCACATCTGCTCAAATGCATGCTCACACATGGGGGGTCAGGCTCTCCTCTCACTCTCTCCCCACTACCCCTCCCCCAGCCAGAGACTTACCCTATATCCCAGACTCTCCTTGGACCCAGTACATAGTCATGTTGGTCTAAAGCTCAGAGGAACACTCCTGCCTCAGCCTCCTGAGTGCTGGGGTTCTAGGCGTGAATACATAGCAGCTATTTTTTGTTTAAACATTTCTTTGAGAATGTCATACTTGAGTACTCTATTTACATTATTTTCACTTCTCGAGCTCCAGCTCCTCCAATATCCCAACCCACTCCTCAAAGTCATGGCCTTCTCTTTAAAGATTATTGTTTTATATGTATGTGCATAAGTGTACACGTATGTTTAAGTAAACAAAATAATATGACTTTTTCAAACATCTTTTTTGTTCATATTAGCACCAAGTGTAATAAATGAAAATGTACCTTAAAAAGTGAATGTTTGGCTGGGCGGTGGTGGCACTCACCTTTAATCCCAGCACTCGGAAGGCAGAGGCAGGAGAATCTCTGTGAGTTCAAGGCCAGCCTGGTCTACAGAGCTGTTCCAGGAAAGGCTGCAAAGCTACACAGAGAAACCCTGTCTCAAAAAACAAAACAACAACAACAAAACAAATAATCAATAACAACAAACAAAACAAACCCAAAATGGTTGGCTAGGTGTAATGAATGTTATTCCAGATTGTGGGTAGAGGCAGAAGGATCAGTTCAAAGTTATCCTCAGCTATAGAGGGAGTTTAAGGCCAGCCTAGGCTATATGAGACCCTGTCTCACTCCTTCCCAAAGGAAGATGGAGAATGTAAAGATGAGGAGATCAGTAGTTTTGTGGTCATCTGGGGAGGTGAGGGGTCTGTGACTTTAAGAAGCATCAGGGAGGCAGTGAGGTTGACATTCTTATTACTGCAGTGGTAGTTATGTGAAGCCACACACACACACAGGCAGGCTGTACGCACATGTGCATTTACACTCACATGTGAGCGCAGGCACATCTGGTAGCATCTGCATCTGTGTGCATTGAACAAGTGATGGCTGTACTTGTTAGCATTGTATTTATGCAGATGTCTGCTTTGGGGGAAGGCCAGAAGAAATAACGCACCATGACTTTCTGTGTACTATTTGGGAATCTATAATTGTCTCAAAATATAGTGTTCCAACAGATTTCAGGCCATGAAAGTTGAAAATGTCAACCAAATCAAAACATTGCAAGAAAAAATTTGTAAAGGGACAAAGTTGACTCAAAATAGACAAAATGGGGCTGAAGAGATGGCTCAGTGGTTCAGAGCTCTTGTGGCTCTTACAGAGGACCTGAGTTCAGTAGTTCCCAGCACCTAGGTGGGGCATCTGAACACCACCTGTAGCTCCAGCTCCAGGGGATCTAATACCCATGGCCTCCTTTGGAAATGGGTAGGCTGTGCGGTTTATAGGCTGCCATTTCCTGTCTGGTCTCTGCTTCCTGGCCCATACAGGTGAGAGCAAGTAGCTGCCACCCTTTCTCACTGCAGTGAAGTCGCTGCTCCATCTCCCCTAGCGCTGCTCCTTTCCCACCGTGATGGACTATGCCATCTGAAGCCATCATCCAGAGCAAACCCTTCCTCCCATATGGCTTCTTCTCAAGTACATGTCATGGCACCAAGAAAAGTAGCAAACAGAAGGGACATAAATAAACATTCACACAGGAAACGGAAATGTCTAGCTGAACCCTGGTGACCTTAGCAGATACAAGGTGCCTGGGTGTGGGCTCTAAGGATCGTGTGGCCTCATCCAGGAGGACACCACTCTCATCCTGTGACAGGGAATAGGAAGGAGTGGAGTATAGAGGAGGGCACCGAGGACTGGGATTTCCAGCTGCTGAGCCGGCCTCCTGCAGCAAGGCGGCTAGGGAACAGGTTTTGAGAGTGGGTGAGAGAGGAAACTTGAGTAAACGTTAGACAGAGGAGGCGGGCTTAGAGTGCAGCTCGGTTGGGTCTGGGCTTGAGCAAATCAGTAGCAAGAGCCATCTGGGGACATGGGAAAACTGAATTTGGGTTATGTTTTCAATGTGAGTAGAGAGTTATTATGAACATAGCAGATGTGACAGTGATGGATTGCAGTTCCATGGGAGTACACCCTCCATATTTAGAGGTGAGTGCTGAATTTGCTAAACTAATGTACATATGGAGCACAATGTTTACAATCTACTTTAATTCTAAATGCTTAATTGCCATTACATTTATGAACACAGACACAGATGTACACACACAACACACACACACACACACAGGTACTTGCAAACACAGAGAGAAATACACACACACTTTCTTGAAGGGCTTGGTACCTATCACAATGAGCTGGCAAATACAACCTCTGCATCTTAGCCAGAAGACTGGAAACTCAAGCAGGGTTTTCATGGCTCAAACAGCTTCTCTGGGAAGTGGGAGTCTCTGATCTGCAAGCTGCTACTTACTGAACAAGACCCCACCTCATGGGGATCACCTGGTGTTCTAGTTTGATTTCTACTGCGGTGATTAATGTTATATGACCAAAAGCAACTTGGAGAAAAAAGGAGTTACTTCACCTTACAGATTCTAAGTCCATCACTAAAGGAAGCCAGGGCAGAAACCTCACGGCAGGAACTGAAGAAGAGACCATGGAGGAAGACCACTTACTGACTTGCTCCTCATGGCTGGACAGTGTGCTTTCTCACACAGCCCAGGACCACATACCCAAGGATGACACCATTCATATGGCTTGGCCTCTTTTTTTCTATAATTTTATACTTGTGTATGAACTTTATTTTTTAATTTTTTATTGATTCTTTGTGGATTTCACATCATGCATCTTGATCCGGTTCATCTCCTTGTCCCTTTGTATCCTCCCTCTGTCTTTGCATCCTCCCTCACAAAATAAAATTAGATTTAAGGAAAAATTCTCATAGTGGAAGCTGTGGTGTGGCCCAATGAGTCATACAGTATAGCCTTTAGTCCATACATCTTTACTTGCAAGTGTTCACTGCAATGAGTCATTGTTCTGGCTTGATACCTCTGGCTTCGGCTACACTATCAATACTGGGCCCTCACCAGGACTCCTCTTGGATATCCTGTTATTGCCCTGTGTCATGGAGATCCTGCAGCTTTGTATCTTCAGGACTAAGCTTGGCCCCTCTTACATCAATTATTAATCAAGAAAATGCCTCACAGAAATTGTCTACATGCCCATCTGATGTCAATTCCTTCTTTCCAGGTGACTCTAGTTTGTGTTGACAAAAACTAACCAGCACGCTTGCTCAGTTATTCCTTGCCTGAATTAAAAAATTCTCACAGCAACAGGGTTTCAAACCCACATCTGGGTAGCATGTCCTGGGCCACTAGTTATTTCTCTCTGTGTTGTGGTCAATAGCTAACAAAAGCCAACTTGAAGGAAGAAGGGTTGTTGTTCTCACAGTTCAGGGAATGCAGTGGGCACCATGGCAGAGGACTACTTGGTTCACAGTGCAGAGCATGAGGAAGAGAAATGGGAACCCCCAACTCAGCTGGCTTTCTCCTGTTAACTTCTTTATTCCGTTTGGAACCCCAGCCTAAGGGATAGTACGACCATATTCTGTAGTGAAAAGGAGCATGGGCCTGCTTTTTGTCCTGCCCGGCTCCTGCACGTCTAGCTTATACCCCAAGATAACAACACACAAATTGTATTTATTTAAACACTGCCTGGCCCGTTATATCTAGTTCTTTTTTTGCTAACTCTCACATTTTAATTAACCCATTTCTAATAATCTGTGTACCACCACAAAGTGGTGGCTTAACGAGAAGATTTTAACCCACGTCCATCTTGGGCTGGAGCTTCATGCGTCTGCCTCGGAGAGGAGAG
>LOEQ01002174.1:295577-314390 GCA_001685075.1 Bramus lutescens | reverse complement strand
TTATTAACCAATGAAAGTAACACATAGACAGATGACCCTCCTACATCAATATTCAGGGTGGTGTCTTCCCTTCTTGGTTACACCAGAAACATCTTCATCCAAAGGTGCCTCATTAATAGACCCAAGTGCTTTTTTTATTTTGTGTTTATTTATGTGTGTGTATGCACCTGTGTGCATTTATGGGTATATGTGTGCAGGGGTGTGTGCACATGCAAAGGTCAGAAGAGGTTGTCCAGTGTCTTCTCTCACTCTTTACTCTTCTTTGGAGTCAGGGTCTCTCCCTGGACACGTGGGTTACTCTCAGCTGGGCTGGAACCAGCAAGTTCCAGCAATCCTCCCATCTCTTCTCACCTCAGAGCTGAGGCTCCCAGTTTTTGTGGAGATCTCTTGCCTTGTTACATGGGTCCTGGGATTCATACTCCAGTCCTCATGATTTCAGAGCAAGCACTTTTGACTCCCAAGCCACCTCTCCAACACTCTCAGGGTTTTTCAATCCAGACCAGTTGACAATCAAAATTAATACCCTACTTGGATGTCTCACAGAGTAAGCCATCACAGTGTGTGTTTGTATGTGTGTGCTGTGTGTGTCTGTGCTATGTTCTTTCTGTTGCTTTTCCACAAAATGGTAAAAGACACAAAGATTTTCCAAATTTTCAAAATAAAAGTCTCCATGAAGAAAGTGGAAGGAGCCACCCATGGTGCACACACCTTTAATTCTAGCAATCAGGAGGCAGAGGTGAAGGGATCTCTGTGAGTTCCAGGACAGCTAGGGCTGTATAGTAAGACATAGAGACAGACAGACAGACACACGGGGTGAGGGTCACAGGTCAGGAGAGTGTATTTACCCTGATTATGAGCAACATGTGATCTCTATGGTGATACAGTAGAGTTCCCGTGAGCCAGTAAGACGAGGCATGTTATCTCGTCCATCCGTTGACAGGAGGCACAGCAGGTGTTTGTGAAATGGAAACAGACATGGCCAAGCCTCTGTAAACTTAGTTAACAAGCAGAGAAGTGGGAAATCAAAACCAGAAAACAATACCAACTTACACGGCTGGCATATACAAGTTTTAAATGTGTGAGCAAGAAATGCATATCAAACAGGGCACCTACATGTGGCCAGGGAGTTTTTAATCTGGGACCAGCGCTTGGGAAACATTTTGGCAGTGTCCTCTGAGGTACCTGTCGACACCTGCTGGTGGTGACTCAACCTCCAGTCCTCCTCCTCCACCCTGAAGGAGGGTTTCTTTCTTAGATTTGTAAGATGCCTTAGAGGTCTTTCCAGTTGTCTGGATGTAAAACCACTGGCTCCATTTTATTTATGTTGACATCATAGCAAATGGTTTCTGTGCTGTTCCCTATATGCCTTTATTTCTTGCTTTTCTCTGGCCAAGATTTTTTTTCCCCCAGACCATGGTGCTCTAGGCCCCTTTGCTCCTGAGCCTGTTAACCTGGTAGAAAGCAATTGTTGAAACTGTTCTCGCTTCATTTCTGTTGCTGTGACAAACAACACAGAGTTAGAAAGTAAAAAGTTAGAAAAAACAACTCAGAGGAGAAAAAGGCTTATTTGGCTAACAATTCCAAGTCACAGTCTATGATTTTAGGGAAGCCAATGCAGGAACTCAAGCAGGTAGTCACATCACATCCACAGTCAAAAGCAAAAAGAAATAAACAATGCATGCAGGCCTCCTTGCTGAGAGCCCTCAGCTAGCTTTCTCCTTTGTATTATGGTTCAGTATCACCTGCCTAGGGAGTGGTGCTGCCCACAGTGAGCTGGGTCTTCCTACACCTATTGACAACCAAGACAACTCCTCACAGCCATGTCTGTTGGCTACCTGACTGAGCTAGATAATTCACCATTAAGACTTCCCAAGTGTTTCTGAGCTGTTGCAAGTTGACCGTTAAAACTAATCAGCACAGGGCTCTCGGAGAGGATGACTCAGTGGCTCAGAGTGCATGCTGCTCCAAGGACCAGAGTTTGATTCCTCCAGCCACATTATGTGGCTCACACCACTTGTAATTTCACTTTCAGGGGAATCTAACACCCTTTTTCTGGCCTCTGTGGGGTCCCACATACACATGGTGTATACACAGACACTCACTACAGTGTTCAAATGGGAGACATCTCTCATTTAAACCACCAAACCAACCAGCCCAACTACCTATGCCACATCCTGGATGCTGTGCCATGTTGAGATTCTTTAAGCAAGTAAACAAGCTCACTATTCTTACTTAAGCCTCCATAGAGTCTCCTGACGAGAGCCGTCCAAGTTCTTTGCTGCAGGATAATGATGCTGGCCTTGGTTTCCAACAGAGACCTCATTAGTCTGGCTGTGACTGACAAGCATCCTAGTTAACACCATGTAGGCAGTCCCTAACTTGTCCTTGATCTTCCCTGGTCTCTTGTCTTCTGTACCCACACCAGAATTACCCACAATGTCCCATTTACAATAGTTCAGCCTCTTTTCTTTAAACAAACTATCTTTAATTGTATGTATATGTGTGTGTCAGTATGTACATGTAAGGCCAGAGAGGGAGTTGTGTTCCCTAGAGCTGAAGTTAGGCATGGGTAGTTGTGGTCTGTCTGGTGTGGCTGCAGAAGCAGAAAGTCCTATTAGCCGCTTAGCCATCACCCCAGCACAGTTTAGTCATTTGATAACTGCCTACTCAAACTCTCCCTTCCTCTGCCAGCTTCCCAATTCTATGCTGGTACACTTCTAATGGTGAGACTCTTGGTACCAGTGCTCACTTGTTTGTTCTTTCTTAAAAACTTTTATTTATTTAAAATTATTGGTTTTTTCTTTTATTGAAAATAGGTATTTTTCCCCACATAATATATCCTGATTTTGGTTTTCTTCCTCTCCTACTCCCAGTTCCTCCAGACCCCTCTCCCATCCAGATCCACCCGCCTTCTGTCTCTCACTAGAAAATAAACAGTCTTCTAGGGGATAATGGTAAAAATATAACAAAATAAAATATAATAAGAGAAAACAAAAGCTATCATATTGGGGTTGGAAAAGATAAATGAACAGAAGAAAAAAGAGTCCAATAGAAGGCACAAGAATCAGACTCGCTCATTTGCACACTCAGGAATCTCATAAAAACACTAAACTGGAAGCCGTAATATAACCACAGAGGACCTGGTGCTGGCCCAGGCAGATCCTGTGAACACAGCTTCAGTCTCTGAGAGTGCAAATGTTCTTTGATCGTGTTGGCTTAGAGGGCCTTGCTTCCTTGGTGTCCTCCATCCCCTCTGGCTCTTGAACTCTTTCCATCTCATCTTCTGTGGGTTCCCTGGCCCCTGAGGGGGAGGGGTTTGATAGAAACATCCCATTTAGGACTGGGTGTTCAATGTCTCTCACTCTCCGCATGATATCTGGTTTGTTTCCATCCGCTGCAGGGGAAAGCTTCTCTGATGATGGCTGAGCAAGGCACTCGCCCATGAGTATAGCAGAATGTTACTAGGAGTCATTTTATTGCTAATTTTCTGTTGTTTGTTTGTTTTGGAACAGTAGTGTTTTGTTTTACCTTAGGTCCCTGAGCTATCTAGTCTCTGGTTTTTGGCCACCCAAGCAGTGTTGGGTTTGGGTTCCAACATTAAGTCAAATCAGGTATTGGTTGATTATAAGCTTTATGTCACCACTGCCCTAGTGTATCTTGCAGGTAGTCCTACTGTAGATCAAAGGGTTTGTAGCTGTGTTGCTGCTTATGTTTTTCTTTTGCTAGTGTGCAGAGTACCTACCTGTACCAAAGACGCTAGAATGTAGAAGTCAAGGCTTTATATAGGCGCCAGCTTAATTTCCTCATGTTCCATGAGTTGTGTAGGTGTTGTCTTGAGCAGTGGGGTCTTATTGTCCCAAGTTTGTGTAGAACAACCTATTGTCTTGGCAACAGCCCCTGGATTGTTTAGGGATACCCATGAGACCCTTTTGGCCAACAACTCAGTTAGATGTAACCCACTTCCTGTACTGGAAATCTCATTTGGTGGCAAGAGATGACTAGTTGGGTCTCTGTCTGTCCCCATTATTTGATGGTTTCATTTAGATTGCCTTCATATATGTATACATTTTAGGAAGCTTCTACTGTATTATGTGACCTCTCAAATGGACCTTAATTTTAGTTGTCTCTTTCCATATCCTCTCCTTTGTCCCATTCTCTCCTCCCCATCTGCACTTGATCCTTCTGTTCCAGCTCCCCACATCCATCCATAACTGTCTCTTCTGTTACCCTTTTCTAATGAGATCTATCTGTTGGGACCAGTTCTCTATATTAGTCAGCATTTTGTTATCATCATGAAATACCTGAGGCAAGATGCTCTTGCAATTTTTATTTTGTTCATGCTTCTGAAAGGGCAAGGTCAAGGGGCTTTCCGCTGGTGATGGCTTCCTTGTTTCAGAGTCCTGGGGCAATAAAGGACATCCCCATAGCAAGCGACAGAATGAGTGTAAAGCCATGAAGAAATTTGTGGGGCCTTATTTTGTGAGCCTGTTATCAGATCAACTTGGCCTGTGGGGCTGACTGTGGAGGAATTGTCACCGTTTTTAATTGATTTGGAAAGCCCCAGCCACTGTGGTCAATACCATTCCATAGGCAAATGGTCCAGAGCAGTAATAGGAAGGATGAAGTTAGCTGAGAGCAACCAAGTGAGTAGGCCTGCATATTTTTATTTCTCTTTGTTCCTAGAGGGCCTGTTTCTGAACACCACTGTCGGATTAAGTTTGTATCCTTTTAATCCTCACAATGGAGATCAAACTTTGACACTTAACATTACATTTCAGCTTAACTGCATCCAACCCGTATAACTGTTTCTGGTTAAGGGACTAACCTTAAAGCCAAAGGCAGAAGATCATGGGGAGGCTGCCCTGGATTCACTGAAGTTACTATTCAGTTAGCAATCAGGGACATTTTGTGGAAATGTGGGTTGCTTCTCAAGTATCATTTAAGATCACATTGGGAGATTCCATTGCAAAACTGTGTAGCCTCCTGTGGCATGTGGAATGTGCAACCATTGTGGGGCTGCTTTCTCCAAACCAGAGCCCCTAGGTCAGAAGCCTGAGGGATGGGTGTGGGGGCACCACTTCTTATAAGGATAGCTAATGAATCATCCTAGGAGTTCTGCCTCATGCCTTCAAAGGCATTGCACTGGGTTGAAGCTCTCAGTAGCCAACAGGAGAACGAACATTCTGGTCAGAGAACAGTGTTCTTTCTGCAGAGCTAGAAGCTGTGGTGGGCACCTGGCTACTTCGGACTTCTCTTCTACTGGGTTAAGAGACCTTAAAGGATGCTGATTGAGTAGTGTTCAAATGAAGAAACAGGATAATGATGCTTGTTCTAGGCAGGCTCTGGTGGTCTGAGCTCCCCTACCCCACCCCATTAGTGATGGAAGAAATGGTAGCAGAAGTCAAGAAGAGATTCTCCCAGGGATGAAGAGCTGGAAAAACAGGACAAACCATGGATGTTTAGAGCCACAGACACTGTGACTTGGGAAGCAGCTTCAGGGATGATTGTTCTCTTACAGCATCTGGTGGATTATTTTGTGCTGCATTGTGTACATTTTACAGACTCTAGATCTTACTTTCTTCTTTATTTGCCGTCTTCCCACCGCCATTGTGTATGGGATCCTTTCTCCTTCCCTCCTTATTTCTTATTTCTGCCTTTCCTTTCCCCCTTCTTTTGTGTTGTTGTTTTTGTTGAAACAGAGTCTTTCTATTTAGTTCATGCTGGCCTCAAACTCTCAATCCCCTTCTCTGCCTCTTTGAGTGCTGTACCTTGCCTGTGTGTTGGTTAGGGTTTTTTTTTTGCCAACTTTACACAAACCTAGATGTATCTGGGAAGAGGGAATTTCAACTGAGGAATTGTTTTCATCAGATTACCCTGTAGGCAAGTCTGTGAGGGCATTGTCTTGATTGATGATGATGTGGGAGGGTCCAGCCCACTGTGGGCAGTGCTACCCTGGGTTGTAAAAGAAAGTATGCTGAGCAAGACGTGAAGAACAAACTAGTAAGCGATGTTACTATGTGGTCTCTGAGTCCCCACCTCCAGATTCCCGACCTGCTTGAGTTCCTGAGTTGGCTTTTATTAATGACAGACCGTTACCTGGAAGTGTAAGCCAAATACATCCTATCCTCCCCAGGTTGGTACTAGAACATCCTGAATATTTGTGCTTTCTTTAGTGTTGATTTCTTATGAAGTAGAGCGAGGTGGCAAGAATAGAACCAAAGAAGTTGCTTACACCAGAGACCCTGAACTTTCTGTCTCAGGGAACCAAATGCTTATGACATTGGGGGAATCTCCCTAGGGAGAAAACCTCATGTGTTTTCAAATGTGGGGTGCTTAATTCCTCTTATCTGAGGAAGTGGACTGTGGGAAGGAGGGAGTGTGTGCATTTGAAAAACAAGGTGGGGTTTAACAGGCTTTCCCCATGTGCTGGTGACCAATTGCAGAGTGACTCTGATTTGGGGGGACCCTTGCTTTCTGGGTCTGGGTGTGAGGCAGGATCACATCCCTTATGTTCTCTTAGGCTGCATTTGGGGTCTCAGTCTTGGCTGGGTCAGTGTATCTCCTTGGGACTGATCAGCTTGCACAAATTATGTGGATATTCAAGAGCGGGTGATAATTCTCCTTAGAGGTGGCTGCACTGTCATGTGACAGTGGCTATAGGAGCAGGAGTTTTAGATTATGTGCCCCATCTTGCTCTATCACAGTCTCCTAGCAGGTGATTATGAGGCCATGGTTAGCGTGGTAAGATGTCTCCCTCACCATGCAACATGGAGGAACCATGTGGTGAGATAGCCACGCCCAGGAGGGCCTCAGGCTCACCAAATCAACAGTGGCAATAAGCAGGACCAGGAGCCAGGAGCTGGGGAGGGAGCAGGGAGTCAGCGTTGAATGGGGACAGAGTTTCAGTCTGGGAAGATGGAAAGTTCTGGAGGCGGACGGTGTGGGTGGATGTTAATTCTGCTGAGCTGTACACTTGAACGCGGTCAAATGGCCAGTGTCAGGCACAGTGCATTTTACCAGGAATAGAAGAAAGAATTCTTGTTCAGACAAGATCATCATGTGGCCGTTAAAGCAAAGAGCTTCACCAGCTGCTGGAAGCCAGAGACTGCGTAGCACAAGGGAGGCTCAGCTTGTGCTAGGGTCTGAAGAAGGAGCTGGAGGAGGGGAGCGAACCAAATTCACAGAGCAGAAAGTTGTCCTAGCTGGCAATCACTGAGGAGAGAGGGCCCACAAGCCCACAGCTGCAATAAATTAGGTTCTTCCAGCAGCCAGAATGAGCCCAGATGGGGGAGCTTCTAGAAGCCTCTGAGTAGGGCCCAGCAAACCTGCCTCATGAGAGGTTAGGTAAAGAACCTGCCCACATCTGGGCTCTGACCCACAACCTGCTGCTACTTCAGGTTGCAGTTGTGAGGACACGGACACACACACACACCACAGGCGTGGTCTCCCGAGCAGTTCTCAGTCTCTGGGCTTCTGGGAAGTGATTAATCCATGAAGGGGTTTATAATTTAATGACGTTTTGAAAAGGAAGCTAGAAGATGAGGCTTCCTTTGAGGAAGAGGTTCCTGGGTGGTGCCCTTGAAGAGGGTTTTCTTTGTCTTTGGCCCTTCTCTCTGCTTCCTGGCCACCACGGGTGTTAACTTTACTCCACTGTACACATCCCTGCTGTGTTCTGCCTCATTCGGGCCCCCAGACAATGAAGCCAGCTGACCATAGACAGAGACCTCTTAAAACATGAATCAAATTAAGTTGACCTTTTCAGGTTTAAGTTGATTTTTCTTCCCTTGTTTAAGCTGGTTTTCTCCCTTTCTTCCTTTAAGTTGACTCCCTTGGGCATTTTGTCACAGTGACAGACTCAGACATTGCTGCCAGGTTGATGGTCCTTGCTTCACAGCACAGGACATGAACATAGCAGTGTCTGGAAGTGGGAGGTGCAGGATGACATCTGACCAGGGCTCCTGTCCTGTCCTGTGTTGGTTTCCTCTGTGCTTACTTAGTCTGTCCTGTTCCACAGACTCATCAATTCACCCTAGTGTTTCTATCTGTTCTGCATGGAGCTGTTTACCTGATGTCATAGTTGTAATCTGGTGTTTTCCACAGGTTCATGTATGTTTGCTCTGTGTCATGGGTTTGCTCTGAAACATCTTCCACAGGCTCATATTCTGAATGTTCTATCCCCAGCTTCTGGTGCTATTGTGGAGCCTGTAGGACTTGGGGTCTGGTTAGCAGAAGTAGGTCATTAAGGGTGGGCTTTTGAAGGTTATACCTGTCTGTGGTCGTTTGAATGAATATGGCCCCATAGGCTTATAGGGAGTGGCACTATTAGGAGGTGTGGCCTTATTGGAAGAAGTGTGTCACCGGAGGCTGACTTTG
The DNA here is from genome assembly GCA_001685075.1 of Bramus lutescens. Classification (NCBI taxonomy): domain Eukaryota; kingdom Metazoa; phylum Chordata; class Mammalia; order Rodentia; family Cricetidae; genus Bramus; species Bramus lutescens. The sequence continues at coordinate 306,017 of LOEQ01002174.1, read as the reverse complement.
AGGTTTCAGATGCCCAAGCCAGGCCCAGTGGCACCCTCTCTTCCTGCTGCCTGCCAATCCAAATGTAGAACTTTTAGCTACCACTCCAGCACCATGTCTGCCTGCATGATGTCATGCTTCCCAACATGGTGATAATGGACTAAACATCTGAACTGTAAGCCAGCCCCAATGAAATGTTTTCCTTTATAAGAGTCACCGTGGTCATGGTGTCTCTTCACAGCAATAGAAACCCTAAGACACTGCCCCTGGTTCCACTTTACCTGTTCTCTGTGAAACATGAACAGGAAACTGGTCACCCCAGATGTGTCATGGAAAGGATTCTACCCAAGTTTCAGCCTGAACCAATGAGTTTCTTGGGATATAGGGAGTGTGGGTGACCCCCAAGCAGTGTCATCCCCTAAAAGCCCCACCATGGTGGGTAATGACCTCATGGGTGTGGAGATCTGGCTTCAGGTAACATTTCACACTCCAGCATCTCCTAAGATCCTAACACTTCCTTGGCAGGAGGGAGCAGTAGTTGGAATCGCAGGTGAGGATATGGTGACCTCTTCTCCCTAAACTAAGGAGCATTAACAGACCCATGGCCATTTTCAAAAACCTGGCTGTTGCCATGTAGTTCTGTGTATTTTGTTATCGGGACTACGGAGTCTAAGTCACCTTTGCTCCACAGTGACCCAGAGCAAGTTAGTTTACCTCAACATCCAGCCTCCAGCATTTGCCACCCTCTGATTCTGCTGCTGTAAACACAGCCACCCCTCCATGCCTTCCCTGTGTGATAGACCAGAATCTCTCTGGAACCATGAGCCAGAGTAAATCCTTCCTGTTTCTGGTAGGTATCTGGCCACAACAATGTAAAAGTAGCTAACACACCTGATAGAATCTCCTCCCCTTCCCTTGCCCCACCACATGGATCATGGAGGGCTCAGGGCCAACGTCTTCATCTCTGTGGGCAAGTAGGCAGCAAGCATCCTACTAGACCCGATGATCAGCAAACACTCGTGCTTCAGAGGGATGTTGAATAGTTAGCAAATATTTATGCTTCAGAAGGGCACTGAGGCACTCCACCCTTGGTCCATCTGAAGAGGCTGGGTTCCTGGGGCTGGCAGCTATGGGTTCTGAGAAGCAAAAGGGGACAGTGAAGTTGTTTTGCATGTTCTAGAAAGAACTGGGGATCTGTTCCAGAATGTTCTATAGGGACTAAGAGGCTGTTGTAGAACATTCTAGAAGGAACTGCAAGTCCATCCCAGAATGGTCTAGAGGGGGTGGTGAGACTGTTTCAGAATGTTCTAGAAGGTACTGTAAGAAGGACTGGGGTATAATTCAGTCAGTGGAATGTACACATGCCCCTCCTCCTGCCAATTAAATAAATTGTAAATGAATAAATATAAAAAATGCTTTGCAAGCACAAGGACCTGAGTTTGATTCCTAAAACCCTAAAAATGCCAGGTGTGGTGGTGCATGCTTGAAATCCCAGTGTTGGGGAGGTGGAGACAGAAGCTCTCAGGGCTCTCTAACCAGCTGGTCTAGTTTAGTTGGTGAGCTCCAGGCCAGGGAGAGACTCTATGTCAGAGCAGGACAGCATTCCTGAGGATGACAATGGGTATTGTCCTCCAGCCTCTACACACTCATTTGCGTGCACATATGAACATTTATAAATATGCCCCAGAGTGCTCTGGAGGCAATGGCATGGCTATTTTCAGAACATAGAGGGCCAATGCAGATGCTGGATATAGGAATCCAGATGTCAGAGCACTGGGTGTGTGGGTGGATGGAGCTTGCTGACAGGAGGGTCTAAGTATTCTGGGAACAGAAGGGCTGGCTTTTCTGGCTGCTGGGACTGGGTCCTTCCTGATTCTGTCAATGAGGAGTCCTGGGGTTCCTTAAGACCAATTATCCTGGTCTGGGAGCCATGGCTCTGGGTAGCAGAGGGTGGGGAGGCAGGGCTAGAATCTTTCTATCTCTGTGTTAGTGGCAGGGTGATGTCAGGTCTCATCAGAGACTGGAAATGGGCAGAGCAGAGGAGGGCATGTTGTCACCCCACACTTCCAAAGGGCTTCCTATGGAGGTCATACCTGCCCAACTGGGCACGGGTAAAAACATAATCTGCTGTGGGAGGCATAGATACACTGGGACCCTGTGGTACTGTAAGAGAGGGGCCTACCGTGGGGTCAGGGTATATCTGCCTTTGCGATCCAAGCCACAGTAGGAGTGAATGGCAAACCACAGGAAGGCGCAGAGCATCATAGCATATACCTGGAGCAATCAGGAGAGATGCCCAGGCATCAGCAGCCACCAACAGTCCTGATGGCAGAGCCTTACCACTTCCAGGGACTGAAAAATGGAGGGCATGAGATAGACACCAGACCACCTCCCCTGGTCAGGGGCTGGCTCCTCTCTGCTGACTGGGCCTGGAAGATCCTGGCAGTGCCATGATTAAAGAGTGTCTGGGAAGCAGCAAGGCAGGGCTGGATAGAAGGAGGCCAAGGAAGGAACTGGTAGCTACCGTGAGGGCCAGGCTGGTGAAGGTCAGGGTGGAGGCGATACTGTAGTGTGTCCACAGAAAGTTCCCAATCCTCTGTAGGCAGTCCTGGACAGAGGCAACATGCATAGTTGATTGCCCACCCTCACTGGCCCTCCCTGCACACTGTGCTTGGCTCTTCCCATTCCCCTTTTCTCCTAGAAGCCCCTGGGGCTGCATGGTTTGCTCAGCCAGTGCTAAAGCCAGTCAAGGTGTGTACCTTCTCCAGCAGAACTGCTGAGCCCTCTGGGAAAGAGGCTTTAGGAAGCTTGAGACTGAGGCCATGGCACCTGTCTTTGTGGGGGCAATGGCTCACTGCACTGTTCTTGCTGCCCTGAGCTCCTCTGTGGACCGCTGTTTGTCTCCAGGCAGTCCAGGGGGGAAGTACTCTAGTCCCCAGGACCTGCTGTTAGTGGTGGGGACAGACACTCTGGACCTGCAGGTCTCTTTGCTGTGGGCACAGGAAGGTGACAACTGACCTCTGGGACATTCAGATGTTGGCATTTTTGTTGGGGATAGCATTTGGGGAGGGTGAGGATAGCCTGGACCCTGTGAAGCCCTACAGGGGGTCTTCTTGCCTTTTGGCAAGTAAGTGATCCTCTTGCTGGCCTGAGCTGGCTTTGGCTTCTCTCCCACCAGGAGTCCTTTGTAGCCCAGCTGTGGTCCCTGGCCACCCTGCGACAGGAGGCAGGCACTTAGCTATTTTGTATTTGGGACCTGAAGACTGTTCTTGGGTGGATGGGGCTCCTTGACTCTTAGCCCCTTCCCATCAGGCCAGCTCCCTTCCCTGCTGGGCCTTGAGCCATTCCCCACCCTCTTGTTTCTTGGAGGGTAGCCAGACATCTCTCCCCATGAGATAGGGCTGGTTTGTTTCCAGGATAGCAGGGGGATGGGACAAAGAGGGGGCTGGGTAGGGAGAATGGGTCAGGGCCTAGTCCTCAGGGTAGAAGAGCTCCTCCCTGCCCCTCCCCTAGCACTTTCTGCTCTTTCTGGGGGACCCCTTCCTACTCCTCCTAAATAGTAAATCAATCACCTTGTTATACAGAGCTTTAGCTTTGAGCTTCTAGAAGCTACAGAGGAGAGGGTGGGGGAGGAGCTTGATGGCCTGGGGAAGCCTCCTGAAGGAGGAGAAGAGTGGGCGGGGTACATGCCCAATGCTAGCCTGTGGAAGGGAGTTGGGCCAGGTCAAGCTGGCCATCTCATAAGTTCCCTGTCCCGTAGCCACCTATCATGGGGGGGGGCAGTGTGGTGGGGGCAGGTACATCCCTGAGACTTTGGGACAGATCCCAAAATGTGAGAGGCCAAAGGGGCAAAGAGGATGAAGATGACCCTTCAGGGGTAGAACCTGAAGTGCCCAACCTTCATTTGATCTGAGTACAGAAACTCTCGTCCCCCTCCTCCTCACCTCTCTCATGGCCTCCTGGCCCTGACACGGGATGGCTCTGGTGCTCGCCAGAAACCCGAAAGGAGGCTTCTTCCCACAACACAGAAACTGGAAGACAGACCAGAGAGGAGCATAGCATGGGCAGGACTGACTGATGGGAAAACTAAGGCACCAAAGCACATGCAACTTAGGCGATTCTGCAAAGGGGGCCCCCAAGAGACCAGAGCCAGGAATCGGGATCACTGTTGCTGCTGGAAAAATATCCACCAGTGCCTTAGCCCTGGTGATGGAACAGCATAGCTCTCTGAGGACCTCGTCCCCGTAGAGCAGGGCCCCACTGCCTGCCTGGTGCCTGAACACCTACTTCCTTGAAGAATACCCAATTCCTTCTTAGAATTCTCAGTGCATGTTGAACAAGGGCATTGCCCTTTTATTCTGGCCTTACATTGGGTAGCCAGTCCTATTAGGGACAGAGGGGGATGGGTGAGATCTCAGTCATCTACCCACAAGGGGACCTGTGTCCTGGGATCTTCTCTGGAAGCCTGGCCAGGATGGCTGACTCTAGAGAATGTCTGGCACCCATTCGCTGGGGCACAGCAAATATGACCACCCTGTCCCTCACTCACCGTATCCTGGATGGTGGCCAGCTCCTGCCACCAGCTGCTGGATGGGCTCTTCATTGCCTGGTCATACACAAGGTCATAGGTGTCCAATACTGCATCCTCCACCTGCACCAAAAGCATCCCAGAAAACAATGGCCTGAGGGCAATCCAGGGAAGCCCACATCCTGGGCCTCCTTCTCCAGGAACTTTCTTCCTACCATGGCAATTCTATGGCTTGNTGCCTGTTGCCCCTGGGACTCCCAAGGGTTAAAGAAGAAGCCAGTAGATCTCAGCTACCCATCCTTAGTGGTGGGTTCTGGGTAGCATGGGGTAACATCCTGCTCATCTGGATATAGGCAATAGGCCCAGCCTGCTGAGAAGCATGGACAGAGGCCTGGACTAGTTCCTCTGTTCCCTAAGGTTCTTGTTGGCCCTTCTTCAGAACTAGGCAGAATACTGGGAAGATTCACTCTAGTCTTGGACCAAGGAAGGTAAGGGCATCTGGAGCCAGATCCAGGTAGACACAGCAAAGGAAGAAGGAAGCTGTGCGAAGCTAAGGCTGGTCCTTCTTCTGTTCCACACATAAACAGCTTAGACTTTTTTGCTTCTGTGTCCTAGCTCTGATTCCCTACTCTGCTCAATCCCTACCCCAAGATGTCCTCCCCCAGGCTGAATATGTTTTCAGAGACAAATTGGAATTTCATCTCTTCTAGGAAGGCATCCCAAATATGTGGAACTCACTGATCTCCTGGCTCAGGGCAAGTCCTCCAACATCTTTCTGCCTTTAAGACCCTGAGTCCTCCCGACTCCCAGCCTTATGCCAGGCCAGCAGTCAGTTCACACAGAGTGTTGTCCTGAATGGCTGGAGTGGTGTTGAAGTCCTATGTCTCCCCTGGTCACTCATGCCTTTCACAGAGGAAGCGTGTCTGTCCCACAGCCTGATGTCCATTCCACTATGGGCCTCACTCACCAGCTGCCTGCAGGTCATAGTGGGCAGGCAGGTAGTCAGAGGTTCTTGTAACCAAGTCTAGCCCAGGCCAAAGGGCCCTGTAGGAGTCAGGGGAACTCCATGCTAACGGCTGATCCTGACACCGACTTCTCCCTCTCCATCCATGCAACAGAGCCAGACATCCCCATGAGTCATCCCCAGCTCAGCCTGCCCTGGCCCTCCCCCACCCAGGGTAGGTGCCAAGCTGGCCTTGGTTGCTGGTCAGTCTGGGCCAGAGTCCTCTCATGGGCTCAGCTTCTTCAAGCCTGTGGGGTTACTGTGTCCTTAAGAGAGCAAATCCTGGGGAGGGCTGGGAATGCCTGGAGCTGTTCTGGGGTGGGTGGGGCAGGTAGCTGAAACAAATAGGCACAATTTGGACTAGCCCTTTTTGTACCACTCCCTAGCACAATTGACTTTATTTCCCTCATCAGTCCTGCCACTTTTCAGGGATGTCCCAGTGCCCAAGGGCCCTCTGTCCACTGTCATTCCTACAGGACAATAGAGATGACATCAGCTCTAGAGCTCAGCTCAGCTTGGTTCTGCCCAGCATCCCACCCACCATGAGCAGAACAACAGAAGTCTGACCAGACCTCAAAACCGGACTTTGGGGCCTTAGAGACCAGGCTGGACTCTTTACAGAGCCCAGCACTAGGGCGGTAGGTGAGGGGTGGGGTTAGTGCATTGCCATCTGCACTCCCTTTGGCATTTAAGTTGTTCTGTGAGAGACTTGAGGCTGTAGTTCTTTCATGGGAATAGGGAGGGTAGACCAGAGGCTTCCTAAACTAGGGCCCCAAGCCTCACATCCTTTATCCAAGGGTCCCTCCCAGCAAGCATCTGTGTCTGCAGGGTTGGCAAGCAGCTTCTGGGGTACCAAGTCTCCTTTGTAAGTGTGTTGTCCAGTGTGGAGGGTAGAGGAAGCCCTGAGTATATGACATACTGAGTGGGTGTGTGCTGTCAAGGACCAAAGCCTCAGACCCATGAGATGTTGGCAAAGCCTTCCATCTTGTGAGTCTCACTGAGACTAGCTCAAACTGCCTTCTTGTCCAGCTGTATGCAATAAACGTACTCTCCTTGTTTATTTGCTTGCAATAACCCCGCCTCCTTATTCAGCTGCAGATAATAAACACACTGAGCTGCTGGGGGCAAAGAGACTGCAGCTTTCCTGTCAGAGAGTTCAAACCACCCAATTCTAACTTTCTGGTGTGTGTCTGTGTGTCTGTCCTTTCTTCATTCCCTTGCTGCATGGCAGCCCAGGTTACTGCAGATTGAGGAGCAATGTCTAGGGGATCCCCCTATCTTTCTTCCCAAGACCAGGACACTGTGATATCTAACCGGGCTTGGTGATGTTCCTTCCCCCACGTTTGCTAGATCAGGGTAGTACAGCCACGGCCAGGAGGACCCCACGTGGAGCTGCAGGTGGCTTGTGGACCAGCACTGGGTCCAGAGGCTACATAGACATGTTTGTTCTGTGCTTGGTCTTGACATGAATTATTAAGGAAAGCTAAACAATTCATTTTCCGCTCCTTGGGGACAGTGGGAGATTGTGGCAGAGCAGCTCTGAAGCCACAGTGAGGGTATAATGAATAGCCCTATCTCTCTGTATTCAGTACATAGCAGGCTGGGTCACACTGCTATCCTCACCAACCTTGGGTGCCTGCCAAGGCCTGTGTCTTGGGAGGATGGGGGATCAGGAAGGAGCACCCCCATCCTCACTTCAGGCCAGAGCCTGGTCTACAGAGACAGTCAAGGTCTCCTCATCTGCCCTTACCTTCTTGCTAGACCCTTGTTTTCGGATGTCCTGGGGATCCTTCCAGGGAAGTTTTGGGGAGCTGGGGTGGCTTCTAAGCATTACTAGTTGATTCCTGTATTCTTTCTTACCCCTGAGGCTGGGGCAGCTAGGAGAACCAAGTCTAAGGCTGTGACCTATTTGGCTTGGTTTGGTTCGCTGGTAGGGAGAACATGGGAGGATGGGAGGATGTTTTGGTGGCTCTGTGCAAGTTGTGCTTGGTACCACAGGCGGCCTCATTCCTCAGAACAACCCAGAACTAGGTCCACATTCCAGGCAACGTGGGAGTGCAGAGGATCTGGACTGCCCCTCCAGTGCTGGCTCATCTCCACCATGCAGTAGCTCTGCAGCAGGGCTTTCTACTCTCCATTTACAGAAGCAGACACAGAGGTCCAGGGAGGACAAAGGACTGGTCTGCCACCCTTGATTTTAAACCTAGGGTGCTTTTATGCAGGCTACCTCCAGGTAGCTCACCAGGTCTCACATGGACCATGTTGGAAGTCAGAACTCCAAGACAATAGATAGGCCAGCAGGCCAGGGTCCAGGAGTAACCTTAGCCCACCACGGTCAGGCAGGCCTTGGAGAATTGCCCTAGCGGCCAGTCTTATGAGGACTGGAGTAAGAAGCCCTTTCCCTCTGTAGATTAAACCCTAGTCGCTGCCTGCCCTCTGGTTCCTGCAAGTCCTCTGCCTGTTCTGCACCCCAAGTTTAGGGCTTAGAATGTAAACAGTTTTAGAACAGGGAGATGGGCTGCAGCTGCTACGGGCTAACCCGAGGTCAGCCCCTGATACCTGGCAGCTGTCTTGACTGAGGCCACCCACGCTGTGACCAGCCATACAGACCACCCATCAGTGGACAGTGAAGGTTCTGCCCAAATGCTGCTTGGCCCTGCTGCCTCAGGCAGAACTCTGGACACCCATGCCCTCAAGCTGTTGTTGGGGTTCAGCCCTCTTACAGATTATCTGGACCATAGAAAAAATATTTTTTTCATTTAATATCAGGGTTGGGGTGAGCATTTGGGGTCTCCTTGGGCAGGGAGAAAGGGTAAAGCAGAAACTCTGGGCAAAGAACCAGGCTGGTCCAGGTAGAGGGTCCTGGCTGCACTCACCTGGGTAGGGTTGTGGAATCTCCAGAATGCCACCTGCACCAGGACACAGAATGACAGGGCAAAGCACAGGAAACCCTAGGGACAGAGATGGCCTGGTTACTGTACAGCCAGGTATGTGGCCTGGAGAGGTAGGACAGGGTACCAGGTAGGTAGCTTCCCCAACTGGCTTGAGCTGAGCTACTACTGGCTTGCGCTCCATTAACTGCTGCTTGGGGGAGGCTCTTTTGGGGGATTCCTCTGTGCCTCTGGAGGACCTGGGACCTAAGGTAGCACATGCTTCCTTAGGAATGGTAGGCCTTTCCAATATAGTAGAGACCCTAGCCCACAACAGCTACTTCTAGGAGGAATAGTGACCCCAGGAAGGCCAGGCAGCACCTCTCCTGATCTGAAATGTTGGCAGCAAGACCCTCTACCCCTGCCCTTTAGACTTTTTTTTTAGATTAAAAAAATTATATTTATGTATGCCACATATATGGGGAGTCCAGACGAAGGTATTGGATCTTCTGGAATGGTGCCACAAGTAGTTCTTTGTGGTTTCTGGGAACTGAACTTGGATCCTCTGGAAGAGCAGGCAGCTCTTGTAACTGCTGAGCCTTTGCCCCAGCCCTATTCACTTAACTGCCATCCTCTCCTTTAGGTGGACTCTCATGGAGGTAGCCCAGGCTGGCCTTGAGCTCATGACCCTCCATCTCCTCAGCGCTGTGATTACAGGTGTACGCAACCGCGACATTTTAGTCAGTGCCAGAGTCTCAACCAAGGCTGTCATACATGCTAGGCAAGCACTCGATCAACTGACCCACATCCCCAGCCAGAAACGTCTCTCTTGAAGGTGGGTAATGGCTCCCTCATACAGGGTGCCTTCTGTGGGCCCTTTGTTGTTTCGTTTCTGAAACCCGTTTCCAAGGCAACCCTAACCTCTGCAGCCTGACTCATAGGGAACCACAGGCCACAACCCCGGGCATAGGTTTGGCACCCCAGACTGTGACCTTCCTTTCCTCGTAAGTTTCCTACCCTTCCTCTACACCACTGTGTGGGTCCCTGAGGTCACCCCATTCCTACCCCTCACCCCAAATGCTAAAAAGGGACTTCTTTACACACTCCACACTTTCCTTCTTGGCTTTAGTCGGGGTACAACTGCTGACTTCCTTACAGAACTAGTGGGCGGTGCCCATCTCTCCCCTGATACAGGTACTGGCGCAAGTCCCTGCCCTTCTGTGACTAGTTTCACAGGGTCACTCTGCACTAAGAACCCTGTTCCTCAATAGCACCCACCAAAGTCCCATCTAGTGACCTCCAATCTGGGTGACCTTGGAGCCTCTGCCTTGTGCTCTTGTCAGCCCCAGTGCCATGCACATAGATCCACCCAGTACAGAGAGGCCCCGGGTGACCATTGAGTCTTCTGGATCAACCACCACCTCACTCCCAAGTGTCACTAGCATGTCAATGGGTATGAGTAGCCATGTCTCACTCTGGGAAAAGTGGCCAGCGTGCAGAGCAGCCTACAGTCATAGGCCAGGAGGACAGGAACAAACAGCCTATACCAGGGCCAGCTTAGCTCTCCCAAGTGTGTGAAAAGAGCTGGGGGCATCTGCACTGCCCCCTCAAACTTGGGTGGGTGTGGGCTCTGCAGTGGTGGGGTACCCCCTTCCCTGCTTTCTCCTTCCTGACATGGAGCCTGCATCACTATCTTCGAGTTGGCACTAGGTGGCCTGCTGCTTCTGCTCCTATCTTTGCCTTTATCCCTTCCTCCCCCTCCTTTCTCCTCCCGCCTTCTTGTTCTCTCTCCTCCACATTTTCTTCCCTCCTTCTCCTCCTCTCTCCTCTTTCCTCTTGCTGGCAGTCGAGGGCTGACTTTCCTGTCTGGAAGCCATTCCTCAACTCTGCCTCCCAGCTGAGGCTGTGAGCCAGCTGCAGAGTCCAGCCCTTTCCAGAAACCATTTCATTCTCAAGAGGGAGTTTCTCCCTCTCCCTCCTCCCTCTGTCTTTGTCTGTCTTTTTGGGGGTTTTCTCTCTCTCTCTCTCTCTCTCTCTCTCTCTCTCTCTCTCTCTCTCTC
>LOEQ01002174.1:275321-291537 GCA_001685075.1 Bramus lutescens | reverse complement strand
TCCTCTCCTCTCCTCTCCTCTCCTCTCCTCTCCTCTCCTCTCCTCTCTTCTTCTCCCCTCCCCTCCCTCCACCTCCCCTTTCCTCCCTTCCTCCCCTCCCCTCCCTTCTATGGTTCCCCACTGGGTGGGGAACCTCAGACCACAGCTGACCCAGTAGGTAGGCTGTGCCCTCCCATCTGTCAACAGCCCTTCTAACATAGTGGTTGGGTTTGGGGAAGGAAGAAAGACAGGCCGGAAGAGAGCAGTTTCTGTACCTGCAGCTGCCCTGGCCTGGCCCAAGACAACTGGGCTTTTGTAGGTGTATGAGGCTTCCCAGTAGATGGGTTGGGCCACACTACAGCACTGGAGGGGGTGGAGTCTTGAGACAGGCAGTAAAAGAAGAGCCCAATGTCTGGCATTGGTTATAAGAGTGTACTAACCTGCCCAGCTACACTAGGACCCTTAGTGTTTGGTTTAGAGACCCTATGTCCCAAAATCCTCCTGGTGTAAATCCTCAAACTCCTGCAGGTGGTGACTATCTCAGGATCTGATGCTATTGGCCAGTTCATAATCAGCACAAGTTGGGGAAGGTTGTGATAGAATCCACTCTCAGGAATGTCCAGGGGCTGGGCAAGCAGGCATGGTGCATACATAGGAGTTTCAAGATGGGGCAAGTTTATAGGTATTGGCCTTTGGTGGGCTAGCCATCTCTGATAGAAAGCAAAACATGTTTCTCACAACCAGCACCTAGGAGGCTGAGGCAGGAGGATTATATCAAGTTAGAGGCTAGCCTAACCCACATAGTAAGACCCCATCTCAAAAATAAATAGGGTGGGAAGATGGCTTAGTTGGTAAAGTGTTTGCCTATCAAGAATGAAGACCTGAGGTAGAGTTCCTCAGAATCTATGTTAAAGAAGCCAGGCCTTGGGGCAAAGGCATACTTGTAATTCCAGCTGAAACAGGAGGATTTCTGGGACTCATTGGCCAGTCAGCCTAGCCTATCTGGTGACTCCTGTGCCAGTGAAAGACCCTGTCTCAATAAACAAGTTGGAAGGCTGCTGAGGAAGGACACCTGAGGTTCACCTCTGGCCTTCACATGCCTCCACCCCCACCCCACCCCAGGAACACACACATAAATAAATACACAAAAGTAAAGAACTATTCGAGATGCTACCAGTCACTTTTTTGCCTTTTATTTTATTTATATATTTTTAGTTTCTGAGAATTTCATGCCTGTGTATTTATGTACATCATTTTTAGCCTTCCCAATAATCCTCCCACTTTTCCTGTGTCCCGAATGCATCTCAAATTTATGACTTTTGTCTATACCTTTTTAAAAATTTGTTTTTTATTGAGTTATATAGTTTTCTCCACTCCCCTTTTTTCCTCCCCTCTTCCCTTCTATGCTCCTAATTTACTCAGGAGATCTTGTCTTTTTCACCTTTCTATGTAGATCTATGTATATTTCTTTTAGGGTCCTCTTTGTTGTCTAGTTTCTATGGGATTATGGCCTGTAGGTTGGTTTTTCTTCTTGCTTATGTCTAAAAGCCACTTATGTGTAAATATATACTATATTTATCTTCCTGAGTCTGTGTTACCTCACTCAATATGGATTTTTCTAGATCCATCTATTTGCCTGCAAATTTCAAGATGTCATTATTTTTTATCGCTGTGTAGAACTCCATGTATAAATGTACCACATTTTCTTTATCCGGTCTTCAGTTGAGGGGCATATAGGTTGTTTCCAGGTTCTGGCTATTACAAATAATTCTTCTGTGAACATAGTTGAGCACATGTCCTTGTGGTGTATGATTGAGCATCTTTTGAGTAGATGCCCAACAGTGGTATTGCTGGGTCTTGAGGTAGATTGTGTCCTAATTTTCTGGGAAATCACCATACTGATTTCCAAAGTGGCTGTACAATTTTGCACTCCCACCAGCAATGCAGGAGTGTCCCCCTTACTCCACATCCCCTCCAGCGTAAGCTGTCATCATTGTTTCTGATCTTGGCCACTCTGACAGGTATAAGATTGAATCTCAGAGTTGTTTTGGTTTGCATTTTTCTGATGGCTAATGATGCTGGGCATTTCCTTAAGTGTCTTTCAGCCCTTTGAGATTCGTCTATTGAGAGTTTTCTATTTAAGTCTGTACACCATTCTTTATTGGATTATTTGTTCTGTTTATGTCAAGTTTCTTGAGTTCTTTGTATATTTTGGAGATCAGCCCTCTGTCCGATGTGGGGTTGGTGAAGAGCTTTTCCCGTTCTGTATGCTGCTGCTTTGTCTTGTTGACTGTGTCCTTTGCTTTACAGAAGCTTCTCAGTTTCAGTTTCCCATTTATTAATTGTTTCTCTCAGTGTCTGTGCTACTAGGGTTATATTTAGGAAGTGGCTACCAGTCACAAAGGGGAACAACTATTTTCTTATTTCAAATATCAGAGCCTCACAGGAGGGCCTGTGCCTCATATACACCCACAGGAATCTTTGTTAAAACATCATCTATAATAACACAGAATGACGTAAGCCACGGATAGCACAGTACTGCAAATTCAAATACATGTGGGCCATCCTAAGTGGACTTTCGAGGCCATGGTGTGCCTGGCCATAACATGAGTGGCTCCCATAAGATCTGGTTAAGTCTGGGCCTTTATAAACACCTGAGGCCACTGCTGGGTACCCCAGCAAGGACTGCATGGCTCTCCTTTCCCATCCTGTAATATAGGGTCTTCCTGGTTAGGGGGCACCTTGGTAGGACAAAACAGGTAACTGAGGGAGTGACCCCTGGGCCTTCTAGAAGCCAGTGGAACAGGTCTCTGTACTGGCTACCAGTGTTGGTGCTGGGAAGATGGCCAAGTGGCTATCCACTCAGGAAGACTGACGTGGGAGCCTGTTACTACAGTTGCCTCTTCTCTCCTTCTTCCAATGGACTCTTCCCAGAACCCCTGATGACTCCCCTGTAGCTGTCATCTTCCAGAGACCCTGTCTTGAGACTGTAAGGCAGGTGAGGGGTGTCATCACTCAAGGTAGAGTCCAGGGCCCAGCTGGGGTGCAGAGCAGCCTAGGTGTGGCCTGAGCAAAGCCTCAGGGGTGACTTAAGCATCCATTGTACAGGCCACCTGCAGCAGAGTCTTCCATTTGCTGGCCCCCTAGTTTTACTCGTTCCTCAAAACCTTTCTCCAACTGCATGGGAGGTAGAGCCAGGCAGCCACCAGGGCCCAAGATAGGCCTGGAACCACCTAGAATCTGTTCCCTGATTACTCAGTGCCTAGGAGAAAAGAGCGGAGCCAGGTACTTTGCTCAGATGGCCTTACTTTGTCTTCTCAAAGTGGTGGGGACAAACCAGTCCCCCCAATACCAGTGACCACTTTCTCTTCCCTGAGTCCACTAGCAGGGAGCCATGTGTTGCAGGACCACCTGGCCGCATACCCTTTGGGTACACACCTTCTGCTGTGACTCTCTCTAGCAGGAAGTGGTATGTCAGAGGAAGCTGCTGTCCTGCCTACTGCCTATCTCAGGGAACCCTGCAGTATGATCCACTCCCAGTAGAGGGCAGTACTGGCCCTCTGAAGTCAGGAAGAGCCCCAAAACTGCATGTTCGGCTTCAAAGTATTGGCGGAGGGATCAATACATTTTGGTCCTGTGCTAGACCCTGTCCTGAGGCCAGGCCCATTGCTGGCTGCCCAGATCTCCAAGATGCTGTGTGTGTCTATGTATGTATTTTTGTGTCTCCATGTGTGTTTGTGTGTACATTATGTGTTTTCTGTGCGTGCTTGTATATATCTATGTGTGTATATGTAATTGTGTATACATTTGTGTGTGTTTGTATATGTGTTATGTATGTTTGTGTGTGTGGTTTTATATGTTGTGAGCTAGTTTGTCTTTGTACATGTGTCTCTGTGTATGTGTGTATGTGTTTGTACGTTGTGTATTTGTGTGTGTTTACTTTTATTTGTGTCTGTCTCTCTGTATTGTGTATATGACCCTCTGTGCGTATTTATTTATTTCTCTCTCTTACCCCACCCCCTGCTGTGTGCAAATGCATCCACAACAGGGCACTTATTGCTGGAATATTACTTACTACTTCCTCTTTGTTGATTCTTCCTTTATCTAATGAGTTAGTTGACTAAAAACGGCTCTATCAGAAAAAAAATTCAATGGCCAAAGCTGAAAATTTTGAATAGTGTTAGGTTTCAATAAAAATAAGCAAGCACCTGCTGCTATTCTAACAACCTGAGCTCAATTCTGGGTGCCACACAGTAGAAGGAATGTACTTCTGTAAGTTGTCCCCTGACAGCACCTCCATACTTGTACTGTGGCACCGCCCCACCCCCATGGCGAATCCATTCCAATAAGGTAATGATAAGCTATATCAGTGAGTGAGGAAGAAGAGAGCAAATGTCCCATCCAGAAGAATCCCAGCAAAACCATCCCAAGACTCCACCCTCCTTCTGAAGGTGGGGCAGATCTCAGCACACACAGCCAGAGCCTCTTTCTTCCTGAAAAGAGAGAGAGGGTATGTGTAGTGGAGGCCTTACTGGCAGCCATGACACCCAGGAACAAGTCATGTGGATGGTGGGGACCTGTATGGGAGGTTAGGAGAGGGCTGTCTTCTTCTATAACCAATGACTCCCATCTAACACTGAAAAAAAAAAAAATAAAAGGGACATTTCCCAGCTCAGGGCCCTCCATAGGACACATGAGCAGCCACCTCAGATCTCATGGTTGCAACAGAGAGAGTGAGATATTGCTCTAGCCAAGAAGAGCCTTGGGAGGCAGGATGCAGGTCATATGGGATCCTAGATGAGCTTTGGGGCCAGAGAAGGACAGGCAGGGACACAGGAGACGGGTACTTGACAGCAATACATCAATACTGGGTGACAACTGCCCCTCACCAATGTCACATGTTGTTGTGAAACATATTTGGTTTCCTGGTCCAAAGTTCCTACAGATGCCCAACTTGTGGTCCTGTGGTCTGCATGTGACCAAGGAAAGCTAGTTATCCTATGTGTGGCTGAGCATAAAAATTGTGAGTATACTAAGAACATTATTTTTCACAGTGTGCACTCACACACATGCAAAAGCCAAAGGCCAACTTTTGGTGTCTTCCTTGATTACTCTCCACCTTCTTTTTCCTTTTTTTTCTTTTAGATTATTTTCATTTTATGTGTTTGGGTATTTTGCCTGCACATATGTGGTGCAGTACCTGAAGAGGACAGAAGAGGGCGTCAGATCCTCTGGAACTGGCATTATAGTCAGCTGTGTGCCTTCATAAGCATCCTAGGAGTCAAGCCTGGTTCCTTGGGAAGAGCCATCTCTTCAGCCCCTCAGCTAACTTTTAAGATGAGTGCTGGGATCAAATTCAGGTCCTCATTGTTCATTGATCAGTTTGCTAACTGAGCCATCTTTCCAGCCCTGTAGGAGCTTTTGGTTTAGTTGAAACTTGATCGTGAGAGTTCCACACATGAACTTTGTAGGTGACAGTGTTGGTCATGAGGTCTAGAAGTTGGACACACCTAAAACCTTTTAGAGTCTCCAGTGTGGCAGGAACAGCCTTCGTGGGTTGGCTACTGGTTCTGGCATCCAGGTTACCTTAGGGTGGGGCTGTACAACAGAAAGTTCAAGCTAGGGTGGAGAGTTTAGGGGTCTCAATCCCACCCTTTCCCCAGCCTCCATAGAGTGGGGAGCAACTGGAGTCCTGTGATGGCATCAGCCCGACTGCACCTTAAAGCCACAGTTAGTAAAGGACAGTATAAGAGTATCCAAACTGCTGACCACAGGGGGTACCAGAGGGCAGTGAGCCTGAAGGTGACAGGGCGGCATCCCCTTCCAGTTGCCTCACTTCGAGGCACTCTGGTCTTGGTGGCTGTGGTCGCCCTTCATCGTGGCCTTTATAATAAAGTAGTGGGCAGGTGTAAGGCAGCGCTGCCCTGAGTTCTATGAGCTACTCCAGCAAGTGACCCAGAACCAAGGAGGGGCCTGCAGGAGCTGTCCACAGCCTGGAGCTGTGATTGGCTGCTTCAGGGGGCTGGGTTGTGCACTCTGACTGGGTATAGCTTTCAGCTTCGGGATCTAATGCCATCTCTAGGTAGGCCATACGGAATCAGATGGAATTGGGAAACCCAGCCAGCGTATGCCCGAGAAATGCTTGGTGTGTGTGAGCCACCCTCACACACCAGGTTACAGCTGTGCCATATACTGACAGTACAGGAGGATGCAGCCCTTTTTTTCCTGGTTTGTCCTCCCAGCTGGCAGTAGAGGCTGTGAGAGGGTTGTTGTGAGCTCTGGCATAACCCCAGCATTTCTATAAGCCCAAACAACTCTACAAAGTTGATTTCATTTCAAAGCCTGTTTGTGTCGGCCCCCAGATGTGTCACTAAGCCCTGCCCTCTTGGTCTTCCCCCAAACCTTTCCTTCCTACTGTTCCTTCTCCATCAGAGAGGGGAGAGGACAACACTTGCCAGCTGGTGTTCATCCATGCACCCACCACCCACTTGTCCTCACCCCTCCCCTCAAGCCATTGCTCATCTGTGTGATGCTTCATTTCTTCCTGTGTAGCTTTCTTTCACTAATGCCTCAGTTTACCTGCACAGTTGCCTCCGGGAACCCTGGTGCCATGGGGGACTTTGGCCTAAGAGCAGGCTCCCACAACTTGAAGACTATTGCCTGGGCGAAAGAAGTAAACTCCTCTTTTGTCCTCTTAAGAGCCACCTTGAGGGAGGTGTGACAGAAGAAACTCCTGTTGGCTCCTTGGGGCCAAGCAGAGTGAGACCAGCCCAACCTGCACCTGACATCTGAGGTCCTGGTAGGGCAGGGTGGGTGACACACAGCCCTTCCCACTCCAGGAGGCCATCTTGTCTGTTATCTGGGTGCATGGGGGCACCCACATGCCAGTTCTCTTCCTGCCCTTGTCACTTCCTGGAGAGTGGCACTCCAAACCTGAGGGGACTGTTAGGGAGCCTAACCTAGGAGTGGCCTGACTTTTGCCTTTGTCCCAACTCTGAAACTGTCCACTCCGGTGAGAGTGAGATACATTAGGGGCTGCCTTCTACCCACAGCTGAGCCAAGGGGTCTCTTGCTTTCGGCTTCTAGTCCCAGTCTGCACTCACACCTGCCCCAGTAGTGGACACCAAGGCCAGCCCTGCTCCACCCATCCCTGCCCTCCCTCCCTGCTCATCAATGGGGTCCAGCTTGCCCTGCAGGCTGCAGCTGTCCTCCCTGAGGGGAGGTGTCCAAGGTCCATGACCCCCCTCCTAGGCTCCAGGGTCCCTTTAAGGAAGCACATTCCTCTACTTCATGCTGTCCCATTCTTTAGTGCAAGAAAGAGTCTTTCATTCTTACCTGGGTTACCCGTGATGGTGAAGAAGAGAAAGAAAGGGCCAGTGCTTGGGGTACCTGTGAGGGCTGTTATTGGGGTGACCCCTGGACCTCCTCCAGGCTCCAGTGGCCCTGGAAAACATGGCAGAAACTCATCAATTGGACCACTGAAGTCATGTTTAGTCCTCTGTTTTGGTGTCCCAACATGATGACTGTAACTCCCCAACCCCACCTGACCGGTCTTGTATCTTCTTATAGCCAGTTTCTGGGATTAGAGATCAGAGATCGATGAGTTGGCTCTGGTTGGCAGCAGTGAGTTGAACAGTCAACACTCTAGATGTGGCTGAAGTAGAAGGGCCAAGACCCTGAGAGACCCAGAGAATCTCAGCTCTATCGTACCAGGGCTTGCAGAGACTTTCAGAACCAAGTTTAGGTAATCATCCCAGCTGTGGCCCTGAAGGTTTGGCCCTCTTGACCCTAGCTGTGGCACTGAAGGCTGGAGTCTCCCTAAGAGATTACTCTGAGTACTGAGAAGTAGGAAGAACTAGGGTTGTCTCTGCCTCCTAGAGGCCACAGGCACACAGAGAGTGCACTCCTGTCCCAGTCAATGTGTTTGTTCACACTAGGCTTTCATGGTGACATTAGCCAACCACTGTTCCTGTCTTAAGTCAATGTGATATAAACTTCTGATGTTTTATTTCATTTCATTTTTGACACAGGACCTTTTAATATAGTTCTGACTAGCTTGGAAACACATACGTAGTTCAGGCTGGTTTTGAACTCAATCCTTTGCCTCTGTCTGCCAAGTGCTGGGTTTACAGGCATAAACAACTGTGCTCAACCAAATCCTGACATTTCAAACCCCAGAATCAGTAATGAGGTAGATGTGAGAGGGGTGGCTGGTCAGGGTGGGTGCTGGGATAGGAGAACTGAGACCTTTATGGAAGACAGGCAAGAGGAACCTTTGCCAAGACATGCCTGGGAACCCCTGGGCCTGTTGCTAATGTGGCATCTGTGGTGGACAGTGGTTAGAGTCGCCTGGCCTGTAGATACCTGTGCCTGGTCAGTTGGTCATGGCATCTCCAAGACTGAAGGACTGGCACAGAGTCAGCTGACAGCACTAATGAGGAGCTTCAGGCCCTGCCCCCTGGCAGCACTCACACAAGGCCTGATTCTATCACGACCCAGTTCAGCATCCCAGACTGAGAAAGGATCCTGCTCTGCTATACAATCTCATATTCTTCCTTTCTTCCGGCCTCCTAAAGGGACCTGCAGCCACTCACCTGGTGCCTTTGCTTGGGGAAAGAGAAATAGTTGGGATTTGGGGGTGTTTCTGGACCATTTCTTGGTACTCATAGCATCTGAGACAGAGGCATCTCAGTGTCTCCTGGCTGCAGCAGGGGCATTGGAGTGACAGGAGCGTGTGCAGGTGGATGTAGCTCATCTCATCATGGACACAAAACAAAGACAAGAGGGGCCTGGTGAAGAGTCATGTTCTCCAAGGAATTCCCCTAATGGCCTCCTTCCTTCAGCTGAGCCCCCTGGTCCAGCGTTCCCACCTTCAATAATAGCACCACCCACTGGGGTCTAAGTGCTTACCATGTGGGCCAGTGTCAGGAACTTCACACTTACTCCCCAGCACTGACATACTGTCTTTCTGCACTGTGCCATGCGGCGTTCCTACCAGCAGTGATGTGATGTCCCCACAGTATCAGGTATTGTCAGTTTTCCTGACTTTGGCCATCATTGTGGTCAGTGATGTTTCCTTATTGTTTGAATTGCAGTTCTCCAATTCTGTGAGATGTTGAAAATCTGCTTGTCTGACACCCACAGGTGAGGCACCCACCTCACCCACGTTTGGTGAGGTGTCTATATCTTTTAAATAAATTTTTATTATTGATATGTAAGAGTTCTTTGTATATTTGAAATAGGGGTCCTTTATCATATAAAATACTTTGATGATGCTGGACAGATGGATCAGTGGTTAAGAATGCTTACCTCTCTTGCAGAGGACCCAGCTTCAGTTTCCAGCAGCCATCTGGTGGCTAAAACCCATCAGTAACTCTAACTCCAGGGGATCCAATGCCCATTTCTGGCCACCATTGGCACCAGGCATGCATGTGGCACACATATATACATGCACATAAAACACTCATACATAAAAATAAATAAATCATTAAAAAAATTTGCAAAGTTATTTTCCCGTTCTGTGGCTTCTCTTTTTGTCCTCCTCCTCTTCTCCTAAAAATATTTACTTATTTGTGTATATGTCTGTGTGAGTATATGCACACTTGTGTGTGTGGGTGCACACATCAATGCCTACATGCAGAGGCCAGAAGAGGATATAAGGTGTCTTTGTATATCAATCTTCACCTGTTCCTTTGAAGCAGGGGCTCTCTCCCTGAACCTGTGGTTTGTGTTTTCTCAGCTGGGTTGGGAACCAGGAAGCCCCAGTGATCCTCCTGCCTCTGATCCCCTCAGAGCTGGGTCACAGGAGTACACAGAATTCTCAAGTTACCATGTGAATGCTGGGATCTGAACTCTGGTCTCCATGATGGTTCAGTGTGTCCTCATAATGGCTGAGCCATCTCACCAGCTTCCCGCAACCCTGACCCTCTCTGTTTGACACAGGTCTCCTGTATCCCAGGCTGGCCTTGAGCTCACTGACTTGCTGAGGATAACCTTGGACTTCACCTGTCCCTATCTCCCTAATGCTGGGATTACAGGTACATGTTATCACATCCAGGTCCTTTTCTTCTTTTAGCAATGTTTCTGCAAAGGAGATGTGTGGTTTGGGTGTGAAATGCCTCCCACAGGCCCATGTATTTGAACACCTAGTTCCCACCTGGGGCATTGTTTTGGGAAGGTTGCAGCTTCAGGAGGTATGTCCTCCTTGGAGGCAGTAGGACGCTGTGGGATGGACATAGAGGATCATAGCATGGCCTCACTTTCTAACCTGTCTCTGTTTCCTTATCCACAGAGAAGTGAGCAAGCCATCCTGTGTTCTGCCACTGAAGCTACGAGCTGTTCCTACTGCCACGATGGACTGGGAGCCCACACAAATGGTTCCTTCCGCCAGTTGTTTCCGTAACGGACTGGGAGCCCACACAAATGGTTTCTTCCTCCAGTTGTTTCTATCAGGCCTTATGACATAGCAACAGCTGAGGTGACTAATACAACAGAAGCTTTCAGTTTAACAAAGTCCAACTTATTGGCTGTTGAGCTGGTGAATGCACTGGGTTTCTTTGCATATCTTAATAAAACTTACCAGGAACCTGCTATCTTCAGCTACTAAGAAACACACTAGTCTGTCCCATCTCAGAGGCTTGGGAACACCTTGTCATACTCCAGCCCTAGGGATCCAAACTGACTTCTCTTCCTATGGGCATCGTGCTGCTCTGCTGCTCCAAACACACAGCTGTGCTTCCTGGGCCAGCAGGAAGTTGTAGGCATCTGTCCTGGTTTTATTTCTTTGGCTGTTAGTCTCTACTATCACACAGTTCAGAAGCCCATATCATAGGGAATGGTGCTGCCCACGGTGGGCTGGGTCTTCCCATAATTAACTTAATTAGGACAGGTCCCCACAGACATGCTCTCAGGTCAGTTCAAAGTAGGCAACCCCTCACTGAGACTCTCTTCCCAAGTGACAACTCTAGGTTTGTATCAAGTTGACATTTAATGCTGACCTTCATGATATCTAAAGATGACTTGACCACATGGTGTGCGTTTGAAGGTCAGGTGATCAAATCCCACATGATTTGGGGGAGGCTTCTACCTTGATGATATTGCTACAGTGCAGTGGCCTGGGTCAAGTGGAGAACTGCTTAGGGTACTTTCTATTGTGTAAGATACAGCACAGGGCCTTGTGACTCTCTTTGGATTTTACGGTTATCGGATACATGATATCAAGTGACCCACAGGGATGTCAGTTTTCAATGAGGCCCAGTGTATTAAATGTAATTGGCCCCCATAATCTCATAGAGAGTGGCAATATTAAGAAATACAGCTTGTTGGTGTGGGTATGGCCTTGTTAAAGGATGTGAGTCACTGTAGGGGTGAGCTTTGAGGTTTCCTATGCTCAGGATACCACCCAATGTCACAGTCAACTTCCTGTTGCCTGCAAGATGTAGCATTTTCAGCTCCAGGATCCCATCTGCCTGCATGCCACCATGCACCCTGTCATGATGATAATAAACCAGAGCTCTGAAACTATAAGAAACTATAAGCGGTCCCCTTCAATTAAATGTTTTCTTTGTAAGAGTTGCTGTGGTCATGGTGATTTTCACAGCAGCGGCAAACTAAGACACCCAGACAAGAAGAGGCTCTGCGACAGGCCCAGGCTGCTGTGCAGCCTTCTTAGCTATATGAGCGTCTCTGAGCATCAGCATCACGGTGTGCAAGGTGCCTGTGGGAGGTAGGAAGTTCTGTGGGGGCCATTTCGGCTCCTTCAGGGACTTCGCAGTACAGCACCTTGGTCTATGGAGCTGAGCCCTGCCATCCTCCACAGACACTTCCTCAGATCCTGAATTGCTCCTAGGCTTTACAGAACATGTGGCCATGTGACACCAACTGGCCACATGACCTGAACTGTACGTATAAATGAGCTATGAAATGACCTATGATTCGATGGGTTGGGGGACACAGATATGTTTAAGCATTTCGTAGAGGCAGTGGGTGCAGGGCAGGCCTGATAACTACCAACTCTATGTTAGTCACTTCACTCATTCCTGAAACAAATATTTCACAAAAGCAACCCGAGGACGAAAAGGTTCATTCAGACAGTCCATCATGGTGAGGAAGGCATGGTGGCAGGACCATGAGGCAGCTCGCAACGTTGCACGCACAGTTACGAAGCAGATTGAGATGAATGTCAGTGCTCAGCTTGCTTGTTTTTTATCCATCCTGATACCCCAGTCTATGAGATGGTGCCACCTACATTTAGGGTGAGCCTTTGCGCCTCAACTAACCCAATCTAGAAAATCCCCCAATAGACATGCCCTAAGGTTTGTTTCCATGGTGATTCTAAATCCTATTAGGTTGACAGTCAAGACTGACCATTGCGTACTTCAAAGCTCCAGGGAGTTCCATAAAGAGCTCCCATGATGCCAGTGGCTTGTTCCTGCTTCTTTGCAGCCCCTCCCAGCAGCACCTGTCCTTCATATGTCATTTCCTAGTACCCAGTCACTGAGAAAGAAAAAATCTTGCCTCGGCTTCCAGTAGCTTTGCATGGCACGTCAGCCCAATCCCAAAGTGAGAGGGTAACCTGCAGCCTCCTGTCGGGAATGGGAGGAAGGCTACACCCCAGAAGGTGAGGCTCAGCAGTTACCCTGGTTGCTCTACTTGACATGGAAGGAGAGATCAGGGTTATAGTTTCCACCATTTGGTGGCCAGTCGCGTCATGATGATCAAAGAATTGAAAGGCAAGCATTTGAAAAAGGTGGTAGCAGGAGGTTGAGGAAAGGGCTGGACCTCTCCCAGGGTCTCCCAGGGTGCAGAGCACAGGATGTGAAAAGACATATGTCCCTTATAGATGTTGGCCACAGAAATAAAACCCTGGGCTGAATGGAGGTCCATGGTGGATGAGAGGACCTAGTCAGTGGCTGCCAGCCAGGCTTTCCCCCACATGTCCCTGTCAGTCCTAAAAGGGTTTGAAAATGGTATGGAACAGTGTATGGGTGTCCACTCATCGAGGTCCATCTGCTAGGTTCCCTGCCTGGCACACACTGCTGGGTGATGTTGGAGTACTGCCATCATGGGGGTACCCCTCTGCTGCCACTGGCACCAAAGCAAACCTGAATATGAACTGGCCCTCTGACCCAGGGTAACTTCACAGCCTGCTTGACTCCCTGCTGTGTATCACAGGGCTTCCTTCTGGGCAGGGACTGGGCACGGGCAGGGCCATAAAGCAGAGAGTGCAAGCTCAGAGAACCACCATCCTTCACAGGCTCCCCCTCCCTGGTCTGAGGACACTGAGGAGCTGGAACAATATCCTCTGAACCCATCCATGTGCCTGTGTCCCTGTAGCCACTGCTCATGGTCCTGGAAACACAGAGGTTAACACATCAATGATATTCTTGTTCCCTAGTGAAAGTCCACCAGTGACTGGCAGATTGAACCCAGGACTTTTGCACGTAGCAGCCAAGTACCTTGCTACCAAGTTATATCCTAACCCTTTGCCAGTAGCATTTGTCTTCCTGTGCCCACTAGTCTAGGTCCTCTTGATCAAGACCTCTGCCAGTAGGTGCTACACTAATTCCCAGTACCATGGAGGCTGAGGTGACCATAGGTCCACTTTGAGGTACTCTTGTGAGAGAATTGCCAGGCCGCGAGGAACGGATTGATTACAGGCTGGTGCAACTGCCCTGACCAGGGGAGCAGACTGTGGTTCCACAGCAGTATGTCTAGAACATAGATGATGACCTGCAACTCTGGTCACAATGATTAACATCAGTGGAAAGATTCTACTGCCCAGTCCACGCTGGACCGCCGAGGGCCCAGACCCTTCAGGAATGAAGGCTTAGGTCACCCACCAGGTAAAGGGCCACAATCAGCCAAGGCACTAGCTGAAGGAAAGAGACATGCAGGAAGATGGTTATAAATACCAGCCAGACCATGTGACCGGTTGCAGCCCTGAGCCTATGAGGGCGGTGGAATCCTTCCCTATGCTGTGAGCAAGTAGGACGGAATGAATGACTCTTCCTTCCCCTCCTCTAGACCGCTGCACCTAGTATTTATGAGTTCCTAGATGCTACCTTTCTCTCTCAGGATTTACTGTTCCAGCTGCAGCTCAGCCAGAAGGGGGATGGGTACCATCCCTGCCCTCCCTGTGGGGATGGGGATGTACATACACCTGGCTATGCAGCCCCAGCTGTCTGTTAGGTGAAAGTGGAACTTTGCTTTATTTTATCCAGAAGTTTCACCAAATGGTTCCGTTTATGTAAGAAACCCAGAAGAGCCAGGTCCTCAGAGAAGGAAGTGGCTTCCTGGAGCTAGGGAGGGAATAAAGGGAGAAGTATGGTGGTAGGGAGGTTGGGGCCTGTGTGCTGGGAATATTCTAACATCACATAATGGTGATTGTCTAGTGGAGTTACTGAAAAGGATGGAGCTGTTATGTTTGCTAAGAGCAAGTCAGATCCCATGTCAATTAGGTGCAATGAGTGTTTTCTTTTCATAGAGAAGTATCTGTGGATGCCGGGAGAGATGGGGTCTGCATGGTACCACCTTCCCTGAGCTGAAAGCGGCAGCCCTGGGTGTGGAGGTGAAGGGGCGACCATCTTCTTTAGGTCTCACATTTGTCTTGGCCTGCCCACCTAGAACCTGTCCCTTAAGTCTTGGGTACTGGCCTCCTCCTGCGCTATTCATGGGTAATTGTCTGCCACAGGTTAATCCAGATTTCCTGGGAGCCCAGCATCATAGGGGACCTCCTGTTTCCCACTTCTCATCCCCTGGGACCCCTACTGGTCACTGTGTACTGTACCCATTCAGGACATGTTCCATGAGCTCCTGCCCCCCCCCAAGTCTAGCAGGGCTCTCTGTCTTGGCCCTAACTCCTCCCCATGAAGTGCCTGGGTGGCATCTGTTCCCAGCTCTGGTTACTAGAATGTGACCATTCTCTATCTTCTTCTTGCTCTATTCTTGCAGAAATAAGGAACATCCTCAAGCTGCCTTTTCTCTTCTTCTTGCTTCTTCGATGGCATAGCCAGCTCCATAGGCCCTAGTCTCATGCTCCCCGTGCTCTCTTCCCGTCCTCATCCTCTCCCATCTCATCTGCAGACTACAGCAGAAGCCTGAGGTCAGCAGAGACCCCATCCAGTCATAGCAGCCTCTACAGTCATGCCTGTGTACAACCTGCACACACTGTGGTAAAGTGTACAACATTGCACTATCTAAATGACAGCTCGGCGGTGTTCACCTCCCCATGAAACACGGACTCTCTGTCCCTCCTCAGCACCCATCATCCCACCCTGTTTTCTGCTTTTGTGGATCTGAGGTCTCTAGGAATCTCAGGAGAGGGATCCTATATCATGTCTCTGTGGTAGACTTCTTTCCCTGAGCAGTGTCTGGAACATTCTGTGCTCCACACCTTCCCCCTTGCCTGTGCAGGCCATCATTTCTGCTCACCTTCCCCCAGAAGTCTTCTTCCACACTTACTGGTCCATCCCTCCCTCACCTAATCTATCTGTGTAACAGCTAGTATGACCATTTTGAGCTGGCAGTAGCCAGCATGGTGAGCTTGCCCAGACTGTGTTTCTATTCCCCAATTAGTACTGTAGATTCTGCCTCTCAGGGATCTGAGGAAAAGCCTGCAACCAACAAAATACTAAAGACTGTGTTAGTATGGGTGTGTGTTCATTCATATATCCATGCCTGCATGTTCATGTACACACATATGTAAATGTTTCTGCACTACATTCATGTGTATGTGCATGTATATAGATGTGTGCACGCTTTTATAAATGTATACATTCCTGCTTGGTTTCATGTGTATGTGCCTAGGCACATGTATATTTATTTATACCTGTGTGCAAACCTGTCTGCATATTTGCAGGGTATGTGTGTGTATTCATATGGGTAGGTGGGGCACATGTGTGTGCACTGTACTGTCCTTGTTTTGCACTGCACTGTGGCTGGTGTGCACATGGATGTACATGGATGTACATGCTGATGAATGGCCAGAGGCAATGACAGGGGCCAGTAGTTGGAGGAAGCATCACTACTCCCTTCTCCTGAAGCCCCACAAGTGGCCTTGTAGTCTTTGTTGACCCCTTCATCAAAGGAATGTGTAGCAGTAGCCATGATGGCTGGGGAAAAGCAGGGCAAACTAGAAACTCCTGCCTGTCAGCAGGCAGTGGGTCCTGATAGAATAAGAGGAAGGGTAGTTATGGGAGCAGGGAAGTAGATATCTTAATTAAGGGAGCCATTTTAG
>LOEQ01002174.1:255394-270617 GCA_001685075.1 Bramus lutescens | reverse complement strand
AGAGAGAGAGAGAGAGAGAGAGAGAGAGAGAGAGAGAGAGAGAGAGAATCTGTGCATGTGGAGGCTAGAGGTCCATGGGTTTCTCCTTTAATGGCTTTCCTCTTCCTTTTTTTTTTTTAAATTGGTTCTCTCACTGGACCTGGAGTTCACTGATCAGGCTGGCTGGTTAGCCAGCCTCAGGGATCCTCCTGTTTGGGCCTCCCCAGCACTGGGATTACATATCTGGCTTTTGCATTGGTGCTGGGCATCAAACGCAGGTCCTCATGTTTATGTAAGTACTTTGCTGACTGGCCACTTCCCTAGCCCAGGCATGGGATTTTATAGGCTATAACTAGTATTTACATGCAGTTAGGATAAAAATAAGTTTAGACACACTCATCTAAGGCATGCTACAAATACCTGCTTCGGAAAGAGCCACTGTACCAACCCTTTGAAAGAAGTACTCAAACAACCAGAGACACAAGTTCAGGAAGGTGATGGAAGCATCTAGAAGGATGGAACCTGGACAAGATGCCACTCACAGTACAATGAACCTGAAAGTTTCTAGAGATTTTTTTTTGCTTTAACTTATTTATTTTATGTTGATAAATGTTTTGCCTCTCTATATGTATTTGCACCATGTATGTTCTAGTGCCCTTGTTGTCCAAAAGAGGGATTGGATCTCCTGGGGCTGGAATTACAGATGGTGGTGAGCCACCATGTGAATGCTGGGAAGCAAACCCTGGTTCTCTGTAAGAGTAGCCAGTGCTCTTAGCTGCTGAGCTGTCTGTCCAACCCCAGTCAAGTCCATTTTTTTAGATGTTAAATCAACCTTGCATTCCAAGGACAAACATCACTGCATAGGTTGGTTTGGATTGGCTGAATTTTCTTTTAGGATTCTTGCATCCACATCCATGAGGCACAAAAGACTGTGGTTCATCTGGTTTTGTCATCTGAGCAATGCTGGTTCATAAAGAGAGTTGGGAAGGTTGCATCATTTTCAAGGTTTTCTGGATAAGTTTGTATAGGTTGGTTTTATTTCTTCATTAACTATTTAGAGAATTCGCTGATGTGGGCTACACAGACTCAGAGTTTTCTTTGTTAGAAGGTTTTACCCTTGCTGTCTCCTGCTGTGATAAAAACCATGACCAAAAGCAACTTGGGGAGGAAAGTGTTCATTTCATCTTACAATTTACAATCTATCATGGAGAGAAGTCAGAGCAGAACTCAAGGTAGGAACCTTGAAAGCAGAAACTGGGGCAGAGGCCCTGGAGGAAGGCAGCTCCCTGCCTGGCTTGTTCCCTGTGGTTCAGCATGCTTTCTTGTACAACAGAGAACCACCTGTTCAGGGGTGGTGGCACCTCACACAGTGGGCTGGGCCCTCCCACATCAATCACTAATTAAGAAATGCCCTACATTAAGTGGTGGTGAACACCTTTATTCCCAGCACCGGGGTAAAAAGAGGCAGGTAGATCTCTGTGAGTTCAAGGCTTGCCTGGTCTGCATAGTGAGTTCCAGGACAGCTAGAGCTATATAGTGAGGACCTATCTCAAAAAACAAAACAAGACAAACAAACAAGCAAAAAAAAAAAGAAGAAGGAAGGAGGGAGGGAGGGAGGGACGGACGGACGGACGGAAGGAAGGAAAAATAAAGAAGAAAGAAAGGAAGAAAAGTGTCCTATAGACTTTCCAACAGGCTAGTCTGATGGAGGCATTTTCTCAACTGAGGTTCCCTCTTCCCAGGAGACTCTAGCTTGTGTAAAGCTGACAATAAAATGATAAATAAATAAATACATAAATAAAATAAAAAACTTAACCAGCACAGCCACAAATTTAATCTACTGAGTAGATATGGAGCTATTATGCTTAACTATTTCTTCCCACGCAAAGTTTGCTAGTGTGTACCTTTCAAGAAATATACCTACGCCAGCTAAATTAAGGCACCAATGGCACGAAGTTGCTCTCTGTTGTCTAGATGTGTGTCTCCTGCTATTTGCAAGACCTGATGTTCTCTCATTCATTCCTGCTCTTGGTAGCTAGTGGATTTTCTTTTCTTTTCTTTTCCTTAATCAATCTGACTTTTGTCAATTTTATTTACCTTCTCAAAGACTGTGTTTGCTTTCTCATTTCTCTCTGTGTGTTTTTTTGGCTCTTCAATGGCCCCATGTCTCTAGTTTGTCCACTTCTATTGGATTATTGAATTTAATTTGCCTTTTTTTCTTCTTACATTCCTTAAGGAAATTGTGGCATCTGACTTGAAATCTTTATTTTTATAGATGTGTGTGTATATGTATGTGTGTAGGTGTAAGAATGCTATCTATAGTCTGTGTGTGTTGGTCATAGGTCAACCTTGGGTATTGATCTTTGTGGTGATATTTTGTTTGTGTTTAACAAATATAGCTTGCCTGAAGATCAGCGTTCAGTGCTAAGCCACTAGAGGCCTGGTGGTGGTGGCATACACCTTTAATCCCAAGACTCGCAAGACAGACACAGACAGAGCTCTGTGAGTTCAAGGCCACCTTGGGCTACACTATATTGATCCAGTCTCAAAGAGAAACAGAGTCAGGGGTGATGACTCACACCTTCAATCCCAGCACCAGGGAGGTAGAGATGGGAAGTGATGTGGTTGGGCAGAGAGAGGAATATAAGGCAGTGGGACACAGGGGCTCAGATGCAGTCTGAGGCAGCAGTCCAAAGCAATCAAGTCTGAGGAGGCAGTCTGAGGAGGCAGTCTGAAAACAGGATGGCCCCTTGGTCTGAGCATTGGAACAGGTAAGAAGTCTAGTGTTTGGCTGTTAGGCCAAGCAGTGGTTTAATTAATACAGTTCCTGTGTACTTATTTCGAGTCTGGGCAGTTGGGTACAAAAGAACGCCTTCCCCAACAATTGTTCCCCTCTGAAACTGCTTGATCTGGGCTTCCATAGTCTACATTGCTCTCAGCTTTCCAAGCTCCTACTAGAATGACCCATTAATCTCAGTTTACAGTGCTGAGTCACTTTCATAGTCCAAAGTCACAAAGTCTTCCACATTCCTTGAAAAACAAAAACAAAAAACCCTAGCACGGTCAGGCCTGTCACAGCAATATGTCACTCCCTTGTACCAGTTTCTGACTTAGCTACTTTTCTAGGGCCAGGGCAATTTATAAAAGAAAGCATTTAATTCAGGGACTCACAGTTTCAGAGGGTTAGAGTTTATGACCACCATGACAAGGAGAGAGAGAAATAGAGAGAGAGAGGAGAGAGATATGTGTTGTGAGGGAGAACTAACTGGGAAGAGCATGGGCTTTTGAAACCTGAAAGCCTGCTCCCAGTGACACATCTCTTCTAGCAAGGGCACACCTCTTAATCCTTCCCAAACATTCCACCAACTGTGAACCAAATATTCAAATATATAAGCCTATGGGTCCATTCTCATTCAAACTACTATGTGCACTGTCTGCCTGTAATTCCAGCCACAGAGAGCAGATACAGAATCCCTAGAGCAAAGCAGTTAGCTAGATTTGCTGTATCAGCAAGGTCTGGGTTTGATTGAGAGACCCTGTCTCAATGGATAAGGTGAGAGAAAGGTTGAGGATAATTCCTGTTTAACCTTGGGCCTCCACATGCGTGTGCACACATCTGCATGTGTACTCATGCACACATGCATCCATATATGCAAAAACAAGCAAGCACACACACATACACACATGAAAATGGGAAAGAAAAAAAGAACTTGAAGGTAGTATGTCATCCCATGATTTCCTCCTGGCCTTATTGTTAGTACGACATAATTTACTCTGAGATATGCTATTTTTATTCAATTCCTTGTTTATTTAAAAAACAGCATTTATTTTATTTTATGTATATGAGTATTTTGCCTATATGTTTGCATGCTTACTACATGTGTAAAGTACCCTTAGAGGCCTGAAGAGGGCATCAGACCCCTTGGAACTGGAGTTACACATGCATGCTAGCTGTCTTGTGGGTTCTGGGGATCGAACCCGAGTCCTCTACAAGAGTAGCCAGTGCTCTGAACTGCAGAACCATCATCTTCCCAGCCGTTGCCTGGCTTCTTATGCCTTAAAAACATTCAGATGAACAAAACATTTGATGCTGTGATAAAATACCATAATTAATAGCAGCTTAAGGAAGGATTTATTCTTAGTTTATAAGGTTAGGTGTCCATAATGGTGGGAAAGGCATGACAACAGGCGGAAGAAAGCTAAGAGATCACATCTCAAACTCTCAAACACACACACACACACACAGAGAGAGAGAGAGAGAGAGAGAGAGAGANNNNGAGAGAGAGAGAGAGAGAGAGAGAGAGAGAGAGAGAGAGAGGAGAGAGAGGGAGCAGAGCTTGGACTGGAAGTGGGGTAAACCCTCAAAGCCTACCCTTAAGGATACACTTCCCTAGAAAAGATGCACCTCCTACTCCTCCCCAGACAACGCCACCAACTGGAGACCATGTGTTCAAACACCTGAGCCTATAAACGACATAGTTTAAAATAAAACACACAGATGAAATTTTCCATCTCTAATGACTGGTTTTCTCATTACTGTGACAAAGGACCCCACAGAAGCAGCTTCAGGGGAGAAGGGTTTCCTAGCTCGCCTCGGTTCTGGGGATGCAGTCTGTCTGTCACAGCATGGAAGGAGCAACGGCAGGAACAGTTTTCAGCTATTTCAGTGCTGATGGGACTTGTCAAGTCAGAGAGAAAGAAGGAGCGAGTCATAAATCTGAAAATCTGCCCCCCAGAAACCCACTTCCTCCAACTAGGCCCTGTATCTCAAAGGTTCTACATCTTCCATAAACAGTAGCAACAACTGGGGACCAAGTGTTCCCACCCATGAGTCCATGAGGGACATTTCACCTTTAAACAGTAATATTCCCCACAGGCCTCTAAGGCTCATTCACGGCCAGCTCACAAATGGAAAGTGAATCAAGTTTTTAAAGTCTCTCTAGTTTTACTGTTCAAAGTCTAGCTCTCCTCTGACACTCCAGCCAATCTTTTAACTGTGAAGTCGTGTAAAATTAAAGTTAAAAAAGCTACACACCGTTAGAAATAATATCTCAGTTTCAGTTTCAAATGAACAAAAAACACTGGACTCTTACAGTTGCCTGTTATTCTAGCTACCTCTGCCCCCAAAACTAGAGGTTTTGAGTAGAAAACTACTAACAACTGGCCATGCTTACAAGGTCACACATCTGATAAACTTTAAAGCAAACACGATGTAAAACATTGAGCCTGTGCATGGCTTTTGTTGAGAAAAAGACAAATTAAGTGTCAGAAGGAAAGATAAGTCTGAGAAGATGCATAAGATTGTACTTTCTGATTATTCAATACAGGGATGAAGAGTCATGTGTTGGGATTTACAAAGACGATTCTCTGCCGCGGTCAGTGTGCTCGGCATCCCATGCGGACACCCAGTCTCGTCATGTTGCAAAATAAACTGCCCCGACTTTACTGCTCTGTCTCCAGGGCTCTTATTATGAAATGAGGGTGCTCTTTTTATAAAGTAAGAATCAGGCCTGGCGGTGGTGACGCACACCTTTAATCTCAGCACTTGGGAGGCAGAGGCAGGCGGATCTCTGTAAGTTCGAGGCCAGCCCTGGTCTACAAGAGCTCGTTCCAGGACAGGCACCAAAGCAACAGAGAAATCTTGTCTCTAAAAACCAATAAATAAATAAATAAATAATAAATAAATAGATAAATAAATAAAGTAAGGACCACTATTTCTGACACATATTTCCAATACACAATGGCACAGAGTAAACATTTGAATTCCAAAGGGAAAGGTAGGGATACAACAAGGGAAGACTGAAGCAGAGCAAGACAGAAGTCCAGAGTGAAAACCACCAACTCAAATAGCTCCATGTCCGCTGTCTAGGACTAATGATGGAGCTATGTGGGGTCCAAAAGCCTTGGATGGCCCTGTTTTTCCAGCTCCTCTCACTTTGCCTGATTCCATTTGGTACCTGCAGCTTTCCTTAGTAAATGCCTCAGGGTTCTGGAATCTCTAGCATCCTGAAGTCTCTAATGCAATCTAGGCTTCATCTTTACAGCTTTTCATATTGGCCTCTAAGGGCCTCCTTGCAGAGAATCCAACCCTGCCACATGTACTTGGTGGCTTTCTTGAACCTCGGGGCAAACCTCCATGAACCCCATATTTTTTCCATTTTGCACGTCTGCAAAGTCCGCACCATGAGATCACAACTGCCAGCTTCTGCTGCCAGTTCTATGTGTAGCTTGATATTCTTTGACCTCTGTGTGTCAGCGTGATCTCAGTGAAGTATGGGAAAACACTTCCTAGAAAGTTAAATAGAGAACACTTGTGGCCACTTTTCTGTCTAAGCATTCATTCTCTTTCCAGTGAATTTACATTTTCTATGTTACAGCTATTGATGGGTACGTTCTGGCCTTCAATATACCTTTCCTATTGTCCAAGTGCAGAGTGCTTGGCTTCTCTTTCACTGCACTGATTTCTTTAGTAGTCAATGCTACTTTGTCCATAGCTGCCTTGTCTACAGCCTTAAATTCATCCATGCTTCTTTCTTTGGAAGCTACACATTTTCGTATCTTTCTTCCCTACTTTCTGCTTTCTCTCACTGTAAATCTTAGTCAACACAGCAAGCAATAACCACTATGCTACCTTAAAATTTCCTCTGCCAGACAACTTAGTCTATTATTTTTAATTCAGCCACACTCAAGTATTCAGTACACAGACAAAATATATCTTTGTCAAAATGTAACACTGATGTCATTAGCTCAATTCCTGATTAAGTCCTTGTTCTCTGAAACCACCTGCACGCACTCTTTAGCATCTAGATTACTATGGACATTCAGGTCTTCAAGACTCCCACTAGAGTTGCCCAGTAAATTCTTCTTACAGCATTCTAGGGCTTTGGTATCTCGGAACTCCAAACTCATTCACATTCCTCTCAAAACCAATCCCAAAGGCCATGATCGGGTTTATCACAGAAACTGCCCCACTCCTGATACCAATATCCCATATTAGTTACTTTTTGTGGCTGTTACAGAATACCTAATAGAAGCAACTTAAAGGAGGATTGTGTTTTGGGGGGGTTGTAGTTCAGGATTGGGGATTCAATCCATTAGCAAGAAAAGAACAGCAGTGGGAGGGGTATGTGGTGACCACTTACATTTCCTTGGTAGCCAGGAAGTAAAGACAGGACAGGACATGAACAGAGCTAGTCTCTCCAACTCAAGGCTTGCCCTCCTAGACTGACTCCACCTCAAGGGAGTACACAACATCCCCCAAAAGCACTCTTTGGGGATTGAGTGTTCATTACCATTCACATTTAAACCATAGCATCACCTTATCCATTTTAGGATGCAGAGTTCAGGAACAAAAACAATAAACATTGCTGTGCAGTTATCAGAATCATTGAACTCCAGAGTGTCTTCACCTTCTAAAGTTTTGTTCCATTAAACCTGGACTACTAATCTTCCTCCCAGCTCCCACCCCGCCCCACCCACTGTGATGGTCATGCCTATCAACTTGACAGGGTGTCGAGTCACCTAGGAGACTCCTCCATGTGTCTGTGGTTCCGTGAGGTTGTTTCTAGAGATGTTTAACTGAGAAAGGAAGATCCACCCTGAATGGGATGACATCATCCTGTGTCTGGAGCTCCATACAGAATAAAAAGGAGGAAGTGAGTTGAGCATCAGCAGTCATCTTTCTGCTTCCTGACTTAGGTGTGTCTTCTCCACAGTGATGTACCTTTGATACCCACGAGCCAGATAAACACCTCATTCCTTAAGTTGCTTTTTTATTGGACATTTGGACAAAGCAATAAGGCAAGTATCTGATATTCATCATCCTACCTTTCGTGTCCAAGAATGTGATGACTCTAGGGACCTCATAGAAACGGAGTCCCCTTTTATTTCTCTAAAATTTATTTTACGGACAAAATAAAAGTAAACCTTAAAAATCTATTGAAGAGTGTGTGTGTGTGTGTGTGTGTGTGTGTGTGTGTGTATGTTGTGGGAACTGGGTCTGATAGCCAATTGTATTGGGGCTGCTTGGCTCAATACGCATGGGCACGGTCTTCTCTGGGGATAAGTGACCCGATAAGAAACAAGAGGCGGGGGCAACGGTCACACACTCTCTTGGACAGTGAATGAGTTGGCAGCAAGTCACAGCCTGGAGTTTCCCCATCACCTTTTGGGAACCAGGTTGCAGCAGCAGAGATGGAGAACTGGTCCCCCAGCAGGAGCAGCAGAGCAGCTGGTGACGTGCCTGAATTTCTCAATTTGTCTTGTAATTATTGTGCATGTATTTTGATACTAATAAAAGGTGACACAACCCAGACTTCCCTGTGTGTGTGTGTGTGTGTGTGTGTGTTGCTGGTGCCTACAGAGGCCAAAAGAGGATTCCAGTTCCCATGGAGCTAGGCAGGCAGTTATGGGCTATTTGAAACGGTGCTAGGAGTCAAATTTGGGTCCTCTCAGAAAGTAACAAGTACTCTTAACCACTGAGCAATCTCTCTAGCCTCAACACTTGTCCTTTTGTGACTAGTTTATTGCATTTAGTATTGTGTCCTCAAAGTCTATGAATTTACCACACTTTTCTCCTCTTTCTTCTGTCTCACTGTGTAGACTAGGCTGCTCTCCAAACTTGTGACCTTCTCTCCTGGCCCCCTATGTGCTTGGTTGGAGGTATACATCACCACCTCTGGCTAGAAGGTCCTTCTTTTAGGTCCTTTCTTCCTTCCTTTCAACAAGGATTAACATATCACAGGCTGGGCTTGAATTCATTATCTGGCCGAGGATGATCTTGGACTTCTCCATCTTTTGAATGCTGGGACGTCGGAGTGAGAGCCATGCCTGGTTTATGAGGTGATGAGGATTGAACCTAGGGCTCTGTGCTTGCTAGATAAACATGCTATCAAACTGAGCCACATCTCCAGACCTCCTTCATTTTAAAAAATTACATGGACTGGTTGATTGATTAGCGGCCGGGGGTGGGGTGCAGTGGAGTGAGAGGGGTGTCTGCCACAGCACACATATGGAGATCAGAGGACAACTTGTAGGAACTGGTTCTTTTCTTCCACGATGTGGGTCCCTGGTATCTAATTCAGATAGTCAGGCTTTGTGGCAGGCACAGTTTACCCCCTGAGCCATCTCACTGCCCCCTCCATTTAAAAGGGGGGATATTTCTTTTTACGTGTTTGGATGTTTTGTCTCCATGTATGTCTGGGCACTATGTCCATGAATTGACACAGAGGCCAGAAGAGAGCATCGGATCTCCTGTAACTGGAATAATAGACATGATTCATCTTGTGGAGGTTGGGAACCTAATGCCTGTCTCTGTAGGAACAGCAATTGCTGAGCCATCTCTCCATCCCATCCTCTCCTTCATTTTTAAGAATGGGCCAAACTACATTCTGCTTATCCATTCACACACCCCCGCCCCGCCCCCAGTGGATGTGGGCTTCCTCCAACACTAGCTGTTTTGAGAAATACTGCTGCGAACAGATGTGCCAGTATTGTGTCATCTCCTCTTGGTGTCTCTGCATACAGACTATTTTTTCTGCATGTATGCATATGTATCATTTTCCTCTGACTAAGAATGTTTTTTCCTTTCCTGGTTTCACATAATATGATTGTGATGTATTTTCTTTGTTCTTAGGTTTTGCTGAGCTTTCTGGATCTGTGGGCTTACGATTTTTATCAAATTTGGAAATTTTTCAGCTATTTTTTTCTCCAGGTGTCTTTTCTGTCTCATTTCTCATTCTCATTCAGGAGCTCCAGTGTACGTTAGACACGTGTGTCTCCTCGCCTTGCCTGTCTGTGCTGACCTTTGGATGCCACCCACTTCTGTGCCTTCAGATTCACTAACCTTTTCTTCCACAGCATCCAGTTTGCCACTGATGCATTTTTCCATCCCAAATGCTGATGTTCTTGTCTCCAGAACTTCCGGGCATGTCTTCTGCTCTTGTAAATACCTCCTGCGCTTCTAATTGATATTCAACATATGAAACTCAGGTACAGTCATATTCTGCTGACCTTGCCTATGAACTGTTTCATAATACTATTCCTGGGGAGAATCTCTTCACCCCACATAGTTCCTTTTGCCTGGTATTTTGTCACAGCAATAAGAAAAATTATAAGACAGTTGTACACTAGACACTGGAATTTAAATCTTTTTATTTTGTTTTGATTTGGTTTTGGTTTTCCAAGACAAGGTTTCACTGCAGCTTTGGAGACTGTCCTGAACTAGCTCTTGTAGACCAGGCTGACCTCGAACTCACAGAGATCCATCTGCCTCTGCCTCCCAAGTGCTGGGATTAAAGGTGTGCGCCACCACTGCCCAGTATAACTTAAATCTAAAAAAATTTTTTTAAAGATGTATAGGATATGTGAATATGTGTGTACGTGTGTTTGTGTGTGTAGTCACATGGACATGTGGGTGCCCACAGAAGACAGAAGAGGGCATTGGAGCCCTGGAGCTGGAGTTATAGGAAGCTGTGAGCCACTCAACATGGGTCGGGGAACTGACTTCTGGTCCTCTACAAGAGCAGTAGCTGTTCTTAACCACTAAGTTATCTCTCTAGCCCCTATCCTTTTCTTTTCAATTTTGATTTCATTTCTGCAACCGTCTGTGCGTGCATGTGTGTGTGCTCTTACATACATTCCACAGCATGTCTGTGGAGATCAGAAGACAACTTTCAGAAATGGGACTCTCTTCTTCCACTGTGGCTCCCAGGTCCCGCACTCGGGTCATTAGGCTTGCCCGGTGAGCACCTTTCCCTGCTGAATCATCGTCAGGCCAAGTTTTAGGCTTTTTGACCACAAGTATTTTTTGTGCTCCTGGTTTCCAGCTCTGTCCTGGGCATGGTTGAGTTGCAGAGTGGAGTTACACTTTGATGTTTTGGGGTTTGGTAGGATTTGAGTGGTGCTCACTTAGGATGACGTCCCCTACTCCTGCAGCCCCTACACACTACCTGATGCTTTCTGAGTTGTGGGGTCCCCTGCCATGGCTGATGGACGGCCCAAATGAGAGCTGAGCTCAGAACTGAGTCCTCAACATGGCCCTTGCTCAGCCTCTGACTCCTTCCTACAGAAGCCTTGACATGCCTCTGGTGACTTCTGGACCACAGCAGGGAGAGTGTCTCCACAGGAGCAGAGCATCAGCGGCCCTTCACTGGCTGCCCATCTCCTGGACACTGTCCTTTGTGGCTTTCTGAACTGACCATTTCTGTCTATTCCTGACACTTTATCTTAGTAATTAATGGAAACTTCCTCAACTTAAAATATTTTTTTGCCTTTATTCTTGTTAGCATTCCTATTTCTGGTGTTTTGTAAAATGTTTGTTGGTTTTGGGGCTCTGGGGATTGAACCCAGGTCATTGAGCCCACTGAGCACATGATTTTACCACCAATATACACCCCAGCTGACTTTCCCTAATCATTAATTATCCAATTTTTAAATTTTTTTCTTTTCTTTTTTTTGTTTGTTTTTTGGGGTTTTTTGTTTGTTTGTTTTGAGACAAGGTTTCTCTGTAGCTTTGGTGCCTGTCTCGAAACTAGCTCTTGTAGACCAGGCTGGCCTCGAATTCCCAGAGATCCTCCTGCCTCTGCCTCCCAAGTGCTGGGATTAAAGGCGTGTGCCACTACCGCCCAGCAAAATTTTTCTTTCTTGATGCTCTAGAGTCCATGCATTCATTGTTCATTTCTGTCCTGTCTTTCCTGTTTTGTAAAGAATCCGCCTATGGTGAAGTGCATCTCTGTAGGGTTTCATGTGCCTGACTCTTACCACATCATTTTCATTCAGTCTTGTGGATGCCCTGCAGGCTGTGTGTGTGTGTGTGTGTATGTGTGTAAATGCATGTTTGTGTACTTATGTGTATGTGCGTGAATGTTTGTGTGTGTATCTTTGTGTGTATATACATATGTATGTAGATGTGTGTATATATGTATGTTTGCATGTGTATGGTGTAGTCACACATGTGTTTATTTATATAAACATATATATGTGTGTATGAATGAATGAATGTGTGTGTGTGTGTGCATGTACACATAGAGGCCAGAAGTCAACCTCAGGTGTCGTTTCTCAGGGGTTGTCCACTTCGGGTTTTTTGAGCTTGGTCTCCTGGGACCTAGAGCCAAAAAGCTCCAAGGATCCAGCTATCTCTGCTTCCCTGGTGCTGGGACTACAAGCACACCACCACTCTTAGCTTTCTGTGAAGGCTCTGGGGATCATGGCTGCATGGCAAGCACTTTACTGTCTGAACCCTCTACCTAACCTCCTGATTACTCTTTGATTTTGGAGAGAGCCATATGTCACCTGACTCTTCCTTTCTGCTTTTCTTGCATCTACCACTGTTCTTGGGACACTTCCTTTCCAGGTTTTCTTGCTATGGGTAGCAACATCCCTGGAGAATATCACTGTTGTATATATCGAAGCTTCCTTCATGGTTTGATGTCTGATGAGTTGACAGAGGGCTGAGTGGCTTCTTCCCAATGGCATTGCCAATTTCCAGGCCATGTCCTAGAACCAAGCTGTCTGTGCATGGCCTCAGTGAGTGTCTCGGGGTGTCACAATGGTAGGCAAACTATGTTGAACTAGATGATTCTTTGCTTCTTGCTACCAGCAAGCCTTATGGAGTTTACCCTTTTATTCCATGAGACCCATGGATGATCTAGAATGTAGACTCCATTGCTATCTGAGTGTCACAGAGTCAACTGAAGAAGAAATGATAGTTGTTGAGGGATGACTGTGTTTGCACCATTTCCAAGTGACATGGGAGCCATACAGGCAGATGGCTCTCAGTACAGCATGCAGAAAGTTGAGACTGAATCCCCAGGGCCAGGCCTGCTCTCACTGGATTTGCCCAGGCTGTCCATGCTTGGAGCTGGAGCTTAGATTGTGGGAGGTGACCTCCACATTCAGGAGACCACAGTAGTCATGGGACAGCCTCCAACGGCAAGACGGAAATTAGCCGGCAAAGAGGCCAGTCCACAGACGGAAGACAAAGAGGAAAGAGGACAGTATCCATGTGGCTGACCTGTCAATGCTCTGGAAACATCCATGTGGAGGGGACCTAGGAGGGATGTGGGCTGAGGGAAAAGAAGTATAAGATAAGATTGAGAAACTGTGGGGAGCTGAGGCTCAGTCCACATGTCACATGGATGGAAATTGTGGCTCGTATTATGACCCTTGCCTGCTGTAATACTGTTCCAAATCTAGAGTGGTGGGAGAGATGGCTCAGTAGCTAAGAACACTTGCTGCTCTTCCACAGGACTTAGGTTAAGTTTCCACCATCCATATAGAAGCCCACAACCACTCCAGTTCCAGGGACTCTGAGGCCTTCTCCTTACCTCTGTAGGTGCTGTACTAATGTGGTGCATATATAGACGTGCAGGCAAAACACCCATACAATAAAATAAAATAAATACCGTTTTTTAATTAAAAAATATTAAAGTGGTTAAAAAGATCAAAACGCAGGCTACCTAAGACAGATAAGTTGGTAAAATGCTTGCTGGACATAAGGACCTGAGTTTGAACTCGGGAATCTACTTTTAAAAAGCTAGGCTTGCTAACTGCTTGCAATCCCAGGCGAGGCAAAGACAAGAGGATCTCTGGGACTTTCTGACGACTCAGCCACCTGATACAAGTCAGTGAGTGTCTCAAAATAAAAGCAAAACAAAACCAACCAAAAACCAAAGTAGATGGCACAAGACTTGAGATTGTCCCCTGGCTGCTACGTGTTCCTTTACACACAGTGCGTATTTATCCCACACACATGTGCACCTGCACCCACATAAATGTGTGTATACACACACACACACAATAAAAATACATTTTTGTAATGTATAAACAGGACCTAAAGTTACAGATGCAGCATCTTTATTGCTTTTGCTGGGAAACAGACACTCTGAGTGTTTTTTTAATATCCATAGCAGCATTTGTTCACTAGCAATTCAGGGCATGTGACCCTGACTGTGTCGCCTACAAAGCATGTTAGATTTGCTATCAAGTTCTTCTCTGAAAAAGCTGTTCTGCCCCTGCTTGAGAGCTCAGGGATGGAGACTCAGAAGAAGTCCCACAAGCCAGGATTAAAAGACCCCTGCAAAGGAGAGGCACCAAGGGGCAGGCAGGGCACAGGCCACATCAAAGCCTTCCAGCCCTTTTGTGAGCATAGTCACTCACCAAACCCTTTATTGAACCATTCAAGCACAACATGGAAACTTCAGCATAGTCAGCCTGTGTGCATGTGTGTGCCGTAGCACGCATGGAGATCAGATTCTCGAGTGTCAGTCCTCAACTTCTACCTTTCTGAGACAAGGTTTCTTCGTAGTTAACAGTGTATATTCTGAGCTGGCTGGCCTCGAGCCTCCAGTGATTCTTCTTTCCATCTCCCAGCTTGTCAGAGCAAGGCAGAGATTACGGGAATGCACACCCATGCCAGGCTTCACGTGGGTTC
Organism: Bramus lutescens; assembly: GCA_001685075.1. Lineage (NCBI taxonomy): Eukaryota > Metazoa > Chordata > Mammalia > Rodentia > Cricetidae > Bramus > Bramus lutescens. The sequence goes on along the minus strand of LOEQ01002174.1, from coordinate 256,207 downwards.
AGGCCTCTGTGCTTGCATGGCAAGCACTTTATCTGCTGAGCCATTTCCCTCCTTAGAATATTGTGATGAAAAGGAAATCCATACTCTGTAGTCACTACCTCCCTCTCATTCTTGTCCCTGTGTCTATTCCTGTCTCTGGGGATTGTCCTATGCTGGACATTTCTTGTAAATGAAGTCATATAATCTGTGGTCTTTTGATTTTGCCTTCTTTTGCTCACTCATCTCTACCAACACCATGGCGCCTACCACTGTTCTATCTCTTCTCATGTTTGATTGATATTCCCTTCTTGGGTCAGCTCACGCTTTATCCATCCATATGTTTCAAAATAGCCACATGGAGACTACATGAATAAAGATGGAACCAGGGTCCAAGGTCTACAAGAGAGACACATGAGATTCACATGTCCAGGAGAGAACAGCCCCATGTTGAAGGCTGGAAGAAGTCAGAGGTCAGAGGGTGTGGGTAAGTGAGGTTAAGAAAAGAAGGGGACACCTAGGAAGACAGACACCAGTCCCTAGGAACCATCACCTTTAGGCTGAGGAGGACAGGGTGAGCTTGCAGAAAGTGAGAGGGCCAGGGTGGGGGTGGGTGGCAGAGGTGAGAAAGGTGCTGGTTGGGGTGAGACACTGGCTTGATAGAAGTCGTGTTGTGGGATGTTTGTATACTGTGTGAAGATATACTGCGATGATTGGCTTAATAAAGAGCTGAATGGTCAATAGACAGGCAGGAGGTATAAGAGGGGCTACTTCCAGAGAGAGGGGGGAGGGAGGGAAGGAGGGAGAGAAAAAGAGAGAGAGAGAGAGAGAGAGAGA
>LOEQ01002174.1:233076-245022 GCA_001685075.1 Bramus lutescens | reverse complement strand
GTCTTTTTCTACTTCCCATGTAGATTAGATCAATGTATGTCTCTCTTAGGGTCTTCATTCCTCTGGGATTGTGATTTGTGGCCTGGTTTTCTTTGCTTTATGTTTAAAAACCACTTATGAGTGAGTTCATGTGATAATTGTCTTTCTGAGTTTGGGTTATCTCACTCAAAATGATGTTTTCTAGCTCCATCCATTTTCCTGCAAAATTCAAGATGTCATTTTTTTTCTGCTGTGTAGTACTCCATTGTGTAAATGTACCACATTTTCCTTATCCATTCTTTGGGTGGAAACAACCTAAATGCCTGACTTTTTCTATGGTTGCAAGGGATCAAACTCATGTCTTCATGCTTGTGCAGTACTTTAATGTTTGAGCCATCTCTCTAGTCCATTGGAAATATTTTGAGATGCTGGGGGTGGTGGCAAACATCTTTAATCCCAGCATTAAGGAAACAGAGGTAGGAGAATCTCTGGCCAGACCCGGTCTACAGAGTGAGTTCGAGCACAATTAGGGTTACACAGAAAAAAAAAACCCTGCACAGAAGGAAGATTAAAGCACATGAGAGATGTGTAGGTTCTATAACATACTACAGGGTTCTATAGAGGAGTCTTGAGCACCCGTTTTTGGGTATCTCAGGGGTGGTAGTTTCCGAAATCAGTTGCCCTCAAATATAAAAGACTGACTGGAAGAAGTAACATAATGTTGCCATCTGTCCTTTTGTTGTAAAGTGCCAGTTAGACATACAAATGCAAGAACATTTAGCTGGTATGCAGAAACTCTGACAGGACTTGGTTCCAGGTATCCCAGAGATACTACATGGCCAAAGTTCAATGGCTTGTGTAGTGTGTCAGTACTCCTCATCCTTGCTTACTGATGGGGAAGAGGTACAGGTCAGGCATGGTGGCACACGCCTTTAATCCCAGCACTTGAGGGGCAGAGGCAGATAGACCTCTGCTGCAAGTTCCAGGGCAACCAAAGCTATACAGTAAGACCCTATCTCAAACAACAGCCCCAACAAAGAGGTACTGGGTTGACCCCACCCTTCTGCCAGCATATTCAGCATAAGTGGTTGTCTGATGCTGGGAAGTCTCCCCGTTAAGGCAGACACTGTCTCCTGTCCTCCAGCCCTTCATTCTTACATTGTCTCCTTCCTGCCTTTGAAGCCAAGGCCTGGTTTGAATGAGAAATGTGGCCCCTGGGTACCTAGCTTGCTCAGCTGTAGGTGTAACTGGGAGACCTTGGACTTGACAAAGGGGTGGGGGATGGCAAGGCTGAACACGAACAGAGTACAATGTCTCCTTAACTCACAAGCCTACTCCAGAGTCCCCTGACCCACCCGCTCCCCGCTCGGGTTCAAAGGGAAGAATACCAAGACACTGTGGGACATGGGGACACTGTGGGTCCTACGAGGCTACAGAGCTCTCACACCCAGGAAGCTGGTCCTCAAGCCGCCCCCAGACTGCCATGTGAAGAGACCCCAAATATCACTTGCTTTTTGCCCCTCTTAAGACCAGAGCCCCTTGTAGGTGGTGACACCCAGACCTAGCAAGCAATGGAAGGGCTGTGTCTGGGAATGCTGCTGTCAACAGGGCCCTGTGGCTCTTACATCTTCCCTTCTCCTGAGATTGGTGACCTTCAGAGACTTGGGGACTACAGCCGCAGTCTATATCCGGAGGCAACTGGTCTGGCTGTAGGGTGAGACTGAAGGGACCTGACCTAGGGTTGTCTAGGGCAGCTCCTGGAAGCTTCATGGCATAGTTGGGCCCTTGGGTGGGTACATGTCCTCAGTTCTGTGCTCACCAGCCTGGTCTGGTGAGTGGCTTCTCAAACTCAGTCAGACTTTTAGAGCCCAGAGAAGATGAGAGGGACCCAGAAACAGGATGTGGGGGGCCTAGGCTGTGAGGACAGGCAGCTAGTGGAGGGAGGAGGCTGCTGTCAGGGAAAAGACACAGCACAATGACATGGGAGCTCCAGTCTCCCCAGGGTTACACATCCTTCTGGACTCTTTGAGGTGTCTTACCCTACCCAAGGCTCACAGGTACCCCAAGATGAACAGAGCTCCTAGTGAGCAGAAGTGGAGGTCACACCTCCCTTGTGTCTGCCTGAGGTAGGAACACCATGTTTGCTGTTTTCTGCTCACGTGGAGGGACTGGTTTGCCAGTTAGAGAGGAGCCAGGGTCCAGCTCAGGTCTCTAGACCCTCCAAACCTTCCAAGCAGCTGAGGAAAAGGCCTATCCCTGGGCTTGGAGACAAGAGGCAGAGGCCTTGGGCTCAAGAAGGGCTCCCTGAAGGCTGATTGGAGAGTGGCTCCTCTGCTTTAATACCAGGTCCTGCTTCATTCCAGAACGCCTCCTTTGTGGGCCTAAAGGAAGGAGGAATGGAAAAGAGATGGGCTGAAAGCAAGTATGGTCCACTCAGGGTTGATTCCTGCTCCTCCTGCTACCAGGACCCATGGGATCCTGACCTGGCCCTTTCCCTCCCTGTCTTCTGGTTGGGTTTAGCGGGGTGAAATGATTGGCCAAAGGCCTTGAAGACACAGTGAACCTCACCTCCTGCCTCCAGGGGCTTACCAGGGCCCCTACTGAGATTGTGAGCTCCTGCCCCCTCACCTCCACCCCCTTCATTTAACATTTGGGAACAGGCCATGGTGGAAAGTTCTGCACCCCATTAGCCCCTCCACCACACAATAATCCGAATCAGACCAAATCAAACCGAATTAGAAAAAGCCCAGGTTTAATGGATACCAACGTTCCTGGATGGCTTTCCAGCCCCCAAGAGACAAAACAGGAAGGAGGACCAGAAAACCACGAGTTTGTCCTCTGGGGAGCAGTTTAAATACTCTATGGAAGTGTTCTTAAGTGTCTCTAGGGAGGGGTCATCGTTTGGCAGACTCTTGGAGGTGGAGTATGGACTGAGGCAGGTCCAGGGGAGGGGGTTTGGGCTGGAACATCAACCTGAACATTCCACACTCTTTGGGTATATGGATGCCAGGGCTGAGGTGACGCTTCCACTCAAACTCACTGTTCAGAGGACTCTAAGCTGCTAGGTGCCTAGGTGTCTCCCAGAGGTCAGGGACCTTCTGAGGGGTCACCTGTCACTTCTCCAGAGTGACTGCCCAAGGTCACTCAGCAACAGGAGGCCCGGGTGGGATATGCTTGCCAGTCCTAGTCCCTCTACCCGGCCCCCAGGTACCCACACTCTGCTGTGGAAGATCACGGAGGGTGATGAGCATCCATCTGGGTTGTTGTACCTCCAGCACCAGGAAAAGCCTGTTACTAACGCCTGAGGGAGCACATTTGCAGAGCAGCAGCAGGACCTGGGGGCGTGACAGCTGCAGAGGCAGAGGTAAGTCAGCCAGGTCTGGGGACAGCACTTTAGCATCTCCTGGGGCTTTCTCTGAGGCTCGAAGTCTGAGGTAGAGGTGTTACAAGGTGTTACATGGCAGATGGTGTCTTCTCTTGTGTCCTCATGTGATCCTCGTCTGTGTGCCTGTGCCCTGATCCCTTCTACAAGAAACCCAAGTTGTAGGGTTCGAGGCCACCCTAATGGCCTGTTTTTAACTTACCTCTTCAAAGACCCGTCTCTAAACCCAGTACTCTGGATGACTGGATGGTTGTGGCTTCAGCTGACAAGTGTGTGTGCATAGGGATCAATGCAGCCCCCATCAAACAGGAAAGGAGGGGCCTCTGACATAGACACATTCAAGCCACACCTCTCTTTCGCTGCTCACGTACCTGGTGAAGCAGGTCTCTCTTTGGGCAACTCTTGTGGATGGTAACTAGTCCAGAACTGAGAACAGGGACTCTTGATTTTCCATGTGGCCTTAGGAGAGATACCTCTCCTGAGACTAAGGTGGCTGTGACCAGACCTGAGAGTAGTAACAGTTACCCCCTAAGATCACAGCCCCGGCAAGGTGGAGCCTAGGAGGTTGGCATGGACTCCCTCTTCCCCAGGAGCTGCTAAATGGGCCCCTTCTACTTGTGACCTCATGTGACAGTGACCCCAGAGCTGCCCTGACAGATTGAGAGGCAGGCAGCACCCCCACCCCCTAGCTGGCCCCAGCTATGGGATGTTGGGAGCCAATGTGACAGGGATATTGGCTTCCCCCACCTGTTGGTAGATTACAGTTTTCCCCCTAGCTTGTCTCTTGGGCTTATTCCTCTAGGTGATGTGGCCCAAGGTGCTGACTGTGCTGTGATGTTATCTGGGAGGTGAGGGTAGCCCTAGGCTCCCTATTACCCGCCTTCCCTGCACCTGGTGCTTGCCTGGGAGTCCCAGGCTTAGTCTAGTCTCCCAGGGGCTGGCTGTAGTGATAAACATGCAAATCTCCAAATGAATGCAATTAATATCCAAATGAGGGCCAGGGAGCAGACGCTGAGTGGCAGAGGCTGGGCTGTATCTTGGTGCCTCAAATATTTGTCTCTTATTTGAATGCCTTTTGTAGGCTGGCAGGTGGGGCCTTCAGTGAGACAACAGCTGTTTTGTAAGTTAGGTTTGGGAAGATTTGGGCTGGGTTTTATATGTCCAAGTCCACCTTCTGGGCTCCACAGCCTGTCTCCTCCCTGACTTCTCCCTGTAGCCCCCATAGGCTGGCTTCTGTGTAAACCACACCCTCTTGCAAGGTAAACAGAGAAAGGAAGTAGAGGCCTGCTTGCCAGCTTGAGGCTGGATAGCTTTGTGTTAGAATCTAGCTGTGGAGGGTGGGGTGAACTTAATTTCTGGGGCCTTGGTCCCAGGCTGAAGCCAGGACTCCATGGGAGAGATATGGCAGCTAGGCACACAGTTTTCTCAGGACAGGATGTGTGTGACCCAGACATCTGGGTGTGCAACACATGTGCCCGATGCCTCTCCAGTTGTCCCTCCTATTCTGAGCCCAGTCAGTGTGTAGTTAGTCTGACTCCCTCCTGCACCCCCACACCCCCAAGGTGACAGCCTTGCCATCCCTGGGACTTGGGATCCTGGTCACTTCTCTAGTCGATTTTCCTCTGGACACACCTAGAATTAGCAAGGTGCTTAGAGGCCAGTTTTTAGAGCAGAGAGCTTCTTCCTTAGTTTACCAGGCTGGGGTGCTGGACCCAAGGTGTTTCCTGCTTCACTTTAGCCTGTGTTCTGCGCCCATTTCACAGGTGGAGGCTGAGTCTTGATCATCTTCCTCAGGGCTACTCTAGGTGTGGCCCTTTCTCCTAACTAACAATGTGATTTCTTTAGCTGACCTTTAGCTGGTGGAAATGAGTTCCTAGGACTGGGCAAGGAAAGCTTATAGAGCGGTGGTACTCAGCTTCCTTATGATGCAACCCTTTAATGCAGTCACTCATGTTGTGGTGACCCCCAACCATAAAACTATTTTTGTTGCTACTTCATAACTGTAATATTGCTACTGTTATGAATCATAATGTAAATATCTCTGTTTTCTAATGGTCTTAGGCAACTCCTGTGAAAGGGTCATTAGACTTCTAAGGGTCACAACCCACAGGTTGAGAACCAGTGCTGTAAAGGGGGGGTCATGGGCTCCATACAGCCTAGGATTAAGGGGTGGAGGAATGCTGGGCTCACCTCAGCATTTTCCTGACAGTCACTCTAGCTCCATCGTGACGGATCTCCATTGTGTCCCCAGTTTCACCCTGGCAGGGCCATGTTGTAACAATGCATTTTTGTAGTGATCTTGCTGGGGGCTCCTCCTCCTAAACTGCCTTGCAGGAGCTATAGCCTTACACCCCAGCCCTAGGATGCATTCTGAAGAGAGCAGGCTAGAAGAGAGGATAGGTGCAGACATGGGCACACGTTTCCGTCCATCTCACAGCAGGGCCTGGGAGGCCCCTGCTCACCCCTTATGAGTCTGTCCTTTTATTCTCATTTCTTCAAAGTGCCTATCCACCCTGCCCTCCTTCTGGGGATGCTGGATGCCAAGGAGGCAGCAGAGAGAACTTTGGCCACCTGCACAACTGGGTAGGAGGACTCTAGAGGCCATGGTCAGCTTGGACCTGCAGATAAAGAGGGTCTAGTAGAAGGAGGGCCAGTGGATTGTAGAGAGGCAAGCTTCAGGTTTGTGCTAAATTTCCTGTCCCTAGTTACTTGCATCCATCCTGCTGTTGGAGTCGAGATCACTGAAATCCTGCCTACCTTCCTAAAACCATCACGTTCTGGCTACCTCTGTGGCGCAAAAGAAGAGGGCGATACTAGAGGGGTCCCAGGGGTTATGTAGACTGGAGATTGGACTGGACTGAGACATGGGCCTTGGGCTTAATCTAGGGGTCCCAAGACCCAGGACAACTGGTCACCTCTCTGCAGCAAAGGCCTCTTGGTGGAGAGTGCCATCTCCCCGCAAGAGCGTGCCCTCAGTCACCTTCCCCAGAGACAAAAGCCTATATCTACCCCAGAATCTCCCCTCTTCTGGGGGTACTTTGGATCTGTAAGTCTTAGGGTATTAGGGAAGCAGCTGATGTCTTTCATTTGACGTGTAAGTCTGGGCAGAAGTCTGGTGTATGTACTGATGAATTCTGTGTTCATCTGCATTTTGATATCCCTCAGTCACCACACCCAATGCTTCCCTGAGATCTGGCCCCTTCCCTGCCATGTCCTGCTATCTGTTACCACACTTTGGGCTGTTCTTGAACTTCTTTAGAACAAAACACACAAGGGGGCCCTTGACTGCTGTGGTCTCTGAGGATGGTCACCGGTGACATGAGGGTCTGCCCTCCTCTCTGCTAGTGACAGCAGTCCACGGTTCAGCTGCTATAGACAATGCTCTCACAGCTTTCTTGGGCTACTGTGTCTCTGTGGACTCAGGCTTTCTGCCATGTGCTGTTGGTACCCAGAAGGGATCAGACTAGACTGACTTGCATTTTCTTCCATCAGGCATGATTACTGAGGGCTCCTGAGCAGAGTTGCAAGGAATTCGTGGGCTTGACCTCTGGCTGAGATGTTAGGGCATTGGGATAATGCCCAGAAAGGAAGAGTTGGGGGAGTATTGGCAGATGGATGAGCTCCATCTTGTTTCTTATTATCCAGCCTTGGCTACTGGGAAGTCCTGTGATGGGAGCTGGCCTATGCTGTTGGCTTCTTACTGAAGCCTGGGATCGTCATCTGGTTGACCAGGTATCAGGCATCTCATTCCTAAGGGTCAAGAAGTTCTTCCTGCTTGATTAGCCGCTGAGGCAGATTCACTTTCATAGTGGCCTCTGCCTATAACTCTAGTGCTTAGGAAGCTGTGGCACAAAGATGGAGAGTTCAAGGCTAGTCTGGGCAACATAGTAAGACCTTCTTTCAACCAGCCAACACCACACAGACAGATCTTCTACTTTTAAAAGAGGCCGGGTCAATTACTCTCTAGAGGTTTGATGACTGGGGTAGATTGGGACACACAGGCAGACCAGCATGACCCCTCCCTTCCATGGTGGTTCTGGGACAGGACCTGCCTGGAGCAGAAAGGGGGAGAAGGGATGTGAGGCCCCGTTTCTCATTGTCAACAGGAAATGGAGGGCCTCTGAGATATTGGAGATTAATGGCCTTTCTAAAGCTCCATTGAGGCTTCATGAGTTGTTAGTGATCTAGTGTATGGGTTCCAGAGCTCAGCCACAGGCAGCCTGGAGACAGGGCACTTCTAGAGTAGACATAGGGTGCTTGTAGGTGGATTATAGAATTTGAGCAGCTGGTGTTAGTGATGATAGGGGAGGCCAGCTGAACTAGGAGCAGACATGGGGCCATTGGCCTGACCCAGGCAAATTCACTGCCCTGGAGAAGACTTGGACTGGGGAAGAGCTGAAAGGCAGAGACAGGGAGGCCCCAGGGCTCAACTGGTTCAAGGATTCCAGGGAAGTTGGGTCTGGTAAACTCCCAGCAGCAAGACTGATCAGGGAGGTGACTGGCAGTAGGTGGCAGGCCTGGATGCAGGGTGGCAGCCAGACTAGCACCACCAGGCCTGGCCTCCCCTTCCCTAGTGCTGGCAGCTACCCCACCCCCAAGCACCGGGGCTGGTTCAGGTTGAACCTGTTCTGGGCAGGGCCGCCACTGGGGGTGGATTCCAGCTTGTTTCTGCTCTGCTTCATTTGAAGCTGGAAACGCCTGGCCCAGCCTTGGCCACTCAGCCCTCAGCCCCAGGGCTCTACTTACAAGACACCAGGCAGCCAACTGCTGCACCTCCCTCCTCCATATATGCGCAGGAATGGCACAGGCACAAAGACCCTGTGGTGTACCACACACCAGTATATATGAAGAGACACACCAACACATATACATGTGTGTACCCAGATACATGCAGAAATATCCTGAAATAAACATATATACGTGAACACACCCAGATACACCCAGATACTCCAAAAACACACACCTAGATACATGCCAGAGACCGCAAAACACATACACCCAGATACATGCAGAGAAACCCCAAAATGTACATACCTGAGCACACACAGATGTATGCAGAGACATCCCAAAACACACACCAAGAAATATGTGCATACCCAGATATATGCAGACATCCCACACACATACCTCCATCCACATACCCAGACACATTTGAGACACCCTGAAACAGACACATATAGAGATCCATACAGAGGCCTCCCAAAACACACACATGCACATACCCATATACATCCTAGGCCCTCTGAAACACATCAGACACATGTGATACACCCTGAAACACATGCACGGATTCATAATGAGATGCTCCAAAACATACATACATACATACACACACACATCCAGTGTGGTGGTTTGAATGAGAATAGTCCCTGTAGGTTCCCCATATGTTTGAATGCTTGGGCCCCAGTTGGTGAAACTGTTTGGGAAGGATTAGGAGGTGTGGCCTTGGAGCAGGTATGCTGCTAGAGGCGAGTCTGAGGTTTCAAAAGCTCACACCATTCCCAGTTAGCTCTTTCTGCCTGAGTTTATAGATCAAGACCTGAATTCTCATTTCAGTGCCATACCTATCTGCCCACTGCCATACTTCTGAAGTGGTGGTCATGGGTTCCTACTCTCTGAAACCCTAATCCTCAAATGAAACACTTCCTTTTATAAGTTGCCTTGGTCATGGTGTTTTATCACAGCAATAGAAAAGTAACTAAGACATCCAGATAAATGCAGACACCCCAATACACACATATGCACACACAGATGTATGTAAAGAGACTCTGAAACACGCACAGACACACTCTGATACATGCAGACACTGAGAAACACATGGGTACATACATGTACACAGACATATTGAGACAGAAACACACACAAAACACACAGACATGCTGAACCACACATACACAGACAGACATACACACAGCCACGCATGCACAGACATAAAGTTCTGTATATAAACACACCAGCATACACACCTGCACACTCCTAAAATAAGGTAGATTGCAGCCTTAGGCAGCATAGATACAGGCATGGGTGGCTCTGTGCTGCTTACAAAGTCTGCCATGTTCATTCCCTATTCCGTCTATATCCCTTTCATTTACAAGCTCCTATTCAAACATCCCTTACTCCCAACACCCCATAAAGCAGAGACCACCCCAGCACACAAATTGACCTATACCTCGTATGGCATCCTACATGATGGCACTGGCCCCTATCTGTCCATATGGTGTTGGATCAAAGGGTTGGTTTCTAGATCAATGGAGCAGAATAGATCCCCCAAGTAGACCCAATAAACATGGCCAGTTGAGCTTGGGCAAGATGTGACAGCAACTTGATGGGAAACCATGACTTACATATAGGGCTGCTGGTGTTAGCTGCCATCACTTGCTTTAATTTCTTCCTCTCTATAGGTCTGCAGGCAGCTGAGGAACAAGAACCATGCTCACTTCTTTCACACCTGATGGTGTGGAATACCTTTAAAGCCATTGATTTGCCACTCATAGCTCTTCTTTTTGTGAGGTGTTTGCTTAAGCCCTTTGCAATTTATTGTTATATGATGATGCTGTGTATGCGCGATGTGTGTTTGTGTGCATGCATGGTGTGGTGGTCAGAAAGCCACTCTGTAGAGTCGATTCTCCTTTCGTTCTTTACATGGGTCCCAGGGATCAAACTCAGGTGACTAGATGTGTGCCAAAGTACCTGTATTGACTGAGCTGTTTTGATGTTTGCTTTGCAGATTTGTGTGTTTGTGTTTATGTGTGTGCACATATGCATGTATATTTTGTTTCTGTATGTGTAAGCCAGAGAGGACATCTCAGGAATCATTCCTCAGATATTACTTACCTTTAAAATTTCCTTTCTGCGATGGGGAAATGGCTCATCAGGGAAAGCATTTGCTCTAGAGTTCAGATCCCCAGAACCCATGCAGCTCTTGGCAGGTAGGCAGAGATGGGATCACTGGAGCCAGCTGGCTAGCTAGTTAACCAGCAAGCTCTGGGTTTAAGAGAGAGAATCTGCCTCATGGAAGATACCTATACCAACCTCTGGTGCACACACACACACACACACACACACACACGCACGCACCACATACACATGCCAAAAAGACTTATTTAATTTTTTAAGCCTAATTTAATTGTATGTATATGGATGTTTTGTCTCCATGTATGTATATGTAGCACATGGTATTGCTTGCACTGCTCACAGTGGCCAAAAGAGAACCTCAGATTCCCTGGAACAGAAGTTACAGGAGGTTGTGAGCTGCCGTGTGAGTGCTGGTTGTTCAACATGGGTTTTCTGCAAGAGCAGACAATGCTCTATGTAGGTTTTGTTTACTTGTTTGATTTTGGTTTTGGTGTTTTAAGACAGGATCTCTCTAATAGACCTGGCCGTCTTGGAACTCACGATGTAGACTAGGTTGACTCTGAATTTACAGAGATCTGTCTGCCTCTGCCTTCCAAGTTCTGGGATTAAAGCCTTGTGCTACCATGCCCAGCAGCAGCCAATGCTCTTAACTCTCTGTAGCCCTATGGCATTGGCTTTCTTGTTGCTGTTTTCATAGATCTCTGTGTATTCCAGGTGAAGGCCTTGGACCAGCTATGTACTCTGCAAACACTTCCTTCCAGCCTGCGGTCTTCTTAACATTGCTATTTATATTTTAAATGTAACAAAATCTAACACATAACTTCTTTCTTTCATGGGTTGTGCACTGGCATCCTGGGTGGGAACTCTTTGCTAGTCTGGTTGTTTTCAGCTCTGGGCTGCTGCTTCCCCAGTGAACATTTGGCAATATCTGAAGAACTTTTTGGTTGTCATACTTATATATCCTCATGCACAGAGCAAAACAGCTCCATAGCAGAGATATGAATGAGTCTCTAAAAGGCAAGTTTGAGGATGGGAAGTCTAATGGCCCTAAAGCCAGTGGTTTTTCCAGATGTAACTGCTTTGAGTCACCCATGCACTTGTAAGTAACCCCTCATCCATCTTCATAACATCCTGCTTCCTTTTCCTGTAAGTCACCTGAACTGGTCAGCTGACTTATTTTTCAGTTTGACATAAGCTAGGGTCCTCTGGGAAGGGAGAAACTCAATTGAGAAAACTCTTCCATCAGATTGGCCTGTAGGCATGTCTGTGGGGGAATTTTCTTGGTTAATGATTGATGTGGGAGGGTCCATTCCATGTAGGTGGTGCCTGCCTCTGGGCAGGTAGTCCAGGCTTGTATAAGAAAGCAGGCTGAGAAAACCATGAGGGAAGCGGTGTGAGGGAGGTAGTGAGCGGCACTCTTCTATGGCCTCTGCTCCAGTTCCTGCCTCCAGGTTCCTGTTCTGACTTCCTGTCCTGACTTTTCTCCAAGATGGACTACAAGGTATAAGATGACATAAACCCTTTCCTTCCCAAGCTGCTTTGGGTCACGGTGTTTCTGAGCAGTGGGAAGCACACTAGGAAATAAGCTCACTAATTTGCTAAACTAGACTTGGGTGGATTCGTTTCTTTTTTTTAATTTTTTAAAAATATTTCTTTATTTATTTTGTATACAGTTAGCCAGAAGAGGGCACCAGACCTAATTACAGATGGTTGTGAGCCACCATGTGGTT
>LOEQ01002174.1:193756-217041 GCA_001685075.1 Bramus lutescens | reverse complement strand
GCTGCTATGAACATAGTTGAACAAGTGCTTTTGTAGTATGATTGGGCATCTCTTAGGTATATTCTCAAGAGTGGAACTGCTGAATCTTGAGGTAGGTTGACTCCCAAATTCCTGAGAAACTGCCACATTGATTTACAAAAAAGAAAACAGCGGCTCCCCCACCCCCTGCCCCGAGTAAGCTTGCTTGCTGAATTCAGAGTGGATACATTACCTATCTGCAGAAGCAAGCCTTAATGCCTTGCTGAAGAACTTTGGATTGTGTGCCATCTTCCTGAGACCCCAGGCCTCTTTCCAGCAAGGGGCAGTCAGGTGTTTGGGAAGCTTTCTCAGTCTTTAGGTTAAACTGTATTGTTTCAGTGGTCTGTGGCTCTGAGCCATACCCTTCAAAAACATTTTCAAAGTTTTCCCCCTTGGGGAGAGACGGGGATCCTCCTGCCCCAGCCCCCTGAGTGCTATAGTTAAGGAACTGAGGCACCATGCCTAGCTCAACTATGATTTTCAATCCTGTATTTCCAGGTCCTGCGGCACCTTCTTTCTGTGGGCCCTCAGCTACCCTCTGTAGGTGCTGTCCACCCCACAGCCCTCCCTACCCGTGCTCTGTGGGGCAGAGACAGGTGTGTGCCACCTCCTGCCATCAGCCTAAGGCTGGACAGCAAGAGCAAGGTGTCATCTTCAGAGGTCTGCCCGTAAGTCCCCCACCTGGAGCTCTCTGCAGAGGATGTAACAAAGTCTGTCCTTGGCCCCACAGCTGGCACCAGTTATCTTAGCCCCCTACTTTCAAAGTAGGGCCTAGGATGGAGTTTCTAGCTATGGATTTTGTTGGTGGGAACCAATGACCTCAGGAGCAGGGAGGGGCTATATGAGAAGGAGGATTTGTCAGGTCGACAGGACATATTGCCTAGGACATACACTATTCCACAGGTGGTCCTGCTTGCAGGTCCCTGGCCAGCATGGCCTGGAATAAGTTGCCACAAAGGGCAATATGGGCAGTTAGCAGCCAACCTCAGAGCTGGGGCTGGACACCTAGCATGGCTAGGGCACGGGTGGCATCCACCAAGGTAAAGGGCTCAGAAGACTCTCAGCATTTCCTTCAGGTTCCAAGGCCAGTACCCCAGGAAGAGCCTCTGGGACCTTCGGCTATACTAGGCAGCTGTTCTGTTCTTCCCTCCCAGGCTGTGAAGTAGGACAGGGCTCCACTCCCCTGGCCATGGCAGTTAGGTTCAGGTGGAGCATCTTCACAACCACAGTCTCCTAGTCCAAGTTGGCAGGCCCCAGGCACACTTGCTGCCTGGGGTGGTGTCTGTCTGAACCTGCAGGCTTGGGTGGACATGGCTGAGGACGTGTGCCTGGGTGGCTGTGGGGTTGTTGCTGCCTGCAGGCATCCGCTGNAGGCATCCGCTGCAGGAGTGGCTGGGTGTTGCTCGATCTTGTGGGCGTGGCTGTGGGTATGGGAACCTGAGTGTGCCCAGGAGGGCTGGGCACGTGTCTCCATGCTTATACATGCCTCTGTGTGGCCTCATGAGGCAATGCATACTTGTGTGTGACTGTGTATGACTATATTTGTCTGTGTGTGGCCATGTGTACCTGTGCATGGCTATATGCACCTGGCCCTGAGTTCCTGTCCTCAGGTTAGACAATGTCTGCCTCTTTCTCCTTTTGGTAACAGTGGATGTCAGGCTATGATATGCAGTCACAAGATTGTGTCCAAGTCCTTGTTGGTCAGCAAGTGACAGCAAGTTGGAGAAAAGAAAGGGGAGGGAGGCACAGCTTAAGACCCTAGGGAACCTTGTAGCCCATGCTGGCCATTTTACCAGAACCCCTCCTGCTTTGGACTGCCCCCTCTAGGGCTTATGAAAAGGGGCCACAGTAGTCTGTGCAGTTTTCAGGCTCAGGATGGCATCTGTCGGCTTCCTCCCTTCCCTGATTGAGGCTCTCTGTCTGGCTCAGGGTTGGTGAGTAGGGTACCAGTGGGCTACTGCCCTGAATATGACCTAAATTCAGCATGTTCCCCTCCAGGGCCATCCAGACAGTTGCTCATCCATTGCCACTCTCCATTCCACTGATATTTACTGCATGCTTGCTATGTGGCTGGGATACAATCCTGGACCAGGCATGAATATGGTCCCTATGGAGCTTGTAATCCAAGAGGGCATCAAACACAGGCCCTACAACCTCAAGATGATCCAAGGCCCCTGCATCTTTCTGCCTGCTGCTGAGCAGTGTGTGACATGTGTGTGGATAAGACTGGTGTGGACTGCAGATCCAGAGCCTGCTGGGACATCTGGGGAAGGCAACCCCAAGGGAGTAGTGAAAGAGGAGCTATAGGCAGGGGTCAGATGGGATTAAGACAGGCTGGGGTGTCTCCTGTGCAAAACTCCCTGTGACTGATCAGTGCCAGGTCCTTCAGAGACAGAGGGGCTGGATGTGGCTGTAATCTGGGACATAATCCTAGCCGGGAGATTTTTGTCTTTATTCAAGGTTGCTGGGGTCTCTAAGTACAGAGGAGGTGTACATGGACATAAATGTTTGCTGAAATCGTTTGAACTTGAATTTCCAAGAGGAGGGGGGGGGGAGTCCAAAGGCTACATTCATGGCTCTCTTCATAGTGAACTTAGTACCCAGAGAGCAGGTGATGACAAGCGTGAGGAGATAGCAGGGGACAGCTATTGGTGGGCAGTCAGAAAACCACAGCGCCACCCCGAGCTCTGGCATCTCCAGTGAGGAAAGACAAGGTAAGGCCCACAGTCACGGAAGCCGGTCTCTGGGGTCAGGGCCGTGGAGATAAAGAGGGAACACAGCTGGGAATAGTTAAGAAGTTGTGGCCAGGAGCTCTGGGTGGTAGCTGAGGCTCCATCTTCACAGGGACCTAGGGAGGCACAGCTGGAGAAGGGGACACGGGGAGAGGAGGGGACAAATGATCACCATGCCTGGGCCAGTCACCAGACCTTAGCAGGGCCTTTATAGAAGGTTGAAGGTATGGTTGGTTGTTTGGCACCATGGTGAAGCAGCAGAGATGCAAGGGTTAGGGCAGGGTGATTCTATGCTGTTTAGGGTGAAGGACAGTGGCTTGGTCCATTCGTGGTACCTAAAGTAGCTGAATTCAGAAACTGTTGTACTTCAGAAGGAACAGGATCCCTTGATGCTATTGCTGAGCTAGGCAGCCAGTGTGTGTGGGTCCTCAGTGTCATTGCTTGAGCTAGGAAACCATTATGTGGGTATCTTCTACACCATTCCAGATCTAGGCAGCCACTGTGTGTGTGTGGGAGGGGACCTTCAATGCCATTGGTAAGCTAAACAGCCAGTATATGGGGACTCTCGGTGTCATTACTAAGCTAGGCAGTCAGTGTTTGGGGGTCCTTTGATGCTTATTGCTAAGCTAGTCACAGCCAAGGTCACAGCCAGATACAACTTGGGGTCTGTGCCACAGCCCCCACCCACAGTTTCCATTTATCTAAGTGGACCACTGGTATTTTAAATTAAAGGAAGTTCTCACCACATGAGATTGACTCTTTTTAAAAGTGCATGACCCAACTCACTGGTAGGCAGTTAGTGCATACAGAGTACACAGCCATCTGCTTCTAGAACATGTTCGTCCCAGAAGGAACCAGCTTGCTATTCTCCTTCATTCCTTCACCTGGCCTTCAACTTCCTGGTGACCCCTGCTCTTTTTCTTGCCTCTGGGGACTTGCCTATTTGGCATGAAGTGCTAATGACAGTGTGCGGCCCTCTGCATTGTGTCAGAGGCTCAGCCCAGTTGCAGCATATGTTATAGCTTTATTCTCTCTGTGTCAGAGTCTCACTGTGTAGCCCAGGTGTCCTTAAAGTTGTGGCAACTCTCTTGACTCAGCCACCACCACACTCAGCTCATGGAACTTCATCCTTTACTAGACTGAATAATATCCCAAAAGGTGGCTCTGCCTCCCATTGGCTCATGAGCACGTGGGGACTTTTCTCTTCCATATCTTCTGTGTAGTGCTGCTATGAACACTGAAACATTGAAGCAAATGTGGGAGGCTCTCTGAGTTCCTGATTTTGCTTCCTGTGACCGAACCCAGAGTGGACAGATGGTGCCACTGTGCTGTCCACCACAGCAGCTGCATGATATTGGGTTCCCACTACTGTGTGTGAGGTCTTCTTACTGGTATTTTATCATACTTTATGTATACGAGTCTTTTGCCTCCATTCATTTATGTGCACCACATGCATGCCTACTGCCCGTGGAGACCAGAAGAGGGTGCTGGATCCCCTGGGACTGTAGCTATGGATGGCTGTGAGCTACCATGTAGGTGCAAGAGACACAGGTCCTCTGGAGGAGCAGCCAGTGCCCTAAACCAACGACTATCTCTCTAGCCCTTTCACTGACCATGAGCATCCAATCCACTGCTGTCCTTTGGGTTGAGGCAACTCAGCAAGTGGCTGGGTCTGAGTCAGAGCATCTTCAACTGCCCTGAGCTCATACGGACTGGCAACCTGCTTTGGGGAACAAGGATACCAGGCAAGGACCAGCATCCCCTGCATTTAGAACAGTGGGAAAAAAAAATCCCCGTGTCCATGTGACCACCCATGTGGCCCCCAGCATAGGACAGCAGCACCCTGAGAGATGAGATGGGGGCTGCTGTGCCCAAGCCATGACCCCTCTTCTGACTCCCCATCCTGGCCTCAGAGAGGGCCGTCTTCCCTGGTTTAACCATTAACAGGCAGGCCTACTGCTGGGTTGCAGACAATGGCCTGTTTGTTGGGAGGCCCAAGGACTTGTAGGGCCCTGGCACAGGCATCAAAGCTCCATGATTAAGTCTATTAGGGACAGGTTTTGTGCAAACAGAGACAGGTGCAGGGTCCAGGCCAGCTGCTGGGCCACAAACCGCCCTAGCTTGGCTGAGCCTTCCCCACTAGTGGTCTGCCCAACAAATACAGCCCAAATCAACCATTCACCTAAGCACAGAAGGTGTGAGGACTGGGTGTCCCCAGCTGGGGGCCTGTCTGCTCACCTCCTGGGGTCCTGCCTGTCAGGAGAACCAGCCCTGGGAGTGCAGGGAACAGGGCACGTGATGGCCATCCTCCAGGCCAGCTTTGCTTAGGAGGGGGTCCTTTGGGGACGCACTGGAGACTCAACCAACAAGGAGTGCCTTCATGAAGCCCCTTGGGCATACATCCTGGTTCTAGTCCCGGGAGGTTTGCAGGCACCTCAATCTGCAGTCCTGGGAATTGCTGAGCCCTCAGCCCTGCACCAAAGTCAGATGTCAGGGGGAGGGGAACACCATGTGGCCCTGTGATCAGTGCCAACAGTGCAGTGACCATTCTCTTGTAGACATCACTGCCCTGGGGCCTTGGTCCTGGAGTCTTAGGGAATACCAAGACCCATTAGTGAGTGTCATTTCTCTGTTTCCTAGATGTGTGGGGGGAAGAGTGGGCGGCTACTCTGACAGGTACACAGCCTGGCCCATCCCATGTGGAGAAGCCTCAGGCAGACTTGGTACCTGGCAGCTCTCAAGGGCCTTGATGTGACAAGTTGATTTGGGGCTCTGTGCATACGCACAGCAATGGGATTGAACAGACAGATGAGCCAGGAATTCGCTTCCCAGACCAGCCCATATAGGCAGGCCTGGGCTCAGCATTGGGCTGTGAAAGAAAGTAGGGTACAGCTACAGTCCTTTTATGCCCTAAACTCAGAGATGATGTCATCATTTCTGCTGCATCCTATTGGCTAGCAGGCAGCAATAAATTCTGCTGCTTTCAAAGTCTGAACGTTGCTGGGGTCCTTGGAGCTAAATGGACAGCAGATGGGGAAAGCACCTGCAGTGAGGTGGCCCTCCAGCTGATATGGAAGGCTGCAGCTCGAAGGGAGTGGGCTGGGTGGATCTGGCATGCTTGCAGAAGCCAGGGGCCAGAATGTCACCCCTTATCCTCAGCAGGTAGCAACTGCTCTCCAGCAGAACAGCTGCTGCCAGCTGTCCACGCAGGCCACTAGAGGTCTGTAGAAGCCTCAGTTTGGGGGCCGAGTTCAGCACCCCTTCCCCAGCATGCAGCTCCCACTCCTTTGGCCCAGGAGGTATCTTGTCATGTAGAACCTCACCCCTGTGCCTTGCCAGCTCTGATGCAGTCTTAGAAATGGAATAGAAGGAAGGTACAGGGTTATCCCTGTCATGTAGGGACACAGGGAAGATGTTGCGGGCTTGGACTCCATCCAAAGGCCAGATCTGGTCAGTGTGGCATTGGGAAGGAGTGAGCACTTGGTCCCTGGGGTGCTGAGCTGAAGACTGCCTTGATTAGGACTGGTGTGGCTTGGGTTTGAGTCCTGACATTAGAGGGGAAGGAAGGGAGTGGGAACAGAAGAGAACCTGCAGTTCTGGAGAAAGAGAGAAAGAGCCTGGTAGCCAGTAGTCTAGGGCAGAGTAATTTCCCCCAGCTCTTCTCTGCCTTCCTTGGTAAGGCCATGTTCGCACTGCCATGGCCAGGCCTTAGCCTTGACAAGCTATAAGGGCTGCTCAGTGAGGGGCTTGTACCTGGGGCCAAGGGGTCCCGCACCACCTCCTCTCCTGAGTGAGGTCTACCTCTTGCCTGTCTCTCTGCACTGACAGGAGAATCTTGGTGTTGCGGCAGCTGCTCCAGATCTGCTCAGTCCCTACCCCTCCTCAGGTCCACAGCCATACATGCCTCAATCCTTTCTCTCCCAGCTCAAATGCCCAGCCCTAACTGCAGCTCTCCCTCTGGAACCCAGCAAAGCCTTGTCCTCAGGGCCCACCTAAGGTTACCCTTTCTGCCACAACAACATTTTAACATACCCTGTCTGTATTCCAGCAGTCTCCATGCCCTGGTGATGCTCTGTCACTTCCTCTCCTGCTGTCCCCCTTCCTTCAGGTCTCAGAGCCCCACTGTTCCCTCTCCTCTCTGTGGCTACTCTGCTGCTGTTGGCCTTGGCCCTGCCTCAGGCTGCTTGTGACCTATAGGTGGTCTTCCTGCCCTCTCGTTCCTCACTCCTCTCTGCTGCCTGAGGGCAATGGCTGACCTCCACTGGGAAAAGACGAGGTCAGAAGGGGCCCTCCTGCTTCTCTGCATACAAGCAGAGACACGCAGCAGCCACCGATGGCCTTCACGTCACACACAGGGCAGCCCGGGACGGGTTATTTCTGGAATGTGGGCCTGAATAGCTGCCAGTGCCCTCGGCATCCTTGGTAGGCTAGGGTGGGGTGACCACATTTTCTGCTTAGTAACCAGCTTGATGAAGGAAAGGTCCTACAGGCAGAGCCAGGCCACCACAGGGGAAAAGTGGTGGGGACTGGGCCCGCTGGACTTACAGGTGCCTGTACACTCTTGGTTGGGCTATCATCTTATTTCCCAGCAGCCCCTCCCAACATTCTCATTTGAAGGGCTGTCCCCAGATCTTCTTGGATTCTCAGTCAGCCTACCATTTCTGAAGCTATGTGGGTTCTTGGGAGGGTGCCATTCATCTCCTCAGGCTGGGGCACTGACTACAAGGCAGGCTGGGCTCATAATCTACACTAGGAGAGGCTGCAGGCACTGCTGAGAGCTGCTGGTGGGGTCTGGAGCTCTGGTGTCCCCCAACCTATTTCCTGCATGGATGAGAGCCAGGCTGTAGCAAGTATGGGTCTCTTCCCCCTCAAGTCTAGAGGCTCCCCTCTGACCTGTTTCTCAGCCCTTTTCCCCACCCCCTCAGCCACAAGCATGCTCACTACTGCCTCAGGGTCTTTGCACTGTGTCCCTGTGCAGGGAGACACCTGGTGTATAGACTGATTATCCCAAGGAGAGTATCCTTAGGGTGGGAAGGCTGAGGGGCTGCAAGTCTCGGGGGACTGGGAACTTGAAGAGCTTGGAGGTATGGGTACTAAGAGAAGAGTCTGAGAGCTGGAGGAAGGCTAAGGAGTGGAGGCTCGCAGGTAGAGAGGCTGAGATGTAGGAGGAGGTTGGGAGCTAAGGCAGGAGGCACAGCAGCTAGCAGAGTGTGTGCTTTTCTGTGAGTCACTAGACCCTGAGGACAGTCGGGTCAGGTGCAGTACCACCCTAGACGCCAATTAGTGACTCCTCACTCTTTGCCCTGGAAAGGCAGAAAGAAGGCAGCCAGAGGGTTCCTGCCCCTGGCTACAACATCCAACCTGGCCTTGTTCCTGGTGGCAGCGAGGGGGTAATCTTCTGCTTTCGTAGCTATAGGAAAGGCTCTACATCTGGACCCCTGCCCCTCAGGCCTAGCTATTGCATGGAATCATCTGGACAGCCTGCAGCTAGAGTCCACCCCACTGGCTATTCCATCAGATATCCCAGGAATGAGCTCGGAGGAGCTGGACCTCCTGGGCCAGGGTAGAACTGAAGCAGTAGTGTCTCCTGGGCTGGGCAGGTGTGGGGCACCACCTGGGCTAGCCCCCTGACCTCCAGCTCTAGAGCTGAATGAGAAGGTTCCTGCCCAGGGCTATGGAGAGAAGGGAACTCCATAATGGGTCAGCCCCTGGTCTGGCCCACAGTAGAGCCCTACCAAGGGGTTCCTCTAGGGTGCTTCATAGGAAGCCCCTGTGCTGTTAGGGTTGAGTGTACCTGGGTACCTCATACCTTGGGAACCCTGTCTCATGTTAATCAGAGAAGGCCAGTTTAGGCAGCTGATCCTTGTATTCACCTCAGGGTATGACCTTATATTGATGGAAGTCAGCCCATTTCTGCTGCTTCTCTTCCAGGGGCCAGCTGGGGACCCTTGTGGGCACTGAGTTACCCCGGGGAAGAGGCCTATTGAAGATGAACTGGTTATCCACCTCTGCTGGCCTCATGGGTGGAGTTGGCCCTTGGGGGCCTCTGCTGGCCTTATAGGTAGAGTTGGCCCCCTGGGCCCACCCTGGCCGCTCCCTCTGGGTCAGAGTTCTGGGCATCCCCATGCTTGTCTGGGCTACCCGCCACTTGAGGTGGGGCCCTTTAATGTCCCGACTCTTCAGGTGTGGCCCTGCGGCTTTCTTGGCTCTTTGAAGCTGCCACTAGCCTTTGGTTCATTCACAGCTGACAAGAGCTGGTGTCCACCCTGGAGTATACTAGGTGGTTTGAGGTTGTGGGCAGTGAGCAGCCTTCCACGGGCCTAGCTATATCAGAGGCCCACTTGTCCCCTGAGCCTCAGGGCCAGCTCCATATCTATGGACAAATGCTCCTTGCATCCCCCACCCCAAAAATCTTTGATATCTTTGTCTATGTTAAGAAGAGCCCGTGAGCATGCAGTGATGTCACCTGGGGGACAGGAAGGCACGGTGGGACTGTTTCTGACTTTGCAGTGCCGCGGGCAGTACCTATCATGGGTGAGTTCCCAAGAATCTCCCTGACTTGCCAATACCAGGCTCTACAGTGAAGAAACAGCCTTGCAAACTTACAGTGTCGGAGCCTCTGCAAGTGGAGCCATCCAGGCCAAGGGTGCAGGGAGAGAAATGGGAATCAGGAGACTGGCTCCATCGCAGGCTACTTCACGCCACAGTCCACAAGGGTGCAGGAAATCAGGCCCAAGAGGGACCCTAATCAAAGCGCAGCCTGTCACCCCACCCGCTCTGACTGAGAGGGGGAGATAGCCATAAACTCTCTGTTCCCCCGAACAGA
Source organism: Bramus lutescens (assembly GCA_001685075.1). Taxonomy (NCBI): domain Eukaryota; kingdom Metazoa; phylum Chordata; class Mammalia; order Rodentia; family Cricetidae; genus Bramus; species Bramus lutescens. The sequence continues at coordinate 207,465 of LOEQ01002174.1, read as the reverse complement.
GAGGGATAAAAGCTTATGCCAATAAAATGATTGCCAATCAAAGCTGACTTATCTCTCCTTTTTGCTATAAAGTTACAGAATCAAAAAGGCAGGTGGTGTCTTTATGGATTAGGGCTTCCGGGCCAGGACGGCCCCACTGGCCCACTACCCACACAGCAGTAGAGACCTAGGCTCAGGCACGGGGAGCCTATGACTGATTTGTCCAAGGCCACTTACTGGCCATAGACTCCAATGTCCCGGGGATTGGACAACTCTGTGTAAGAATCTTATGAGACAGAGTGAGGCTGATGACGTGTCCTCCTATGTTGATGGCATGGGAACCATCCCAGCTAGAGCACTTTGGAGTTCTACTGACCTGGAGCAGTGCCCTCTAGTCTCTGTAGAAGACCCCCTGACCAGGTCCCTGGACTCTGACTGTTTTGGAACCTGGATCTGGAGGAAACTGGGCCTCTGGTTCTGTGACCACACCCCCTTCACGTAAGTTCCACAAGGCTTATTGGGGGAGTTCTTTCTCCCAGACAGTCTCTTTCCTCTTGCTTCTCAGACTCTAACGAGCACCCATTGCATGTGGTTAGAAATGGTTTAGTTTCTGGCTACTCTTGAAGGCCTGGGGTCTACATCAGAGGTATTTGCCCACAGGTATGGGAGCTTGCGCACATGGGCACCCTCACCTGCTAACACCTGTCCACGTGAAGGCCATGAGCAAGCACATGAGGCTCAGACCTTTATGTAGCATCCCAACTGTGTGCCCCTCCCAAAATGTCCAGGTGACCTTGGACATAGACACGTGCAGGCAGTCACTCCATGCTTTTGTGCACACTTCCCCTCCTCTCTAACCCGTGCTGGACCTTACTATGCGAGCAAAGGAGAAAGCTTCCCTTCACACAGAGGGCTGTGGCTGAGGCCTCCATCCCTGTCCCTGGATGCCCTGGTCCTAGGAGCTGGGCCAGAATCTCTCATCTTCTGCATCTCTCACTGCCGTACCTCTGCCAGTGGGATGGATATATGAACAATAGAGACCAGGTACTAGAGAATGGTGTGGCCCAGAACTGTGGGGCGATTTCCCTGCCTCAATGTGAGCAAAAGCAGGAGCCGGGGGGGCTATCATTTCAGAGGACTTTCCTGAATGATGGTGACCTTTCAAGCAGGATTAGATGGGGAACATGGACAAGTAGAGGACCCCAGATGATGTAGGATTCCCCTCTGTATGCTATGAATATATTTTGTTACCATTGGTTAATAAAGAAATTTCTTTGCCCTATGACAGGGCAGAATATAGGTAGGCGGGAAAACTAAACTGAATACAGTGAGAAAGAAGGTGGAGTCAGGGAGACACCATGTAGCTGCTGAAGGAGAAAGATGCCAGAACCTTACCAGTAAACCATGAGCCTCATGGTAAAATATAAAAGAATAGAAATGGGTTAATTTAGGATGTAAGAGCTAGCTAGAAATATGCTTGAGCCATCGGCCAAACAGTGCTGTAATTAATATAGTTTTGTGTGATTATTCCAGTTTGGGTGGCCAGGAAATGAAGGTGCAGTCTCTGCTTACACCCAGCATTTCTAGGTGGAGACAGCTCCATGGGTAACACTGTGAAGAGCTGTGCCTCCAACTGTCCACTTCTCCACTCACCAATCTATCCATCCACTCACCTTTGAATCCACCCATTCCTCTTTCCACTCACCTACCCATCCACCATCCATCCATCCATCCTCTCACCTATTCACCCCCATCCATCCACTAACTCACACATTCTCTCACCTATCTGTCAGCCTACCCACCTATCCCCATTCATATATTTACCTACCTATCCACCTACTGATCCCTCCATCCTCCATTCATCCACCTACCCACTCACCCATCCATCTACTCACCTACCTACTCATCCTTCCGTTCCTACCCACTCACCCTGTCTATTTGCTCATCTCCCTAGTTATCCATCCATCCCAACCTTCCATGCATCCACCATCCTTCCATCTACCCATCTATCCATCCATCCATCCATCCATCCATCCATCCATCCATCCATCTATCCATCCCCATCTCTCTTTCTTATACTTTCTTCATCAGTTCTTCCATGTGTGTAGGCATCTGCAGAATCAGTCTAAACACTGGTCTCTGATCTCTTCACTCCCTTAGCCACTCAGCCTCACCATTTATTGAGTGAGGCCATAAGGTTCTTGTCAACTTTGATATTTGTGTTGTGGTCCACAGACTGCAGCCTGTAAGGGTGTATTAGAGAGTTGCTTCCAGGATCTCTCTGCTCTGAGCATGAAAACTCTCTAAGGCCATTGGACTGTCTTATTCATTCAGCTTCTTTGAAAATACTTAATTTCTATCTTTCTGAAGCACTAATTTTGGGGAGCCCACATTTGTGTGCTCTCCATGGGGTGTTGCATGTGTGTACGTAAGTACGGAAGAGAGGACAAAGGATTATTGCTGGGGACAGGGAGGGAGGGTCTAGTCATCCTCTGGGGCAGGGTGCAGAGAAGCCAGACTTGAGGCTCTTCCTCCAACTGTGTGTGCTCTGCCCAGTGTGCTCCTCTGCCCTCTGCAGCTGTACAGGGAAACATCTGCTCTGCAGGGACAGCATGGGACACAAAAGGCTGTGGCAGGGCAACAGGCTTGAGGTTGTCACTGAGGGGACCATGAAGGCTAGGTGAGGGCTATGGGCGGGTCTGTGTCCTATAGGATTGCTACCCTTGTCAGAGGACATAGCAGGCAGTACCTTCTCTGAGGGTACGCAGAGAAGAGGCCATAGCAGAAGGTAGCCCCTTGGTCATGGAAACCCTGTTCCAGAACTAAAGATGAGTGAGTTACCTGAAGCCCCAACAGGGAGTAAGGGCAGGAGAGGGACATGTGTGTATCTCCGTTCTGCACCCAAAGGCAAGCAGGACAGGTGCTTCATGCCCAGAGGCAACTGCAGGGGCGAGCTGAGTCATGACTGGTGTCCAGTGTCTCCCTTCTACAGTATGCATCTTCCCCTACCCCACCCCCACCTCATCCCTTATCTCCTCACGGTCCTCATACTTTGGACAGATAGTGCTCTCTCACCTCCACACCTGTTCTCACATCTTCATTTCATGGTCTGGCTGCATGGGGGTGGCAGGGAGACTGGGGGACTCACTCTTTCTAAACACAATGATTACCTTATTGCCTGCTTCTTATCACATGCTGGGGCCAGTCATGGGCCAGAATGAGGGGCTAGGAAGGATCTCCTTGCCTTCTGGATCGCCTAGAGGATCCCAGAGCCTGCTTGGCTCAGTAGGGGACACTGCTGGAAAAAAAACAAAGCCATAGGGAATGAGGGGGATCCTGACACGTATTCAAGGCTCCAAGATCATATTGGCTGGGCAACACAGGAGTGGTCAGGGAAGTGGCTGGGAACTTTATGGTGTGCTGACCAATGCTGGTCCTGCTGTACTTAGAGTTTCACGAAGGCCCACACAGGAAAAGCCCAGAAGCTCGAGGTCCCTGTTAGCATCAGTACTTCAGTGAGGAGTCCCTGGAGATTATAGTCTCCACACTCAGTCCTGGGGGCCAGGTAACCAGAGGCTCTAGCAGGACCTCTGCCATACAAAGAACTAGACAAAGAGGAAGATGGCCTGCACTTGGGGTCCCCGAGCTTGAAGAATGAGCTCCTGGTGCATCACACACCAGGAGGGGAATGTCTATGCTTGGGCAAGTCTGAGGAGGAGTGTCTCCTTTTTCCAGATGAGAACCTTGGACAGGCTCAGTCCCCAGGCACTCCTCCCCCCGCCCCGGTATGTGCTATGTTGCCCTCTGGGTCACTGAGGTCAAAGGTCAGCCCCTTCAGTTGGAGGCTACCACAGCAGAGAAATTTTGCTCCTCAGAGGCCAGCCACTATAGGACAGCAGAGTCCCAGCTGTCTCCCATACCCTCTCCTGTTCTGTCTTTGTCTTGGAAGAAAAGAAGGGGCAAGGGCTCCAAGTAGGGCTGCGTGGACTTGGGACCCAGGGGAGCGCATGATGGGAATACTGGCGCCAGCCCTGGCGGCAGGGTCCAATTGCACTGACCCAGGGTGAGGTGCCTTGCCTCCCTCCACCCAGTTCTGAGCTCTGAAGCAATCTCTCCCCTTATGTGTGATGTGGTGACAGGCTGCAGTAGGGTCTCTTTGTCTTGCTGTGTGGGGGGGCATGGGTATTGCTGTGCATATACACATGTGAACTGGAAAGTATGTATTTGTGGCTATTTGCCACAGCTGAGGCATTGGTTCTGAGGATTTCACATGTGGCTAATGTAGATGTGTGAGAAAGAATCTCTGCAAGGGTGCTGGCCTATGCATGTGTCTGTGACACCTTGTCCTCATGCCATGCCCCATTTACCTGCCAGACCCCAGTGGAGTCCTGGAGACCCTATAACACACTGCTTGTGGCATTCCAGCACAGGCCTTTCTTTTTGGCATTTTCTTTTTAATTTCTGAGGACCACTGCCTGACCCTAAGTCTGGCCCACCTCCTTTGTACCTCCCCCAGCCTGATGACCATATGGTGCCTTCTGGAGTGCCCTGCTCCTCCCTCTGAGGTCCCATGGACCCATGTGTGTTCCCCAAGGGCATCCTGATGGAACTAGCTGTCCCATTGTAGCTGACTTCACTGGCACCCCTCAGGACCCTCTTTTCTGGTGACCTATCTTCCCAGATTGGGGTCAGGGTGCCCCCATGTGGCCATGTGGTTCTACCCCAACTCTTCCTGTGTACATGAGACAGAGATGGAGACAAAGATCGAAAGAGATAGACAGAGACACAGGCAGACACAGAGATGAGAGACAGATAGAGACACACTGACAGATAGAAATCAAGAGAGGCAGAGTCAGAGACAGAGAGGAAGACAGACAGACAGGCAGACAGACAGACAGGCAGATGAGAAGAAAAGTGGAGACACAAGGTGAAGCAAAGAGGAGGAGATGGCTGTGGCCTTGCCTCCATCCTGTTGCCCTGGGACGTCACCCAAGGCAGGGAAGCCTGTATATAATGTGTCACTGCATGCAGTTTGGGAACATAGGTGTAGATCCCAGATCTTCCTGCCCTGCCATGTCCTTAGCTCCTAAGTATTATGGGACAGTGGTAGTGATCCTAACTGTGTTAAGCACAAGGCTATATTACTTGGCCAGAGCTGACCACCCCAATGCCAGAGCAGACTCAGAGCCAGGCCATAAGATTCCAAGCAGCCCCATTTCACCTGGCCCAGGGGAGTTGACACCCGAGGATGGAGCCCATAATATGACTCTAATGACTCAGTTCATAGGCGGGATGGATGGCACCCCTCCATCTTCCTCTTTAAGATCTCCTTGTCCTAAGGTAGCAGAGGCAGCCTGGCCCCAAGGCCTAGGTCCCCCATCCACTGTTCTCTGAGCATCTGTCTTCTCTCCAGTCAAATGGGAATATGGAAAGAGTTCTGGGCCACTGCACACATGAGCTGCTGGAACGGCCATCACAATGGACAAAGTGACCTGGCCTGCCTTAGTGGGACAAGCAGGAGCAAGGAATTGCTGAGAGGCTTGGGGCCTGGGCAATTATGTAACCTCTCTAAGCAGCTGTGGTAACTGTGGGGCTTGGTAGCTGCAAATGGCTGGGCAAACTGGAAGCTGATTTTAGCGGGAACACCCATGACCCAGGTCTCCAGAGATCCAAAGGACAAAGAGCCTCCCTCTACCTGGTATCTATTGCTGATTGAAGTTCTGACTTATAAGTTTTACTTATATGCCCCTAGAATTCCACCCCCCACCCCCACATCTCACCTCCTTGCCAGTAAGACCAGGGCCATCGATGGTCCAGAGAGACCTCTGGGCCTGAGTGAAACCTGAAATCTGGGAAATTGGAATCTTCAGTGTTTGCCTCAGTCTATCAAATGTCAGTAGCCCCGAACCCCTCAGTAGTACATCCACACAACACTCAGCAGCCCACTGAGCGAACCTCCCAGCCTCATTATTGACAAATCTCATCTAGAGAAGGTTATACTACAGTTGGCCACATGGGGACACTCGTGGGGCGGAGGTTATACCACAGCCGGCCACGTGGGGGAGCCAACCAACAAAGAAATGCAGAGCCTCTGCCGGCAGAGAGTCCTGTCAGAAAGCAAGAGGCAAATCAGTCAGCGCTAAGGAAAAAGCCCACCAAGCAGAGACAAGTGTGGGTGTGCGATTTCCTGGAATGCTGCTTTTGCCTGGAGGGAGCTGTGCACCCACATTATTCCTTGGTCTCATGCAAAGGCACTTCTAAGATCGAAGTGGACAGGGGGTCCCAACAGGGCTATCTTCAGAGTCCCGCCTGTCCTCAGTGTCCCCATTCTAGCTCTGAGTACCCCTTAAGACTCCCCACCCTTATCTTTCATTCTTGCCTTCGCCTGAGCCCCTGCTGTGCCCACCGGACCCCACTTCTACCTCTGGGAACATTTGAACCTCTCCTAGGCTCCTGAGCTGCCTGACCCAACTATCCCTTCCTCTAGCGCCCAGTCTCGTTGAGTGGAGCAGATGCTTCTTCCTGTCAGAGTGACACAGACCAGGCCACCAGGCAGGAGGTGGAGCATGATGGCTCTATGGTGCCCTGGGGAGAACACTGTGTGCTGTAGCCTTGGTATAGCCTAGGGCACAACACCCACCAGACTCTTCCAGCTCCATCGCTCATCCCTCACTGGGCACCCTGCCAGTTCTCACCATTGCCAGCAGGTTTGGACCCAGAACAGCTACTGCACAGGTTGGAACACCAGCCCATTGAGAAGTGGTATTGAGGGCCCTGGGTTTCAGCATGGCTCGTGGGATTGAGGGACAGAAACAGGTTCCTGCTGAGCATCTGTGGGACCCTGTGCCAGCCCCACAGAGCCTGGCAGCACTTGGCCCAGAGAAGGGAGAGCAAGGCAGCAGTGGTCCCCAAGCCCCTTCCATGCATATCAACAGCTCTGGAAGGGTACAGAACCCAGAACCTGTTGATCTTCATGGAAGGGGTTTGGGTTCTGGGTTCTGCCCTCTGGGGTTCCTAAGGCTGCCACCCTTGATGACATCTTCCCCTGTCCCAGTCATGAGCTCCCTAGCCTCACACTTGGATGCGTCTGATTCTTTCTGGGCCCTGTACCCTTCCAGAGCTGGGGGAGAATTTCCAGCTGGATAGAGAAGGGGCCTGGGTAGGGGAACCCTTCCCACCTATGTGGGCCTGGGGCCACACAGGCTGATGTCTTACATGAATGTGCATAGTCAGCTGAGGATGCTGGGTGCCTGGAGGGAAGTTCGAGATCTTGGGAGTTCTGACTTGAAGTTTTCCTGACATTCCCCTAGAAGCTCCCTGTTCCTACCATGTGAGCATGAGGATCTGAATGTAAATTCCCAGAACCCATGTAAATCTGGGTACAGTAGTGCCAGGTGTGTGTGTGTGTGTGTGTGTGTGTGTGTATGTGTGTGAGAAACCTTTACTACTCTGGGGCCTGGGACCTCCTGAAACTCAGACCCAATGGATGGCATGTGCTCAATCTGTAGGGTCACCCATGAGGTTCATCCCTGCTTTGTGAGAAAGGCCCTTCCATGTGTGTTCCAGGGGTAGGGGTATAGAAACTGCAGCCTGCAGGCAGCAGCCGTGCCCCACCCACCATCCAGCCTGGCACCCCTTGCCTTAAAGGATCAGAACAATTGGAGTTATGACTCTGGCCCATAATTCCTCACTGCATCCCTAGGCATGGCCTCTGTCTTGAATTTAGGGTGTCCATAGAACACCCCAATTTTTCAAGGCTCTTGGAGGTATCACACACTTGATTTCTGGGGCCTCTAAGCTCTGTGTGCTAGCTCTAGGCCGTTTGGAGACCATTTATTCCTCCCTGTGCTTCTGAAGCTTTCCACGCTCAGATGAGCAAAGGTTACTTTTATAATCAGATTATTTTTTCTAGCTACAAAGCTGTTTCTTCAATAATAAGTACAAAGCCACAGACATCCCATCCACTGATTCCAAAAGGTCATCCTGTGCCTGGTGACAAAGTCAACAGACGAAGAAAACATGGGGAAGTCAAGTCTCGATCCTCTGTGAGCCCTGAGCCTCTCCCCAGACACAAACAGTGCCTGTGTGTCACCTCAGCGTTAATGGATAGGATACAGCTAAAACACCTCTTTCCCCATCTTCCTCCCACCTCCATTTCTTCCTCTCTTCTTTCGTCCCTCCATCCACCCCTTCTGTCATCCCTCCCCATTCATTCATCGCTACTCTTTCCATCTATCCCTGTATCACATCCTCCATCCTTTCCTCCCTCCTCCATCTTTTCTTCCCCTTCATCCATCCTTCCATTCCCATTTTATCTGTTCCTCTACTCATCCCTCTCTCCCTCTCTCCCCCTATCATCCTTCCTGTCCGTTCATCCCTCTACTCATCCTCCATCCCTTCCTCCATCCGCCCATCATTTCTTCTACCCTCCTCCTCATCCACCCTACCATCTCCGCATCTCTAATATTTCATCCCTCCATCTCCGCTTACATTCTTTCCTCCCTCCATCTTTCTCTGCTCTCCCTTATTCTCCCTCCCTACTTTCCTCTGCCCTTTCTCCCTCCCTCCATCTTTCCCCTCACCCCCCATCCATCCCTTCATTCATTTCCCTTCCCTTCTTGCTCACGTCTTTCCACCTAGACTTTCCTGTCCCCGGGGCACTGGCAGCCAGGGCAAGCTGCACCACACAGCTGTCACATGGGGCTCTGGATTCTGTGTTCCAGCAATTAGCCCTCTCCTGCGTGCAAGGAGTCAGCAAGCTTTAGCTCCATGTGGCCCTGTGCCGATGGTGGACCGATAAAGGACCCGGCAAAGGTGGCGTCTGAGCATTAATGCTTGCTGTTCCTGCAGCTATCAAATGAGGTGCACAGTGAGACAGGCAGGCGCCTTCCAGACTTGCGGGGCCTGGGCAGCATTGCCCTCCTCAGAGGCCCCACTCCTGCTTGTTCTTTTCCTCGCTGAGGAGGCTGGATATAGGGACCCCGGAAGAAATTCCCTAAGGTCCCTTTGGAAGGTGTAGCCACAAAGCAGTGTCTCTGCAGAGGTGATTAAGCCAGAAACATGTCGGAGAAAGATGGTCCAGGAAGTCTCCTTGGCAGGGCGACCAGGTAGCCTCTGCCTGCACCTGTTTTCTCCATTTTGCTATGTAATGAGATATAACATGCCTTAATAAGAAAATCAATAAATGGTTCTGAGGCCTTTAATGGAGAAGAAATAAACAACAACTGAGTCAGACTGCAGGGCAGAGCCATTGCTGCCCGCCTCTCCGCACTGACCAGGTTGGGACTGCTCTGGCAGACTCCTAGCTGGATAGCTGAGGTGGGCATCCTGGGTGTGGGGACTGCTCCTTCATGCTTTTTAAATCTGATTTGGACTTTTTTATATAGGGAACAACACAGGGTAGGGTAGACACCCACTCCTCTGCCTGTAAGATGGGGCCTATCAGAGTAGTCATGGGTTGGCCTCATGCCTCAGGCAGGTCTTGCTGATCGAAATGTGACTCCAGTTTGGGAGGAGGCCAGGGTACCCCAAGGTGCCTCTCCCTGGGCTTGGTCCTCCCACTTTTCACAGCTATAGTGAAGAGGGGGTCCCTAAAGGCATGTGTTACCGTCTCCTGCCTTCCTGTCTGTCTGGTGGCTGTTTGTCTAGAATCTGGCTCCTTTCACTTAATGTCTTCAAGATCAGTTCTTGCAGTGAGTGTCAGATTGCACTTCCTCCTCAAGTCTGAATAATACCCCACTGTGTGGGTGGGCCATAGCTTGCTCTGCTTGTTCATTGGTTGGCAGATTCTTGAATGGCAGTTTGGGGACTATAGAGCACATCTGGAACATTTTGAGCAAGGACACACATGTTTTGGTGATGTTAAATTCCTCTCTTTGGGTCTACCCCAGATGAAAAATAGATCACATCATATGGAGATCCTAGGTTTAATATTCAAGAGTCCACCAGACTGGTTCGTTTTATGGTCATTGTTTTTGTTTTTGTTTTGGTTGAAACAGGTACTCTTCTTTGTAGCCCAGGCTGGCTTTAAACTGTGATCCCCCTTCCTCAGCCTCCTGAGTGCTGGGATGACAGGCATGCACTGCCACCTCTTCTAGAAACTTGCTTCCACACAGTTGCCACCAAGAAGACCTCAGCTCTTCATGTCCTGCCCAATGATAGCTTTTCCCTGCCTTTTGGACAGTGGCCATCCTGATGGGCTCCTCCCTGGAGATGGATGGCCCCTCACAGGTTGGCCGTCTGCAAATTCTTGATCTATTCAAGTCTTTTGCCCATCTAAAAATCACCCCCCAAAAAGATTTTAATTTCTCTATGGTATAGTCTTGAATCTTTTATCGGTTATAGGCTTTGGGAATACTCCCCCCCCCATCCTGTGTAAGAAACAAAGACCCTCACTTCATTAAAAGAGTATCGGAGACTCGGTGCTGGCAAAGCAAAATTGTTTATCTTATGACTTTGCAAAATGGGCTTTGACCTAGAATGGCAGTGTGCTAATTTACCATGAAGTGGTGGTTTTAAATTTCATATGTGTGCACTGCATTCACATCATTTCAATCCCCTTTCCCTCTATGCCTAATTTTCTTTAATTATTATCACTATGTACACACACACACAAGCAAGTAACTGTTTAAATGCAGCCTGTTGAGTCCATTTAGCATTGCTCAGGTGCGCATGTTCCGGGAAAACTGATTCCTTCTTTCTCAGTAGCCATTAATTGCTGTATCTCTTCATCTAGGAGTGGGGCTTTGTGACATTTTCCCCAGCCATGTCGGCATATCATTTTCAGGTCTTGTTTAGGCAGCCATATTCTCTTGAGCTCCTGGCTGCGGCTTCTGTGTTACATCATAGGGTGATGGTTTGAATAGGAATGGCCCCATGGGCTCATATACATGGATGCCTGGTCTTTAGGGGGTGGTGCTACTTGACAGGGATTAGGAGGTGTGGCCTTGTTGGAGAAAGTATGTCACTGGGGGTGGACTTTGAGGTTTCAGAAGCCAAGCCAAGCCTAGAATCACTCTTTCTGTGGCCTGCTGATCCAGACGTAGAGTTCTAGTGACCTCACCAGCACCAAGTCTGCCTGCGTGCCACCATGCTTCCAGCCATGATGATAACGACTAAACCTCTCAAATGTAAGCCAGCCCCAGTTACATTTTCCTTTATTAGCGTTGCTGTGGTCATGGCATCTCATTACAGCAGTAGAACATTAGGACAAGGGGTGAGGACTACACCTATCTCTGGTATAAGGATGGGTGTTTAGAATGTAATTAGAAATTATACTGTCTTGAGAAAGCAGCAGCAGTAGGCTGTCCTCTAGGATCCACGGCTTAACCAGCCATGAGTAGCTAACTAGGGGTACAGGACCAGACATTATTTTCCTTCTGCTGACAGGGCCTAAAGTCCAATTAGACGGTTGTTTTCATGAACCCTGACTAGGAAAGATTCCTGCCCTCTAGCACTGATATGGCTAGTCTCACTAGCCAGATTTTTCTGTGGCTCGTATCTCCACCTTCTGAGGCTGGAATTATGGGGGAGTGGGTTGCCTAGCCGAGCAGATGTTTGCTTTAGGCAGTTCTGGGCATATGAGCTCCAGTCGTCAAGCTTGAGGTGCAAGCCCTGAATCACTAAGCCATTCCCCTCCAAGACTGAGCTCTCTCTTTTTGAAAGAGACTCCTCCGTGCATTTCAGCAGAATACAAAGTAAGGGTTTCAGCAGATAGGATTCCCCCCACACCCCCACCCTTGCTAGGCACTTGCTGCCCTCTCTGGATTGTGTTTGTGTGTTCACTTGTGTGCATGCATGGTCTCCAGGGCACACATTGCTGTCTGGAGGGGTTCCTTTGTCTGATCACTTTCCTGCAAAAGGCTCTGTGATCTTTCCTTACTCCAGCCCTTTCCAGTGCAGCTTCCCGTCTAAAGTGACCTGCCTGGGGCTGTCACCACGACCTTTTGAGTTGATACTTTGCACGAAAGAGATGCAGGTGTGCATGCATGGGCTTTGGGTGAGTAATGCCAGGGGCTCTCTCCTGAGCTACCTGATGATGATCCTTGTCTGTCTGAAAAGGCTTTTTGCTCTGGCTGTTTGTGAAATAGGCACCCTGCATCTAAAGCAAAATAAAATCAATACTCACATAAACCATTGTCTACAAATGTCTGGAAGTTAGGCTTATGTAGTCGAAGGAGGTCCCCAACGTAGGCCCTGGGGTTGACAGAAGGAAGTGGGTGGGGGCTGGCAAGGCAGGGTCTCTGTATCAACAAGCCTTGGGGCCCTGTAGTCACTGGCAAGCAGCAGGAGCCACTAAAGGTGCTGGAGTGAGTGACCAAGGGTGCATGTGCGTGGTGAGGTCACAGAAGTGTGAGTCCTGGGACATGATGAGTAGGACTAGCTTGGAGGAGCCAGGGGGACTGCAGAGCATCTATAATGCTTCCCGTTATCAGTGATGATGCGGAGAATGATGCTGTGCTAGGCTAACCCTGCAGAGGAGGCTGGCAGAGGCTAGAGAGGGAAAGGAGAGACAAGCCTCACACTGCAGTGATCTCTACTTGGATACAATGTGGATGCCAAGAAAAGCTGGGGACATATCCTTGCACCAGGACAATGCCACCCAATGACAAGTCCCCTTTATGCCACCCGATGTAAGGGGTGTTTCCAACCAGAACGGAACTCCCAAGTTCTACCCAGCATGTACCGCAGGCCAATTCTCCCAGTACTTGGAGTCTCTGATCACTCTAGTGATAGCAAAGGTGGTTCACACTTCCTTCTCTAAGGCTAGGAAAGCATTCTGACAGCATTAGGGATGTCTCTACCAGGCCGAGCCCCTAGTGTTCTCATTAGATCCGAGGGGAATCCACGTGGGCAGATGCACTGGCATGGACAGAGACAGAATATGTCTTCCTGTGTCTGTTTCTCAGGCATCGCCAAGATGGGAGATGTGCTTGGTGAGATCACAGGAGTGTGAGTCCTGGGAGATGATGGACAAGAGAGAGGGCCACCCTTTGCTGGGAGGGCCACTCTTTGCTGGGCTCCCTGGTATATCTCAACCCTGCCTGACAGCCCCACTTAACATTAGTCACTAGAGACTCTGATGATCATGAGCTCTCTGCACCTACTGGGAAGTCACAACCCCAGAATAGCCCTGCCCACTACCCTGATCTCGCTGATATGTTGGCTGCACAGGAAAGTTCTATGCTGCCACTCCATTTGCAGGGTGTAAAAGAGGAATCATGCCCATGTGTTTGCTGGTATGAACAAAAGCTCCAGTGCCCGCCAGGGGGCTGCCTCCCCCAGCGCCTAGCATCACCCTGCAGCTTGAAGCTTGATTTGCTAGCCTCTTGGACAAGAGCCAGATAACAGGACCATCAGGGAAGGTTGAAAAGCTTCCACTCCTGACCGCACCCCCTTGAGGTCACATAAAGCCAATTGCATTTGGTGCCCAAAGGCTCCACAGGCCTGGAAAAGGTGGTCCCTGAGCCAGGAGAAAGGTTACTTATGCAGGAGGACTCACAGGAAGAACAGATAAAGCCTTTTTCACCGATGGAAACCCCAGACACTCCAGCTGTTAGGTTTAGGTCAGGAATTCAGAAGAACATGGATGTACTACTGGTAAGAGTCATTAGGACAGTTATCAATGCTGTGGACAGACAGACAGCTAGGCATTGGCATCAGAGCCAACATCATAACAGCGTGGCAGATCTCTCCCAAGTGAGACTCTCTTGGGGTGTTTTTTTTTTTTT
>LOEQ01002174.1:162081-177748 GCA_001685075.1 Bramus lutescens | reverse complement strand
CAGAACCCAGGAACCCCCTGGAGGCTGTGGTATTTGAGGAGCAGGATGGGATGGCTGTTCTCAACCTGCTTTTCTCCCTGAAGGGTACAAAACCCTCTTCACTGTCCCGGGCTGTCAAAGTATTTGAGGTGAGACCACTGGGCTGCTGGCTTGGTGTGCTGGGGCAAGCACACATAAGACATGTAAGAACGGCTGTGTCCCCCTCCAGGGCAGAAATATGGCTGCTCAGGCCCGCAGAGGCTAGGTCTCAGGGACTACCCTTAAGCTCCACCATCCAACCTCAGCGCCCGACACCCACTGCCATACATATAGCCTCTCTTACCCACCTGCCCAGGGGCCTACAATGCAGCTGATTACATTACTGCTTTGCCTAATGACCTGTCCCCCAGAAAAACTCTCAAATGACATTAAAGCCAGAAAAACCTCTGCAAGCTCCCAGAGTTGACTGCATGGCCTAAGTGTTTTGTTGCTGGGCAACAGAAGGTGGAGGTGAAATCAGCCGTTGCCCACTAGTCCCGGGTATCCTAGTTGCTCTATCTAGGCCTGGGCCTTGTGTCTTTGATATGGTGGAGTGGGGGTCCAGGTCCTTGGGTGTGGTCAGTCACCCAAATGAGACCATTAGGGCATGGGATCTTCCATCAGCAGGGGAGTCAGGCTATCTGGTATGACAGACAGACAGATAGACAGGCCTGACCAGAAAGGGGGGCCAAAAGCACAGCTGTGATGATTCCTGAATGGATGCGTGAGACATACCCAATCTATGGGTACACATTCCAAAACTCAGGCAGGGACGAAACACTGACCAGGCCTGCTTCCTCCATCTCCCTCTTTCCCACCATTCTGTCTGTCCGTCTCTCTCCACTTGTCTTCCCATCTCTCTACCTCTCTCCATCTCTGCTCCACCCTCTCCATTGCGCCCTATCTGTCTCCCTCACTCTCTCTGCTGCTCCCTCCTGTCTTTCCTTCTCTCCTTTTATCCCCACCTCTCTCCATCCCTCATCGTTTCTCTCCATTGCATCCTCCCCATTTGTCTCCCCCCCTCCCTTTTTCTGCTTTTGCTCCCAAAGACATTTGAAGCCAAAATCCACCACTTAGAGACCCGGCCTGCCCAGAGGCCACTGGCGGGAAGTCCCCACCTGGAGTACTTCGTGCGCTTCGAGGTGCCCAGTGGAGACCTGGCTGCCCTCCTCAGCTCTGTACGCCGGGTGTCTGATGATGTGCGAAGTGCCAGGGAGGACAAGGGTGAGGATGGATTTCTGTGCAACCAAATGACCTTGAGGCCTGGCCGGGGGGCAGAGCATCCTGCCAGGGGATACCCTAAAGTGTCCACGGAGTGCTGGTCTCCCACCACAGAGTGTTGGCGGCTTCACCCCTTCTCTGATTCTCTAGGAGAACCTCTGCCCTCTAGGAGGTCTCTAGGTGAAGCCAGACCCAGGATGGTCAAAGCTTTCCTTGGGTCCATACTCACCTGAGCTCTTTTGCCTCTATGGCCTGGGAAGTTCCCTGGTTCCCAAGGAAAGTGTCAGAATTGGACAAGTGCCACCACCTGGTCACCAAATTTGACCCTGACCTGGACCTGGACCATCCGGTGAGCCTGTTGTCTTGACTGTGTCCCGTAGCTGAAGCCTGTGGGGTGGGCACAGCTAGGAACTGACCCTTGTGTGTGGAACAGGGAGAGACCAGCTTCCCCCTGACCTGTGTCCCTCGGCCATTAGGGCTTCTCTGATCAAGTGTACCGCCAGCGCCGGAAGCAGATCGCAGAGATTGCCTTCCAGTACAAGCAGTAAGGAGCCTGCACGTGGGCCAGTCCCCAGCCTGGAGGGAGGGGAGGAGAGGGGGAAGAAGGCAACTGGTCTTCTGTCTCACAGCTTTGCATGTCTGCTTGTCTGTCTCTTCTGTGGTGCTCTGTGTTGGGCACTGGTGTTGCTCCTAGCCACAGCTAAGGAGACTGAGTCAGAGAGGCTAAGCAGCTGGTGGGGGTAGCGCACCCCTCCCAGTCCATTCCGTACTCCAAAAGCCTCTGCACAGCGGGTGTAACTTCAGGATAAGGGTCTCACCCCACCTTTCCCGCCCTCTCTGAGATGGAGGGGGACCATGCTGATCACTGATCCCCTCCACAGGGGTGAACCAATTCCCCACGTGGAGTACACTGCAGAGGAAATCGCTACCTGGTAAGAACCTGCTGACATGTGCCTGGGGCAGAGCAGGACTGGGCGTGAGAAGGACCAGAGGGAGGCAGCTTCCAGATTCCCTGTCTGTGAGGGCCACCTCTGGGAATATTGATAGTAGGAGAGACTAAGGGCAGTTAGAGGAGGGACATCTAATGGCCCAACTTCTGGGTTCCCTTCAACCACAGAAACGCCCTACCTATAGAGGCTCAGAGAGCATCCACCTGTGTGTGGCGGGCAGGCGGTGAGCAGGTGGGGCAGTCATGGGGAGAGCCCTTACAGCAGGCAATTCCCTGAGACGCTGTGGCCTACAGGAAGGAGGTCTATGCTACACTGAAGGGTCTCTATGCTACCCACGCCTGCCGGGAGCACCTGGAGGCTTTCCAGCTTCTGGAACGGTACTGTGGCTACCGAGAGGACAGCATCCCACAGCTGGAGGACGTGTCCCGCTTCTTGAAGGGTGCGGATGCAGAGGAAGTAGGGCAGGGAGGGGCATCTCCTCTGCCTACCCTGATGTGTGACCCCTTGCAGAGCGTACTGGTTTCCAGCTGCGAGGACACCGGCCAGATGACACTGCCCGTGATTTTCTGGCCAGCCTGGCCTTCCGTGTGTTTCAATGCACACAGTACATCCGCCATGCTTCCTCACCCATGCACTCACCCGAGCCGTGAGTATGCCACCTGGGTCAGGGGACCCTAAACTTGTGATCCAGTAATATCTGTGCACAATGAGGACGGGGGGGGGCAAGGCCTCCTTGTCCCTGGGTAGGGACAGAGATCCTGTCCATTCCACCTTCCTTCTCTCATGGCCCGACACAGGGACTGCTGCCATGAGCTGTTGGGACATGTACCAATGTTGGCTGACCGCACATTTGCCCAGTTTTCCCAGGTGTGTCTAGGGCCTCAGGGTAGAAACCGGGGTGGTGGTTGAGGGGGGATGGTTAAGCCAGAGATTCACAAGTTTCACTCGGTGGGGATCTCCTCTGGGGTAGACGTTGCCCTTACGGGTGCAGAAGATTTTCAAGCAAGGAAATGCTGAAAATGGAGATAGTTCCGCCAACAGGGGAGTGCAGATACCAGGGGAGAGGATTTTCATGGTTTTGCTGCCACCTGCTGGTTCATCTGGGAACTGCAGATCCTGGAATCTTGCATGCCTGGGACCGTAACATAAGTACAATTCCAGAGCAAAGTCTTTCCATATGTCAGCCTCCTTCTCTATACACAGGACATTGGACTTGCATCTCTGGGGGCCTCGGATGAAGAAATTGAGAAACTCTCTACGGTTGGTTTTCAAAGGGCAAGAGCTCAGACCTTCCTTCGTGTTCCCAAGACCAGCCTTCCCTGATGAGGGCGGTGGCCTGTGGTATACACCCAGAGGGGCTGTGCTTGGTATCAGGCGGTTTTAGGTGACTCTGATGACATCTGGCAGGTGTACTGGTTCACTGTGGAGTTTGGGCTGTGCAAACAGAACGGGGAGCTGAAGGCTTATGGTGCGGGGCTGTTGTCCTCCTATGGAGAGCTCCTGGTGAGATTACCCCGCTCCTTGCCCTCAGCAAGGGAGACCAGGGCTGTTGGTCAGGGTGTGGAGGGCGCTGCTCCCATCAGGAGGGTCTTCTTGGCCCAGGTCCGAGATTCAGCCTCTTCTAGAGAACGTGGCCCTCTGCCCAGACCCCACTGTACCCTGTGGGAGGAGGGGGGCCCACCCCACTCAGTTTCCTTAAGCCCCTGGGTGTGATGCTCCTCTCTCTAGCATTCCCTGTCAGAGGAGCCCGAGGTCCGGGCCTTCGATCCAGATGCAGCGGCTGTGCAGCCCTACCAAGACCAGACCTACCAGCCGGTGTACTTTGTGTCCGACAGCTTCAGTGATGCCAAGGACAAGCTCAGGTGGGTGAGGCTTTCAGGGGTGAGCCTCATCCCACCTCACCCGTGCAAACCAGACCTGGTCTCCACTCAAGAGCCCATTTTGCACCCTCAGCAGCAACGAGCGTAACAAGTGTACATGCTCCAAGAGGGAGCCTTGAAAGTCTGAGGAGGGGGAGACCAGCAACACAGGGTCAAGGCGAGGTCAAAGTCAGGTCCAGGCCCCCCTTCTGGGACTCCACAGAGCCTGAGTTTCTCCTCCTCTGAGAACCACAGGCCCAAATGGGATAGGGACAGACAAGGGGGAACAAGAGGCACAGTGGTGGCTAGGAGCTGCTGGAGGCGGGGGAGATTAGAGGGAGTGGGAGGTCCAAAGGTGGGGGATACCGTTATACAGGGGTCCGCAGAGGGGAGAAGGGATGGGTAGGATAGTCCTTATCACCTCTCCAGGCCTGTACTGCGTCTGGCATGTCCAATCCAGTTTAGGGACACTCTAGGGCACACAGGCAAGGAAGGCTTCCTGAAGGAAGAAGCCCAGCCGAAGAATGCCCTGCAGAGGCCTGCCTGTAAGAGGTGCTGGGACCTTTCCTTTGACTATGGCCTTTGAGGGGTCTTTAATCTCCTGACTGTCTAGAATGGGCTTTGGGGGTCTGGGAGACCCAGGAAAATCATTTTCTCATGCTCCTGGAGGTGGCAGATCCTGTCCTGACTCCAGCTTGCTTTCTCATCCTCACATCCAATCTCCTGTGATTGAAAGATTCATACCGGCTTCTCTCCCCAGGAACTATGCCTCTCGTATCCAGCGCCCGTTCTCTGTGAAGTTTGACCCATACACACTGGCCATTGATGTACTGGACAATCCCCACACTATTCGGCGCTCTTTGGAGGGGGTCCAGGATGAGCTGCACACCCTGGCCCATGCACTGAGTGTCATTAGCTAAATGCACAGGGTACCACCCACAGGTACCAAGGGTTTTCCCCCCAAAAGTCTCCAGCCCTTTCTTCAACCTTCCCCAGCCCAGAGGCTTTCCCATGTGTGCAGCTGGGTCATGGGTACCCCCAGAATCTGCTTGTGCCCTTCAACTGGCTCCCCCCATGGAACCTCACTGCTTCTCAGCCCTGTGTCTTACTACTGCATGCACTCCAGGGTGATCCTGCTCTGCTCCCTGCCCTCCGTGCTGTACACCACCCTGGCCATTATCTCAATAAAGGAAGGAAAGGTCTCAATGAGTGCTCCTGGTTTCTGTGTCACCACAAAGATAGCTCTGGGCTCTCATAGTTGCTCCAGCCTCACTTGGAGGTTTAGAAGGGTTCTTCTCCCACCTCCCTCTTCCAATCCAAGCCTCCCAAGCAGGCAGAAGTTTCTGGTGTCATCTCCCTGCCAATTCTGAGCTCTCAAACAGTACTCTATCTGTGCCCAGGAGTCTTTGGCACCAAAGAAGTAGACAGAGGGATGAAGAGGGCAAGCAAGACACAGCAGCAGTGGTGCCCCACCCACACTATACCTGATGAGACCCAGGGGAAGGCTCATATCCCAGTCGAACTCTGAAATGTCTTAGATTTGGGGAATCACTGAGGAAGATCTTTGATTTAAGTGAGACCCTGGGAAGTACCTTAAGTTCCAGTGAGACTCTGGGGAAGGTCTTGGGCCCTAGAGAGACCTTGGGAAAATCCTAGACACCAAAGTGATTCTGGGGAACTCTTTGGGTCCCAGAGAAACCTTGGAAAGTCTTTAGTCCAAAGCAGCCCTGGGGAAGACCCTGGGTCCCAAAGAGACCCTGGTCTTGGGTTCTAGGAAGAACTTGAGGAAGGTCTTAGTCCCCATTGAACCTAGAGAAGGCCTTACTTTGTTATAGGATGGAAGGTGTTAGGCTTCAGTGAGATCCTAGGGAAGGCTTTTATGCCACTGAGACCCTGTCAGTGTCTTAGTTCTCAGTGAGGTTCAGAGTAAGTTCATAACCCAGTGAAGGCCTTTTGCCTCCTTGAATACCTGGGGGAAGATTGTAGGCCACGGTGGGATCTCGGGGAGGCCTTAGGTCCCAGTGAGACACTTGGAAGACTTTGGGTCCCAGTGAGATCCTGAGAAAGGTTATTGGCTTATGCTCTACCCCAGGATAAACCAATGAGACCCTAGATAAGGTCTTAGGGTCCAGTGAGAACCTAGGAAGGCCTTAAGACATAGAGAAATACTGTAGCAGACCTTTGGTTTTAGTCAGGCCATGGAAGAAGGCTTTAGGATTCAGGGAAACTCTGGAAAGCCCTTATCCCCAGTGAGACCTCCAGGAAAGCCCTAGGCTCCAGTGATACTCAGAGAAGGACTTGGGCTCCACTGAGATTATGAGAAATTTCTTTGTCCCCCTGAGAAACTAGGATGGTTTGAGACAACTCCCCCCCATTAAGCCCTTGAAAAGACTTAGGCCCCAGGAAGACATGGAGAAGGGTTCATATTCTTGTGAAATACTAGGAAGGTTTTAAGCCTCAATGAGAACACCTGTAAGACCTTTAGACTCAGTAAGACCTTAGCGAAGCGGTTCTCAACCTCTGAGTCGTGACCCCTTGGGGGTCAAATGATCCTCTCACAGGAGTTACCTGCAAACACAGGAAAACACAGATATTTGCATCATGATTCATAACAGTAGCAAAATTACAGTTATGAAGTAGCAACAAAAATAATTTTATAGTTGAGGTCACCATTCATGAGGAACTGTATTAAAGAGTTGCAGCATTAGGAAGGTTGAGAAACACTGCTTAGGGGAAGCCTTTAGTCCACAATGAGAACCTAGAGAAGGTCTTAGGCCTCAATGAAAATATGGGGAAGGTCTTGGGCAATAGTAGGACACTGGGGAAGACCTTAGATCTCAATGTGACCCTGGGGAAAGCTTTAGGTGACTGAGGGACATTGAGGAAGATGCTAGGCCCCAGTGGAACTCCGAGGATTGACCTTAGGCCACAGTGGGATCCTGGGGGACCCTAGGCCCTACTGAGATCCTTGGGTAGTCCTTAGGTCCCAGCAAGAACCTGAGGAAAGTATCAGGCTCCAAAGAGAACTTGAGGAAGATCTTTGGCCTCAATGAGAGCCTAGAAAAGATCTAAGGCCTTAGAATGCCTGGATAAGGTACAACTGAAACCAAGTGGAAGGCCTTAGGACATAGTAAGATGCTGAGAAAGACAGTTTGCCTCTGTGAGACTCTGAGAAAACTTTAGGTTGCAGCAGGACTCTAGAGAAGGCCTTAGGCCCCAGAGATATCCTGCAAGGCCTCAGGCCACAGTGAGACTGGGGAAAGGCCATACACTCTGCTGACATCAAGGGAGGATAGAGACCCCTGTGAAACCCTGGAGAACTATATAGGTCTCAATGAGACTCCAGGGAGACCCTTAGGACCTAGCAAGAGTGAGCTGGGAAGAGTAGGTGAAGACTGTAGGCCACAGCGAGTCTCTGGGAAAAGCCTTAGGCTCCAAGAGATCCTGGAAGTGCCTTAGGCCACAGAGAGGATGGCTTCAGATCACAGTGAAACCCCATGGAAGGTCTAAGGCTCCAGTGATACCCCAAGGAAGATCTTTGGCAAAGCCTCTGTGGTGGTTTAAATGAGAATATCCTTCATAGCTGAAGCATTTGAACACCTGACACCCAACTGGTAGTATTATTTGAGGAGATTTAAGAGGTGAGAACTTGCTGAAGAAAGTATGTTCTGGGGGCAGGCTTTGAAAGTAAACAAAGACAGAAACAAAAAATAAACAACAACAAAAAAACCCTTGCAACCTTGTCAACTTCTAGTTAATGTTCTTTACTCTTGCTTATGGTCGAGGATGTGAGTTCTCAGCTCCTTGCTGCTGCTGCCATGCGTGTCTGCTGCCATGTCTTCCTAGTGTGATGGTGATGGGCTCTTATCTCTCTGGAACCTAATCCCAAACAAATTCTTTTATTCTCTAAGTTGTCTCAGTTATAGTGTTTTGTTATAGCAAGGGGAAAGTAGCTAATACAGCCTTATTTCTGTTTGAGAACATATGAGGCTCTAAAGTCTCAGAGAGGGATGCTGAAGGAGGCCTCTGGACTGGTAAGACCAGAAGAGAAGTCTTTAAGGTCAAATGGGAATCCAAAGGATTAAGGTACAGTGGGACCCTGGAAAGGACATAGACCATAGTCAACTACTATAGATGATCTTAGGCCAAGTGAAATTCTGAGAAAATTTTCTTGCCTAAGGAGGGCCCACAGGAAGACCACAGACCTCATTAAGATACTGGATAAGGCCTCAAGACCTAGAAAAACTTGGAGAAAGTCTTAAGACCTAAAGAGAACCTAGGGACCACTGTAGGCCCTGGTGAGAAAGGGGAAAAAGTCTTAGGCTCCAGCGAGACCCTAGGGAAAGCCCTTAGGACCCAGAGAAAATTTGAGAAAGGCCTTGGACCCCCAGTGAGAATTAGGGAAAAGTCTTAGGCCCCATAGAGATTCTGGGAAGGGTCTTAGGATCCCGTGAGAAACTCTGGAGTATATAAATCCTAGGGAGAATCTGGGAAAGCCTTAGATCCTATTGAGAACCTGGGAAAACTTTTAGTCTCCAGTGAGTATCTAGGAATGGCCTTAGGCCCACTGAAAACCTGGGAAATCTTAAGAACCATGAGAACCTGTGGAAGGCCTTAAGACACAGTGAGGATGTGGACAAGGCTTGGGATGTAATGAAGACCTGGGAAGGGCATAGGACCAACTGGGAACCTGGGGAAGGCCTTAGACCCTAGTGAAACCCTGGGAAGCCCTTAGGCCTGTGATTCAGGGAACTGCCTTAGGTTCCAGTGAGACCCAGGAAAAGCTTTATCAGAGAGAAACTGGGGAAGGTCTTAGAACCCAGTGAGAACTGAGAATAGCCTTACATCCAGTGAGAATCTGGAGAAGGCCTTAAGGCCAATTGAGATACTGGAGAAGGCAATAGGCTCATTGAGAAAATGGTGATGGCCTGAGGTCTCAGTGAGAATCTTGTGAAGGTCTTTAGCCATAGGAAAAATCTGGGGAAAGCCTTAGGCCCCAGTGAAAAGCCAAGGAAGGCCATGGGCCCCAGTGAAGAGATGAAAAGGACCTTATGCCCAATGAGAACCTGGGAAAGGCTTTAAGACTCATTGTGAACATGGGCAAGGTCATAGACATAGTAAGACTCGATGAAAAAGCTTAAGAGCCATTGAGAGCCTGAAAAGATCTTAGGCCCTAGTGAGAACCTGGGAAACGCCTTAGGCCACAGTGAGAGCATGGTAAGACCTTATGGTCCAGCGAGGACCTGGAAAACTTTTTGGTACCCAGTGAAACCATAAGAATACTTTAGACCATAATGAGATCCCATGAGAATCTGGGAAAGGCCTTATGCCACAGTGAGAACATTGGCAAAACCATAGACCCCAGTGAGAACCTCAGGAAGGCCTTAGACACCAATAGGATCCTAGAGAGGTTTTAGGTCCCATGAGAACCCAGAAAAGTTTTAGGCCACAGTTAGAACCCGTGGAATGCATTAGACCTTGATAATAACCTGGGGAAATCCTTAAACTTCAATGAGATCTTAAACCCCTGTGAAACCTTGGGTTTATCATTAGGCCTCGCTGAGAGTCTGAGGAAGACCTTAGGCTCTAGTGAGAACCTAGGAAAGCTTTAGGCCCTGTGAAGGTTTGTGTAAGAATGGCCCCCATAGGCTCATAGAGTCAATGCTTGATCATCAGGGAGGAGGATAATTTGAAATGTTTAGGAGACGTGGCCTTATTGGAGGAAGTGTATCACTGGAGGTGGGCTTTGATGTTTTCAAATCCTAAGCTAGGCCCAGTGATTCTTCCTGCTCCCTGCAGATCCAGAAGTAGAACTCTCAGCTACGTTTCCAGAATCATGTCTGCCTGCGTGCTGCTAAATTCCCCACCATGATGAGATGGACTAAACCTCTGAAACTGTAAGTAAGCCCCAATCAAATGCTTTCTTTTTTAAGAATTGGTGTGGTCATGGTGTCTGTTTAGAGCAATAGAACACTGACTAAGACAGGCTTAATTATTGTATATCTGATGCATACCCCATGCTATAATCTCCCTGGACACCCTCCAAGTGTGGGTAACATTCTCATTTCCACACCAAAGTCCCATAGAAAAATCTAGGGAATGCCCTTAGGCCTCAGTGAGAACCTGGGGGAAAGCCTTAGATCAAGTGAGAAATTGTAGAAGATATTAGACCCCAGTGAGAATGTGGAGAAGGCCTTAAGCATCATTGAGTTTCAGGGGACTGCCTTAGGTCCCAATTGAGACTTTGGGAAAGCCTTACTTACCAGTGAGAAACTAGGGAAAGCCTTAGAACCCAGTGAGATCCTGGGAATGACATTGGGCCCAAGTGAGAGCTTGGGGAAGACCTGAGACCACAGTGAGACTTTGGAGAAGGCCTTTAAGCTCTAGTTAGATAACTGGAACACCATAGATACCACCGAGAAGCTGGGGAAGGCTGTAGGCTTCAGTAAGAACCTGAGAAAGGCTTAGAGCTCAATAAAAATCTAGAAGAAAGCCTTAGGCCCCAGTTAAAATCTGAGAAGGTCTTAGGCTCTTATAGAAACCTAGGGAAGGCCTTAGCTTCCAGCGAAAACCTGGGAAGGCCTTAAAGTACCAGTGAGAGCAAGGAAAGGCCTTAGAACTGAATGAGAACCTGGGGAAAGTCTTAGGCTCAGGGAAGACCCTGAGAAAACCCCAGACCCCAGTGACATTCTAGGAACAACTTTAGATCCCAGTGAGATACTTTCTCTTGGAAAGATTTTGGCTACAGTAGTACCTGGAAAAAGCCTTGGGCCCCAATGTGAACCCCAGAAGACATTAGGTCCCAATAAGATACTACAGAAGACTTTGAACCCCAGTAAGTACTCGAGAATATATTAGTCCCCAGTAAGATAATGGGGAAGGCGTTAGATCACAGCCTTAGACCCTAGTTAGAACCTGGAAAGGCTTTAGGCCCAGGGACAATCTAGGTAAGGCCTTAAGTACTAATGAAAACTTGAGAAAGTCCTTAGGCCAAGTGAGAATATGGGGGAATGTCTTAAATTCCCCTGAGAACCTGAGAAGGCCTGAGCTCCCAGTAAGGTCTGGGGAAAGCCTTAGAACCAAGTGAGAACATGGGGAAGGTCTTAGGTCCCGGTGAGACTCTGAGACGGAAGCCTCAGGCCCCAGTGATATTCTGGGGATTGCCTCAGATACCAGTGAGTATCTAGAGAAGGCTTTGTGTCCCAGTGAAAACCTGGAAAAATCTTAGTGCTCAATGAGATCCTGGAGAAGCCTTTGACCACAGAGAGATTAGGGTGAAGGCCTTATGATGCAGTAAAAACCTGAGGAAAGCCTTAAACCCCAGTATGAATCTGGGGATCTCTTTCTGCTTTAATGAGCACTGGAGAAGACATTAGACCCTAATGAGATCCTGCAGTAAAGCTTAGACCCCAGCGAGAATCTCAAGAAAACTTTTGATTCAAATTAGAATTGGGGGGGGGGCGGGCATAAGCCCAAGTAAGAATCTGAGGGTCATGAGCAAGAAGATAGGTACATGTAGTTGGTATAACAAAAGCTATATTTTGTTATGCTATGGTCTTCACGCAAGGTTCATACTCTAAGTTCCTGACTATAGTCTTAAGCTTATCTCTTCAAGAATGCTCATCTTTGTGGCATTCCCAGGTTTTCACTGGGGCCTGTGGCCATCTACTGATTCTCAGTGGAGCCAAAGGCCTTCGTCAGTATAATAAGCACAATAAAATGCTGTTTTGTAATGAATCTTTTTCTGTCTCACCAGTCAGCTCACAGATAATGACATGGAGACTTCTTATTAATTATGAAAGCTTGGCCTATAGCTTAGGCATGTTTCTAACTAGCTTCTATAACTTCAGTTAACCCTTATATTAATCTACATTCTATTACATGGCATTACCTCTCTTCGATCTTGTAACTCCCACTTCCTATCTGTTTCTCCTGGCATGTTCTGCATGTCTAGATTCCTCTTCCTCTTCCTTTCCCTCCCTGGAAATCCCACCTATACCCCTTGTCTACCTATTGGCCATTTGGCTTTTTAATACGCCAATCACAGCTATACACCTTCACACAGTGTACAAATATCCCTTAACACCTTTTAGTCATGAAACAAAAATAGCTTAGTCAGGAACCCCACTATACCCAATGTTGCACCTGATAACCAGACATGCTACTGCATAAGCAGAGAACTCCATGATGCCTACTTGAGCAACACACAGTAGCTCTTTGCCTCTTCAGGACTACTGGAGACATTGATCTGTCCTGTAGCTGAAGAGTCTCCCCTGGGATCTTGACCCTCGAACTGGAGACTACCATAAGATACTAGACTGCCTGGGGAGATAGGGTTAGGACTGTAGTTAGGAACTTGTGGTGTAAACCTTGTGTGGAGACCCTCAATATAATAAAACACAAATTTTGTTATACCAACTATGTGTACCTACCTTCTAACTCACAACATCCAGTGACTATTTGGAAGAGGCCTTAGGTCTCAGTGAGATTCTGGGAAGGTCTGGCACTCCAGTGAGACTCAGGAAATGTCTTAAAACCTAGTATGAATCCAGTGAAGTCATTAGGACCCATTGAGACTGTGAGAGGACCTTAGGCCCCAGTTACATTTTAGAGACCACCTTATACCTCAGGGAGAACCCAGGGAAGGCATTAGGGCCCTGTGAGTTCTTGGGGAAGGCTTTGGGCCCTAGTGAAATCATGGAAAAGTGAGATACAGAGGAAGGAATTGGGCCCCAGTGCAAACCAGGGAAAACACTATACCTCAGTGAGATCCTAAGGAAGGCTTTAAGACCTGGTAAGAACCTGGAAAAAGTCTTAGATCCAAGGAGAACCTCAGGAAAGCCATAGACATGAGTGAGCCCAGGGGAAGGCCTTCAGCCCCACTGAGAATCTGAGGATGGCCTAAGCCCCAGTAAAAAACTGGAGAGGCCTTAAATCCCAAGAACTTGGAGAAGGGCTTAGGTTTCAGTAAGTACCCGGGAAAAGCCTTGGGTGCCAGTGAGAACCTGGAAAAGCCTTAGATCTCGGTGAGATACTGGGGAGGGCTTGAAGATGCACAGAGATGCTGGGGAAAGCCTTAGATTCTAGTGAGTACTAGAGAAAGGCCTGGGGCACTAGTGCAAACCTGGAAAATGTTTCTGTATAACTGAGATACTGGAGAAGGCCTTGGGCCCAAGTGGGTGTCTACAGTAAAATACTAGGAAGGCCACAGGCCCCTGTGAGTGTGTGGTAAAAGCATTATCATCCAGTCAGCATCCAGGTAAATCCTTAGGCACCACTGAGAACCTGTGAAAAAGGTTCTCTTAGACCCCAGTGAGAACCTGAAGAACGTCTTAGGTCCCAGTCAGATACTGAAGAAGGCCTTGGGCCCCAATATAAACCTAGATTACAAAGAAAACTGGGGAAGGCTATTAGTCCCTTTAGTCCCTGTGAGTACCTGGGGAAGGCCTTATGACCCAGTTAGAACCTAGGTAATTAGGTTCCAGTGAGAACCTGGGGGAAAGCCTTCCACCAGTGACATTCTGGGGGTGGAATTAGCCCTCACTGAGAATCTGTGGAAGGCCTAGGCCCCATTGAGATCTGAAGGAAGGTCTTAGGTCCCAGTGAGAACTCAGGAAGAACTGAGGCCCCAGTGTATACAACCTAGTGAGAACATAGGGAGGGCCACAGATTCCAGTTACAACATGGTTAATACTTTAGGCCACAGTGAGAACCTATAGAAGGTTTTAGATTCGTTTGAAAAACTGAAGAAAACCTTATGCCACAATGAAATACCAGAAATCACCGAGGATCACAGTGAAAACCTGGAGAAGGCCTTAGGCTTCAAGGGGACTTTGTGGAAGGCCTTAGACCACAGTGAGGTCTGTGAAATACCTTTAACCCAGTCAGAACTTGTTGAAAGTTTTGGGCTCCAGTGAAAAGCTGGTGAAGGCCTAAGTCTCTTTGAGACTTTAGAGAGGGCCTTAGATCTCATTGAGGACCTGGAGAAGGCCTTACGCCTAAGATAGAAACTTCTGGAAATTTAAGCCACAATGAGAATATGGGGTGGGGAAAAGTATTTAGACTCAATGAGTTCCTTTTGAAGAGCTTATAAGCCTGTGAGAACTTGGGAAATTTTTTAGGCACCAGTGAAACCCTTTGTTATACCTTAAAATCCAACAAAAATTTTGGCAAGTCTTTATGAACCAGTAAAAATATTAGGAAGGCCTTAACCCATAGTGGCAACTTGTGAAGGCCTTAGTCCTTAGTGAGAACCTTAAGAACCAGAAGGCCTTGCACACCTGTGAGAATCTGGGAAGGCCTCAGGCACCTGTGACTGTCTGGGAACTAAATCTCCAGTGATAATCTGGAGGAGGCATTAGACTCCAATTAGGACCTGATGAATCTTTAAGACACAGTGCCAATCTGGGAAACTCCTAAAGCCCCACTGAGTCCTCAAGGAATTCTAAAAAGTCCAGTGAAACCCTGGATTTAGGTCACAGTGAGAATGTGGAGAAGACCTAAGGCCTCAACATGACTTTGAAGAACGCTTTAGATCCAAGTGAGAACTTCGAGAACCCTTTAGGCCCAGTAATGTAGAATGTTTTAGGCACTAGGGAGACGATGTACAATATTTTAGGTCCTGGTGAGAAGCTGTAGAATGTGTAAGGCCTCAGTGAGAACCAGGGAAAGGGCTTAGGCCAGTGAGAAGCAGGCCAAAATTTTAAGACCCACTGGGAGTATAGAGAAGGTCTTAGACCCCATTGGCAACCTGAAAGGGCCTTCAGCCATAGTGAGAACTCACAGGAGTCCATAGACACCAGAAAAAATCTGATAAAGTCTTAGGCTCCAGTGATAACCTAGGAAAGCCTTTGGCCCTAATGATAGCCTATGAAATGCCTTAGGTCACAGTGTGAACCTTGGGAAGAACTTAGGCCTTATTAAGTCTTTTGGGAAGCCCTTAGATTGAAGTTAGAATGTGGAAAAAGCCTTAAGTCCCAGAGAGAATCAGAAGAAGGTCTTAAATACCAGTGAATACCTAAAGAAGTCAGAAGAGCTCAATGAGACTTTGGAGAAGGCCTTTATCCCTAACGAAAATCTGTAAAATATTTTAGGGCACAGTGAGAACATGGGAAAGCCTTCAGACTCAAAGAAAACCTGCTAAAGGCCTTCTAGAACCTGTGAATGATCAGAAAACTTTTTAGGCACAAGCAAAACCCCTGGCTAAAGCAACACTGAGAACCTGGGCAAGGTTTTAAGACCCAATGAGACTTTGAGGAAGGACTTAGGTAGCAGTCCCTAAGCACCAGTGAGAACCTATAGAAATTTTTGGGATCCAGTGGGAACCCAGGGAAGGTCTGAGGCCTCAAAAAAAAACTTTGGAGAAGTCCTTTGATCACAATGAGAAACTTCAGAAGACCTTAAGCCTCCTTGAAAATGTGCAAACAGTTTTAGGCCATGATGAGAACATGTAGAAAGACTTCAGACCCAGTAAAACATATAAACAACTTTATAGAACTTGGGGAAATTTGGGGACCCCATTGAGTCCCTGGGTAGTGCTTTTGGCTCCAGTGAGAATTTAAAATTCAGGGGCTGGAGAGATGGCTCAAAGGTTAAGAGCATTGCCTGCTCTTCCAAAGG
>LOEQ01002174.1:103187-122112 GCA_001685075.1 Bramus lutescens | reverse complement strand
TGCGGCTGGTGTTCAGATGCAGCCCCTGTCACAGGGTCAGTTTTCAGCCTCTGTGTTTTGTACTTTCCTCCAGCACGTCTGTTTTGTTATAGTTTCCCTCTTTCCGGAAGGCTTTTGTCTTTTATCCTTCTGGATCATCAGGGACAGCAGAGGGGAGAGAAAGGGTCACAAACTTTGTCTGTAGTCGTTTTATTTCAGTTCCAATTTGCTTAGTAGATCGTTTTGTTAAACCTCCAAAGTTTGGCTGTCTAGGGCTGTGTAAACACATTCAGGTCCAGACTACCTCACAGTGAAGTCATTAGCATAAGACACACAGTCTGTCACTCACTGGGGTGAGTTTTTGAATTTCTTTATGTTTCCATTTCCTCACACGTGAAATGGGACAAGGGCGCTCGAGGTGCTGAAGAAGCTGCACTGTGGTCTGCAGACATGTGCTCTTGTTGACTTAGAGAGCTGGGATCCTTTCGCATCCTCTGTGCTGTTCTCACCTGGACTTCAGACCAGTGCTATCATTCTGAAGGGAATTACTCAGAGAGCTTAGTAGTAGTAAAAATGATGCCAAAGACAAACTGGCCGCTCAGCATCGCAGTCTCTAAAGGACACTAAAATGAGTGAATGAATGGAGGAGAACTTTGTGTCTTCTGCTGCACAGTTCGTGCTCCCTCTTCTCCTCCAGGACCTTTCCACATACTGCACTTGTTTGGTGTCTGTGTTTCCTGTTCCCACTCACCTGACATCATCTGTGTCCCCCCATTCTGAGGTTCTCCAGTTATCTTTGCAAATTTTTAATACATTCTCTTCCTTGTTTGAGCTGAGGATGTATAAGCTTGGTTATAGGAAAGCCCGCATCAGCCCCAGTCACCTACCTACCTTCCTACCTTCCTTCCTTCCTTCCTTCCTTCCTTCCTTCCTTCCTTCCNTCCCTCCCTCCCTCCCTCCCTCCCTCTTTTTTCTTTTCTGAGACAGGGATTCTCTGTGTAGCCATTACTGTCTTAGAACTCACTCTGTAGACTAGGCTGACTTTACACTCACAGAGATCTGCCTGCCTCTGCCTCCCAAGTGCTGGGATTACAGGTGTGCCCACCACTGCCTGGTCAGACTACCTTTCTTGAATCTAGGATATTTTTTCTTGCTGTGATCTTATTCCTTTGAGTTGAATAGTACATGTATTAAAATTTTCTTAAAGTAAAAATGTCATGATATTAATGTAATCTATAGATGATGAGACAATGTTGAATGTGTGTTGATTGTGTTGGAGGATG
This sequence comes from Bramus lutescens, assembly GCA_001685075.1. Classification (NCBI taxonomy): domain Eukaryota; kingdom Metazoa; phylum Chordata; class Mammalia; order Rodentia; family Cricetidae; genus Bramus; species Bramus lutescens. The sequence goes on along the minus strand of LOEQ01002174.1, from coordinate 120,850 downwards.
GATAGAATATTGTGGAAGTGGCCAAAGCCTGCTTAGCCAGTTCACCTCAAATGATTAATGTTTATAGACATGAATGACCTGCATAGAGAATATCTGGTATGGAGGAAATTCAAATTTTTCAACATTTTGTGACTGGTCGCAGAGGGGTTATTGCTCAAGAGTATCTGTAGTTAGCCTTGCTGGTCACCCATTGTTGCATACTTGTTGTGAAGGGAGCCAGGGAAAGGGAGTAACAGCTCTGGATGCTAAGGGAGCAGGAATGCTCAAACGCTTCCTGTTGGGGAAGGACTTGTTAGCATGGCTGACTTTGTGGGACTAAGGAGGAGAGCATCTGTGGCTTCAAGCTAGCTGACTCATGTTTTGTGCCTTCTTTTACATGTGCCATTGGGTGGTTGCAGCATACATGGTACATGTTGAGAGGGGACAAATGACAGAAGGGTATACCCCATCCCTGGCACATTCCCTAGTCTAGTAGAGTAATGAACTTGTCTCTACGGGAAGCAGGTTGTACTGGAGATGCTTAGGAAGACCCCAGGAGATCTGCAGCCCACCAGCCCTGGTGTTTCACTTCCTGTATATCTGAATGCAATTGTTTGTCTTGTCCAGCACAATCAGATTGGCTTTGTTTTAGTAGAGTGGTTAAATGTGCGCGAGTTACCACACATGGTGTTATGTTTCTTACTGCTTTAGTTCTATGCATTGGGAGCTGGCATCTTCCGTAATTGGTCAGTACTATACCTAGCTCCACTGGAGAACAGCCTGTCATACTATTTGTGATACATATTATTCATATATTCATATATAACATACTAGTCATGATAGCCATCCCTTGTTCTTTCCACCAGAGACAGGGACTGTAAAATGAAGCAGGATTCTCGGGCTTTCTGCCATGTGCCCTACTCCAGAACCTTGAGCCCATGGCCATGCAGGAGCCGCAGGGAGCTGACTTACCCTGCTGTAGGCTCACTCCTGTCATTGTCCCACCTTGTCTATCCGTCTGACACCCCACCTGCCCCGTCCTCAGAACATGGGAACTGTGGACTGTTTAGATTTCCTCCTGTTCTTTCAACTCCTCTTTGGATTTAACTCTTCTTGGTTTATCGTATTTTATCATTGTTTATTTTTGGTTTTGAGGTAAGGTTTTACTGTGTAAGTTAAGGTCTAAGCTCTTTGAACTTGCTCTGTGGCAGACTGGGCCCTGGTCTTGCAACCCCTCCTTCCTGAGTGCATACATTTCCTCAATCACCAACCTTCATTCTCTTGTTGCTGTTACTCCCTCAGCTGTCCCTTTGCTTGGCAGGCCCCTCAGGTTCGTGCCCACAAAGTACTTCCCTAATGGGTAATATTGCAGTGTAGACATGTTGGTGTTCTCCTCTGTCGTGGTCAGGGTAGGTTGAGGAGTGTCCTGGTCAGGGTGGAGTGAAGGTCCATTCTTTCATAGTTGGGACAATCCCAGGCAGGAGGAAAGATGATGCATTTTAATAACACTAGGTAATTCCTGTTCATTGTCAGCAGCTGAAAGTGTAGGGAGGAACGTTAGCTGCTGTGTGTGTGACACAAACACTGCAAGTGAGTTGGAATTCTAAAGTTTCACCATCAGTGACATTCTCCTCTGGGCTCACATTTACGTTCACCCCAGTATGCATGTATAGCCATGTAGTTGAGAGGAGCCAATGACTACAGATTTGTAACCCCCATTTCTTGACCTGGAACATGGAGATGGTGCTGCACACACAGCACTGGCTGAGAGCCAGGTGGGGTCTGCATAGTGTGCACACAGGACTGCCCCAGCCAGCAGCCACTCACAGGAGCTCCAGAGCTGCCTGTTTGATCTTCCCTCCTCTGAGGCTAATCCTCCACTGCTGCCATGTGGAAGACGGTGGGGAGCAGCCCTCTGATGCTTAATCTGTCACATCCCTGTCTGTTGTTCATCCCTTTGGTGTAGTTCTTACCAAATAATGTGAACTGTTTTCAACTTTTGATGAATAATGTGAAATTTCCTGGAAGGCAGCTGTGCACTATGCTGCCTACATACCCATGAAATTTCTTATGTGGTGGGTTATAAGGGCAGTTTCGTGCGTTTTGGGTGCATTGCCACCATGTCAGTCATAGGTTTGCTTCTTTTGGGACCAGAAACAAGACTAGGCATTTGTCCTTAAGAGTCCAGACTAGGGGCTGTAGAGAAGACTCAGCAGTTAAGAGCACTGACTGCTTTTCCACAGGACCTGAGTTCAATTCCATTACCCACATGGGAGCTCATAACTGTTTGTAATTCCAGGATCCAGCATCCTCACACAGATACACATGCAGGCAAAATACCAATGTATATAAAATAAAAATAAAGAAAATCTTTAAAAGTGCCCAGATTATAGTGAGTTATAGTCTCTCTCTCTCTCTCTCTCTCTCTCTCTCTCTCTCTTTCTCTCTCTCTCTCTTCTGTGTCAGTGTGTGTGTGCGCCTGTGTGCATGCGTGTGTGTTATACTAGGTGTCCGACCAAAAGTTGTGTGCATATTTGGCAAACAATCTACTACTGAGTTACATTCCTTGCCCATTAACACTTTAATTTTTGTTTTAGGTTTTTGTTCTGTTATACTTGCTAACTATAATTATGTGTCATTAGTGGCTTTTCATGACTGGACATATTTCATAGCCACGATGATCAGTGATTATAGCCAGAGAAATAGTCATGTGGATTGTGGCCTTACTTGGGAGCCAGGTGCTCTTGCATACATGTGGTGTCTGCCAGCTCTTACCTTCCTGGCATCCAGGGGCTCTAAGACTTAGTAAATTGCCCTTTGTTCCACAGCGAATAGGGAGGATGGGTGTGGAACTGCTACTCTTACAGCCTGGTCCGCATATTTACTGTGCTCGCCAGTTTTTTTGCGATTTCCACTAGCAAATGGAGACGAATCTGTTTATGCAGGTTTGGCCACCAAATTGTGTCGGCTGAGAAGCAAACATGTTCTAGGTACAGTCCACAATTTTATATCATACCCTTCTTGAATTTCAGTAACTCAGAAGTATGCACTGATGAATACTGTATTGAGTGCCTATTTTTCATGGATTTTTAATTAGGCTTTCCTGGAACCTAGTACTTTCATGAACATAAGTATACTAATAAATTCTCTATGTTCTGATTATGTCCTAATTTGAGGCACTTCAAAAGTTCTGTTGGAGTTAAATGAAGTGTTTGTAGTCTGCTCTTTATTGTGTATCTTAATTTACTTCTCAAGTGTTTGCTCAAGTATATATGCGTAGTAAAATTCTTAATTTTTAAAATTAGCCAAGGATATGAAAAAATGTTGCAATCCTAATTTAATAGTAAAGAAAACAATATTTTTTTAAAAAAATCAGCAAACTAATGAAGAGCATGAGCAGTAATCATGCCCCAGTATCTAGTGTGCAGTTTAATGTTCTCTCCAGAGGGAATATTTATGTACAGTATATGATATTGTACCCTTTTTATATAGTTTATAATAACCATCACAGTCTATAGCTAGACACTGCACTTAGTTTCTATTTTAGTTTTGAATTTTGTGGAGTTTTGTGTGCTGTAACTTTACCTGGAGCAGATAGGTACTAGACTCTGCCTGTTCATGCTCCAGCAGCCTTTACTGGGCAACCTGTTGGCAACATGGCAGACATTGTGGTTCTGTCTAAATTTTTTCAGTGTCATGAGAAAGAATATAATAAAATTGTTATACATTAACCACTCATGAGCGTTTCATCGTCAGGATAAAGTGTAAGAAGGAAATTGCTGCCCTGTTACTTCCCTAGCCTTTGACTTTAACAGAGGGTTTGTTTGTCCTCAGAACTGTTTCACAGTGAGTCTTCCTTATGTTTGCCTCTTGCTAGGTCTCTGTTCCCCTTATCAGGAAAAGCACTCAGAGAACGGGAGGACTCGAGGCTCGCACCAGGGTTGCACCCTGTGAGGAAGGAGGTGTTGGAATGACCTCCCATCTGTGCAGCCTGAGCACTGATAAAACAGCTGTCTCAGTTCTCCAGAGCAGACGTGGCCTCTGGCTGTCCAGAGGCCCCTCGACCTCGGAGGACTGGCCTGGCTGTGGAGCCGATTTGTAGGCTGATGTCTTCCATGGTGTGGGCTGCTGAGGCTAGCACCAGGTGGGTATAAGCTGAAGGAGGCACAGGCTGCAGCAGGGCTGTGGAGGGCAGCAAGTACGGGATAGGTTACAATAGTTTTGAAGTTTACAGAATCAACTCATTAAAAAAAATTGTTTATTCAGTGAATGGAGAGACAGATCTTACCATGGGCCTAGTGTTCAGGTACCTGCTGTGGAGCTGGAGATGATCATGTTTGTGTTTAATATGTACCCAGTTGTCTATGTCATTGATAATCATATATATGATAGGGCAAGGTAAGGAGATGAGCCTGCTCTTACTGTAACACAGTGTGGGGAGAAGCCTCCCCTCCCCTAGTTTCTAACAGTTTTCTGTTTAGACATGATGTGATGATTCTGATCACCAAGGATTATTTCCTGTTTAGTGTGTTGTTTGTGTGACTTTATATCAGTTTACAGACATAAGTGGTTTGGATATAAGATGCATTAGAACTTTCTGGCCAGAATGCTATATCTTCAAAGTTTTCTGAACACAGGACTATGCAGTGTCGGGTGTGCACATTTTAAACTTGAGATGTTTGCTTCACAAATTTCCCTGTTCATTTTGAGACCTTATGAAGCAGGGATGGCAGGAATAGTGAGCTTGACGGATGTGGTAGGTCATTTATTTCCAGTAGCTGCCGTGTCCCGAACAGTGCGCCTCTTGTCTGTGCTGTGTGCTCTGTGTGTGGTCATAGGCTCGCTCTCTTCGGTGAGCTCTGACTGTATACATAGTTGTTCATTGTCTTAAAGTAGAATGCTGTTATACGCTAGAGGAGCGAGCACACATGATCTCAGCAGTGGAGATTCCAGCGATTCCAGTTGGTTATTTGTGGGCCTCACAGAGGTGCATCTTTATTCATTAATTCCTCCGGAAAGATGACATGACATTTAAACAAACAGGGCTTTAAAAATTATAATACCTACAAAGGGCTGGTGAGATGGCTCAGTGGGTAAACCCACCTGCTGTGTAAGCTGTGGCCTGAGCTCAAGCATTGGAAAGTGCACAGTGGACGGCGAGAACTGACTTCATGCACATGCACAACACAATCAATTAACCAGTCCAAAAAACTGAAAAAAAATAGTCTTCAGAAAGACTTCCCAATAAAACCAGTGCTCTCTCTTTTTCTCTCTCATTCCGTCTCCCTCCCTCCCTCCCTCCCTTCCTCCCTCCCTCCTTCCCCCCNCCTCCCTCCCTCCTCCCTCCCTCTCTTCCCCTCTCACACACACTTAAAAATAATTGTTTAGGAATGTAGGATAGACATAGACTCATCATTTCTAATAAATGCTGTTATTGGTGCCCTCTTCGGGGTTACGTAGAACATGTTCTCTAGCCATCCCTCACCTCCTCAAGACCTCATCTCAGACAGAAGAGATACAAGCTAGGGCTGTCTAGTGTTTGTCACCCGTGGCTTCCTCTCTGGAATTCTAGAGGGTTGGCATACCCTAGTTCCACAACCATACTTTGCAGTTGTGTCCCAGTGTACCACAGAATGGAAAGCAGAGACCCCTCTTGCCCTGCCACTGAACTCAGGGAACTGAGGTAGAGAAGCCGGGACAGCAGCTGTCCCTCTGATTTTCTAGGACCATCTTTACAAGGCGCCTTCCCTGAGATGCCCCTCTGCTATGCAGGGCATGATGCCCTGTCCGTAAGCAGCATCAGCAGAAGGGGCCCCAGGAATCCAGGTGCACTTGGAGACTGCTTGTGGCAGTGGGAAGGTGAGGTAGTTTCCAAATAAGTTTAGAAAGTTAACTTCATTTTCCTTGCTCCTTTATTTCATCAGACAGGACTCAGTTTACTTAAAAGATGGAAAAGGAGTCAGAACAAAACTGGCCTGTCGTTTTACTGATTTGCTCATACAGTGGTCTTATGTCAAAACCAACTGATTCGTAGATGAGGTTCTTCTAAGTAAATAGTTTTGATAACTGATCAGAGCAGTCTACACTCCAGATTAAGTATTTGTTGGTAAAAATGGCCTAAGGGTTTGATTTGGACACTATTTTGGGATAGCTTGGTGTACTCCACACTTGTGGCTGAACTTAGCTTTCCCTGACAGCACATGTTCCCATGAAGATGTGCTCTAGGCGCATGGACAGAGCACTGGAGTTACCATCAGTGCAGTGCTGGCTCGGACTGCATGGTCCCTAGTTAGCTGGAGTATGGGTGTGGCTACAGAAGTGTGTTGTCAGGTCGAACAGACACCTGAGTTACCGTTAGTGTGGTGCTGGCTTGGACTGAATGGTCCCTGGTTAGCTGGAGTATGGATGTGGCTGCAGACGTGTGTTGTCAGGTGCCATGCAGCATGCCTGCAGAGTGGGACAGCTCAGGTGAACAGTGAACAGTCTGGAGTGTCAGTATGGACCATTGCCTGCCTGTGATATATTATATGGAACATGGTCAGTGTGGAAGAGAGGTTCTGTAGCAGGAAGAGGCCTCCTCCCTGCCAGATAAACTGAGGAATCCCCAGTACCTCCAGTTGGGACCATCCGATTTTAGTATCTTCAGATACTTTTTATAGTAACTGGCTAAGTCCTATAACTGGCAAACTCAAGCGCAGCGTAAAGAGTGACTTTATCTTCCGATCTCATAATAGGACCTTCCCTTTATGTCAAGCCTGCACTTTTCAAAAATATTTTGTTTTTCTTTTATGTGCATTGGTGTTTTGCCTGCATGTATGTCTGTGTGAGGGTGTCAGATTTTGGAGTTACAGACAGTAGTGAGCCACCATGTGGGTGCTGGGAATTGAACCCGGGTCCTCTGGAAGAGCAGTCAGTGCTCCTAACTGCTGAACCACCATTTCTCCAGTCCCCAATCCTGAATTTGATCTGGGAAAGTTTTAGTAAATGTATTTCTAGAAATTATGGATTTCAAGCCCCAGGTTTGAAGTAAATTTTTGCTGCATTAAGGCTAATCAATTTTTAGTAACTGAACTTGTAGTTTTATTATTGCCTTAACATCCAAATCAAATCAACATCTTGGATTAATTGACCTTATTTATTTAGTTTTAAAACTTAGACTTGGCTGAAGTGCTCGTCTTAGTAGAAAATGCTGGTAAGCTGCTACAGTTCCTTAAAACCACAATGAAAGTAAGTTGTGGGAGGTCGGAAAGGAAGGAAGAGGTGTCGCTATTGTGTAGATGTGACATGGCAGAGTTATCCTGGTAGACATGGCATCTTAGCATTACTCAGTTATGGCAGTCACCTTGTCAGGATTTGTTTCCAAAATTTGTCTTAAGTGTTTTGCCCTAAGAGAGATAAGAGTTCATGTGGTCCCCAGAAAACACCATGATAGCTATAAAATTGATGTTCTCAATATGTTTGGTTCAGCATGTGTATTTCATTAGTCATGTGTATAAACATTATATAATCAGCAGGATTTAGGGTTTGGATATAAGGTGCACCCATGGAAATGTATTCTGCCAGTTTCTTTGCCAGAATTCTACAACCTACAGGACAGTTCTTGGACTGTGACCTAGTCTGTAAATCGGGATATACAAGTCTTCAGCCACACTTCATCAATCCTTCTGCCTTCCCCCGAGTGTCACTGCACTGTCTCTGATTCTTAGCTCGGAATAACGCCTATGGCTTTCACACACACCCCTTCATTATTTCACTTCTTTACAGTTGCCAGGATGTAATGAAGGCCGCCGTCCTTACCCTTCCTTTCTTGAGAGCGAGTTCAGATGCTCAGTGGGAGGCTGAGACTTGAACACACTCACTTTGACTTGTGTTATGGTTATTTTCACTTTGTCATGCTATTTCACACAACAACATATCTTGCATCATTTCCAGGATTTCATATTTTAGTTAACATTAACCTAAGAGAATGCACTTGAATGTTGAAAGATTCTCCAGGAAAATTGATGTCAAGTTATTTGCCTTTAAGTATATGATTTCCATGAGATTGAGTGGAAGTCTGCAGTTACACAGAACAATCATATGCTGGAGAGATCATCACCCAGAAGTAGTCTGTCTGAACCTGCGACAACAACTGGCGGGTCTTCAGACTGGGCGCAGATGTGTTTTGTGGGGATATTTGGATACATTCTTAAGTCCTTTGGCTTAATGTCATCCTGAGACCGTCAGCTTAGCCCCAGAGCCCAAGAGTGGATTGTGGTGAGTCCACTCCAGAGCCAGCTCTGACTGTGCAGTTGGTGTGGCTCCCTGTGAAAATGGAGTTTGCCCTTACCTGGCATTCCCGTTGTCTGCCCTTTCTAGCCTGTATGAGGGATGAGGAAAGGTTTGCTTTTTTGTATTTTCTTCATCAGTGATTTTAGCTACATGTGACATGTCCACAAAGTTTCCGGGCCAGTGACCTCAACCCAGGAGCCATGGGGGTGCACAGTGAGCCCTGTCTTCTCTCAGAGGGTACTGCACTATCACGTGCAGGATGCTGATGTCTGGTCAATGCCCTGGGCTTTTGTTGAAAGCAGCCCAGGGCTGTTTCTCCTTGGGGAACCCTAGATAAGCGCTTGTCATTCAGAACAGATAAAGCCTAGCCCTACAGCTGCCTGCTACTGAATGCTGGAGAGGATTCCTGCTTCCTCTGGAGTTTTTGCTTATATACCAAGTTAGGGTACAGCATCTCCCCAACAGAGATTTTTTTTGAAGGACATAGGTGCCTGTGGATGAGCCTGGAATTTAGGACCAGATGGAGTCACTGTATTACTATTGTCTCAGTAAATATAAAAAGGGGTTACTTTCTCAAGGGGTTCAAAGGCATGTGTGTCGTCGTCTTCTTCTTCTTCTTCTTCTTCTTCTTCTTCTTCTTCCTCTTCTTCTTCCTTCCCCTCCCCCTCCCTTCCCCCTCCTCCTCCTTCCTTCTTCTCTTCTTCTTCATTGTCACGTGATGGTACAGAACACTGAAGGACCATAGGCATCGGGGTCTTTGGTCATTAAGCTGATGTCTGCATGCTTGCTTTGTCCTGGTGTGAGCCAGCACTCTTGCTGGCTCAGAGGCCTTTCTATTCAGTAGACACTGGAGACTGGCCACTACCTGCCAGCTCTTTGGGGCTTTCCATTGTGTCATGGAGAAGGCAAGTGATGTACAAGCAGGCACACACATCTGCTGTGGTCCTTACACACAGAATTAGTTATGATGATGCACACATCTGTGGTGGTCCTTATGTGCAGAATTAGTTATGGTGATGGAGACTACCAGGCCTGTGGCTCGTTCATGTTACATGGGCAGGGAAGACCTGCAGCAAAAATAAACCTTTACGCTAAGGTCTCAGTTATCAGGAGTCTGATGGGTAGATTTCAGGTAGAGGGAGTAGCTGAGGAAAGTCACAGATGCAGGAGTGGACAGGATGTAGTTGGAGGTAGGTCCTGGGGTGACATAAGAGACAGGGCCACACAGTCTTACCACCTCGCTACTGTTGGAGAGTTTCTGTGTTGTCATTTTGGGTAGGACTCCACAAAATTCTCTGAGGTAGATGCATACTGACTGCCTAGCTCAAGGTGATGTTTCCCGTTTTATTTCTCTGTGATGGGCTCTGGGAGAGGAGTCCAGTGAAGGGCATCTTCAGTGTGCTGTGTGTTAAGAAGAGAGGAGTCCAGTGAAGGGCGTCTTCACTGTGCTGTGTGTTAAGAAGCAAGCGTATCAATTGTGTTGTGGTGTATTACATCACAACACAGTTCTAAAAGGACTTGAGACTGTGTCCTGATTTGCTTGCCTTTAGCATGTAGGGTCTGATGGTCTTCAGTTGCTCTGCCATCGCCAGGCTCTTAAGAGTGATCTCTCTAGTAGCTCTGAGGGTTTTTTGCTCTTTCCAGACACTGCTTTCTAATAAAGCAAGCTGGGTTCTTAATGTGTGGTGCGACAACTCCGTAAAGCGGTGGGATGGCAGGGTGGACAGTGACAGTGAACAAAGGACCCGGTGCAGGGGGTTCCTTTGGCCTCTGGGACCACTGACATTTGCACATACACACACCCCATATGTGTAAATTTTAAATGACTTCAAATTCTCGAGAACACATTTTACAGATTCTTTTTAAAATATACATCATCACAGCAATGTTAAACCATGATGGTGTCCTTTCCAGGTGTGGGACCTGTTTTTCCTGAGTGTCAGTACTGTGTCTCATGGGATCCAAACAGGAAGTCACCCTCCTCCTGCTGGTGGTCCTGCCAGACCCTCCCAGTGCATGCATCAGCAGGATGCTTGGGAGGTCCCAGTTCAATTTGTTCAGTTCATCTGAGGCCACTCGTGCTTCCCTAGAGGAGCAGGCCTTTTTCTCGAGAACCTGACTGTAGTGATGAGGCAAGCAGGCCTGTGTTTTTTGTCCTGCCTGGCTCCCGCCCGGCTAACTTAGCCCCGGAAATAATAACACAGAAACTGTATTCATTTAAACACTGCCTGGCCTATTAGTTCTAACCTCTTATTGGCTAGCTCTTACATATTGATTTAACCCATTTCTNAAACTGTATTCATTTAAACACTGCCTGGCCTATTAGTTCTAACCTCTTATTGGCTAGCTCTTACATATTGATTTAACCCATTTCTAATCTGTATCGCCACTTGACTGTGGCTTGCTGGGATGAGTCTAATGGGCCTCCATGTCAGAGAGAAGAGCCATGGCGTCTGCCACACTGCCTTCTACCCAGCATCCTGTTCTGTCTACTCTGCCTACCTAATTTTCTGCCCCATCAAAAAGCCAAGGCAGTTTCTTTATTTAACCAATGTAATCAACACAAAACAGAAGACCCTCCTACATCAACTGACAGTCTGATGCCGAATGCCACTCATCGTTTTCCCGTTCTGTGTTGCTGAGGGAGAAGACCAGTAATCTGATGTGGGTTGCTCTGTGCTTTTAGTACTGGGGAGCCTTGTATTGTGTCTTACACATTATCACAGCTAAACTGCATTTGGTTTGCAGAAACAATGTAAAGAGTGACAGCATTTGAAAGTCTGAGTTTAGAGGTGCTTACAATGATGATTGTAAACAAGGATTCTCTGTCGTTGGCCAAGAGGTTCGGCCCTAAGAAGCTGTGCCTGAGAGAGGGTATGAGCACTCCTTGGTGTCCCTCAGGCTGTTCTCTGGAAGGGGGATGGGCTGAGTTCTGGAGATAGAGCGGGTACTGATCCCCACCATGCGCACACAGTTGACCTTCGACACCTGAGGATGTGGTGGCGTCTCTGTAGTGGCCAGTCCTCCAGTGGAGATGCATCCACAGTGTGCTCTGCCCATCCAGGGCTCTTCTGTCACAGGTCAAGTGCTCTTAAGTTGCAGAGTATGATGGAAACACTGGCATTTATTTAGTGAGTTTAGAACATTGCCTGTGATTTTCTCATTGCCAAATTAGGATGAGAAAGAAATTTCAAAATTGAGCCACAAGTTAATATTTTCAGGTAAAAACTTCAAAATTTTGGAAATTTTATGTTCATTTTGCAGGTCTCTGTCTCTCTAATTTATAAAAGAATGGCCTTTACGCTGCCTTGAAAATATTAATGTTTCTAGAACTATCTGAGTGTGTGTGGGTAATGCATACATCTGAGTACACATGTCTGCAGGTGCATTGGCCGTGCAGGTCTGCAGAGATGCCGGAGGCCGGTGGCCTCACTCTTCCGTGGCTTCTCCACCTCCTCTGTGGTAGTTACCTGATTAACTTGGCATTGACCAGTTCACTAGACAAGCCCCCAGATCTCCCTGTTGCTTCCCCTCTCAAGCCTGGGATTAGAGGTGAATAGCACCACACCTGGGTTGCTGTTGCTGTTGGTGTGTTTTTAACGTGGGTTCAAGCTCAGGTTTTCTCCAGTCCTGAGAAATTTCCTTTAACCTATGGATTCTAAAAAGCCTTTTAATCAGTGCTAATCAGCCCTAAGATCTTAAAGGGTCTCTATGTTAAGTTTGTTGTACAAAGCTGACATGTACAATATGCAAATTTTCTTTGTATATTAAGAAGAAAATAGGCTTTTCTGCATATTGTCTGTGTTTAACACATTTTCTGAGTTCTGGCTCCTCATTTTTGATGATACACTTTATTGTTATGCTATATGAAAATTTAACATTGTTAGCTGCTTTAATAAACATTAAAATATTGCCTCAGAATTCTTAAATAGTAGCTGGAGAATTCAAATCTGTTCTACATGAAAATGCCTTTTGTATCCTGCATTCAGACAATTTCTGTAGAGCACCTGCCATGTTAGAGCAGCTCTATTGAAGAAGCTGTGATTTAGTGGATGAGAATGTCCTGCAGGTAAAATACAAAACATTTTTGTATAAACTACCTTAGAGAAAAGCGAGTTAGTGTGCTCAGAGTGGACATCCACTCTGAGGCTTAGGGACGAGGTGAGGATTCAGCTGAGACAGAAGCATGGGAGACTTGGTGCATTGTAGACATTCTAGAATACAGCAGGAGGGAGGGAGGCAGAACAAGGGAGTGAGAGGTCAGAGGTCAGGCTGTGGACACAGCACAGGGCTTTAGTGCACTATGGAGCTAGTTGAGCCTTGGCCCTGGGAGCCACCAAAAGCCATTGAAAGGAGTCCTTGACCCAGCATACTTGGATTTTAGGAAACCCTTCTTTTGACTATGTGAGAAGGAACTGAGAGGAGCAAGATTGGAGTCAAAGGCCTCTAAGTAAGACCCACGGTTGACCGTCCCTGGGTCTGAATGTTGCCACCCTTCATGGTTTCCAGCCGCACAGCTGGCGGGGGCAGTTGAAGGAATTTGGGGTTGGACTTTTATGGTATAGATTTATGCAGCAGTAGTTGCAGAAGGACTGAGAGTCAGAGTTTTTGAAGAAGTTCCTGATTGAACTTAGGAAGTATAGGTGTGAAGGTGATGGGGGAGTATGGGTGAGAAGTGATGAGAATATTGGCGTGAAGTGGTGGGGGAGTATGGGTGTGAAGCGGTGGGGGAGTATGGGTGTGAAGTGATGAGAATATGGGTGTGGAGTGATGGGGGAGTATGGGTGTGAAGTGGTGGAGGGAGTATGGGTGTGAAGTGGGGGAGTATGGGTGTGAAACGGTGGGGGTATGGGTGTGAAGTGTGTGGAGTATGGGTGTGAAGTGGGGGGTATGGGTGTGAAGTGATGAGAATATGGATGTGGAGTGATGGGGGTATGGGTGTGGAATGATGGGGGAGTATGGGTGTGAAGTGGTGGGGGGAGTATGGATGTGAAGTGGTAGGGGGAGTATGGGTGTGAAGTGGTGGGAGAGTGTGGGTGTGAAGTGGTGGAGGAGTATTGGTGTGAAGTGGTGGTGTGAAGTGAGGGGTATGTGTGTAAAGTGGGGGTATGGGTGTGAAGTGGTGGGGGAGTATGGGTGTAAGAGAGATGGGAAAGGGTTAGGACACGTTCCAGTGGAGAAGGGAGCACAGGGGATGAGAGGACATTTTTTTGTTTGGTTTTACTTTCAGGAAGTGATTGCCAGTCCGCACTGAGGTGACAATGAAAGCTGAAGTAGTGTCATGGCCCCTGCTAACATAGTCGGCATATTATGGATTCCTCTTAGGAACCCATCCCATGGTGTTTTCCATGAAAGCATCTCCAAGTGGGAAACTAAATACCTGCCCCAAAGTCCTTGAACTCTCTGCTGTCTTGTGAACTCTGTTTGCCAGATGTTAAACGCGCAGTCAGCAGCCAGTCACAGAACACCTTAGGAAGAGGCCAGCTGGGCAAAATCCCACACTTTTGGCCTGCTGCCGAGGAGATGAAATACTGATTAATGTGTTTTAAAATTTTAAAACATAAGATTGTAATTTTAAAGACCAGGTGCTCTCCCCAATAATCTCACAGAAAAAAAATGGTAGTTACCAAGGTTAGAGATGTGTAATTGTAGCAAGGCAGTGGTGGCACACCCCTTTAGTCCCAGCACTGGAGGTACAGGTGGATCTCTTGAGTTCAAGGCAAGCTCTGGTCTGCAGAGCAAGGTCCAGGACAGCCAGGGCTACACAGAGAAACCCTGTCTTGAAAACATAAAAGAAAGAAATGAGTAGTTGAGTTTGCTCTTGTGTGCCAAGCACCTCCTGGAGGTCCCAGAATTCCTTGTGGCTGTGTGGGGAGCAAGCAGTTCAAGAAGGTGGATCCTATGCTCCATAGTGGCTGCCATGTATATCCACTTCCAGCTGTGGGTATTAGACTCTGATTTCTTCTCAGAATGGGAAGAGGACATCTAGAGGGGTGTTTTAAGATTGGTCACCTGACCTTGTATGCCTAAAACATGGTGGTGTTTGGGCCGTGCTCTGTTTTCATCCAGCCACAGTCCTTAGTGCCGAGATGAGCGGCACAGGTGGGGCAAGGCAGGAGAGTCCCTACAGGATCCGTGACTGGTTCATGAACTTCCAAACTGCCTACCCCTCTCCTGTCCTTCATCCCACTCAGCACAGCTGGCGCAGGATTGTCAAACAGATAAATTTAGCCCAGTGCATGCTGAGTTCCTCAGCTGACCGATGCTCTGGGCGTGAAGGGTCCTCCCAGTGTGCCTACAACCAGCCTTTGCTCTGAGCTTCCAGGACTCGAAGCCGCCACCTTTGGTCATTTTCCTCACTGCCTTCAACTTTGCTTCTTGTGCTTTAGAGCGATGTGTTACAGTGTCATTGTGTCCCAGGCTGCGTTCATTGATGTGTCCCCGTCTTTTGCGTCTCCCCGTCTCTTTCTTCCAAGTAGTTCTTGCCACCCCCACCCCTTGCATCCATGAGAAAGATTCAGACAGAACAGAACTTTGTTACTCAGCAGCTTGTTTAGAAGCTCACCTTCCTCCTAGACACTGCTTTCACAATGACCTATGCCTTCTTACCTCAGATCCCTTATTACCCAGCGACTGATTGGAACAGTCTCTGGGTTTGGACTCTGCCATTCATACATACATGGTTTCATAAGATTTCATAGTGCTGCAGATTAATTTCACTAAAATATAATGTGCTGGTGAAATAAGTTCTGATAGATTGTCCCAACCACACTCCCTCCTTCCTTTTGCAGTATAATTTTTATTCTAGATTCTGTGGTGAGTGTGTGTGTGTGTGTTACACAGGCATTTAAACCCAGCATTTCTACTACCACTGAGCTTATGCCCAGCCATCCTGAGCAGAGAAATTAAATTAAGTGAATAATACCATTGGTTCATTGTGGTGTTGTTTAGTTAGAGTTTAGTATAGAGGTCAGTAGGTTCACTCTTAACTGAGCAGTCATCCGTTGGATACACCAAGAAAAATCTAATAGCTTACCTAGTTACCATGACACAGTTCTTATTTATTTCACTTACTAACTGTTAGGAAACAAGGTTTTTGGCACTGAAATTATGCCAACAAAAATGTGTATTCAGAAGGAAACTGCAGGACTTTGTGCGGTCACTTACACAGTCCTGTTTTCTGTAGATGAGGGGGGCCGTGTGCTCACTGTTCATGAATGGGCTCGGTACACCTGCCATTTCCAGGTTGAATGTGTTTATTTCCGGGTGGAAAAAGACTTTATTCATCAGAAACCCACCTTTCCAAAACCAACCTCCCTCCCCCCTTCTCTCTCTCCCTCTCTCTCTGGTGAGAATAATCCTATTACTTTTGTTAGTCTAGATCAAGTGCCAGGTATCGTATGTTTGTACACACTCAGTCACACACACACACACACCCCTTTATGGGTCCCTGTACCAATGGCTCTGTCCTCTAGCATCTGTAGTTCATGAGCCTGAACTCCCCACCTGAGGAAGCATTCCAGTGTAGGGAGAGCTCCATGCAGTCTCTTCCCAGTGTCTCGTTTAGACCTGCGAGAAGCTAGGAACATCTGAAAGGCTTCGTCCGAGAGTGAGGTTTAATTGGTTGTTCGATCCCTTGAAGTGGAGCTTCCCATGCCCTAAAGATGATGCTTCTAAAACTTGTCAAATAGTTAATTAGATGAATTTTTTTAGTTTTTTAGTTAAATGTTTATGAAATTTAATAAATAATTCCTTCCAATTTTCCAGATTTTCTGCTTTTACTTCCAAGTGAAGAGAAAATGTCCTGCAATAGTATTTATGCTTTTAAGAACTGTTTGATAACTATTGCAGATTGCTGCTGGATTAGGGCATTGAGTCTAGGTGTTTGATGGGGTCCTTAGGCACACTCATGGTTCCAGTATATTCTGGAAGAGTTGAGGAAGGGAAGGAGAGGAGAGGACTCCCTGATGTCCATCACTTTTCTCAACACTGGCACCAAATCTTTGACAGAAACAACTTAGGGGATCCTTGGATCTGGCTCCAGGCTTCTGGGTGTTCAGCACATCATGGAGAGACAGGGAAGTGTGGTGGCAACTTGTACATACATGAACAAGTAATTAACTGATGCTCTAAAGCCATGTGTCACCTTACTTGTCTGTGGAGGTATTCTTTGTCATGACACAGGGCAGAACTTCCTGTTGTCAGTTGTTACTACTCATTGTTAACTTGTGGGAAGGGGGCAGCACATTGGAGAGGAACTGAAACTCTGGAGGAAACAGGGCTGTTCTGACTACAAATCAGAGCATGGAAAATGGAGGCCTAGGCAGATATGTGACCAGGTGATGGAGTGGCCCAGGGAGGGATATAGCACAGCCTGCACAAAGGGCAGTGCTCCAATGTTTAGGACTTATGTGGAGATTTCCTGAGGTCTCTGGAAGGGCCCTACATGTGGCTTTGTTTAAAAGAACACGCCCTGTGCATTAGTCTGTCAGGCTTGAAGCTTTGTCTGCATCAAACCACACAGTCCCCTGAAGTTACCCTGAGATGATGCTCTGCACATCACAAAGTCCGTTGAATTAGTGATGGTGTTAGTCAGCATCGTTTGCTAAGAATCTGGTTGGACACTTTGTTTGTGAGGGCCTTGCCCTTGCTGTTTGCATAGAGGACAAGGCACAGAGGCTGGGTACCCTCAGCCCAGTCCACACGCTCACAGGCCATCAGCCCAGGCAGCTTGTGCTTGGCTCGGCCTCTTGAGAGAAGAATGTGTTGTACAGTAGCCAGCCCATGTTCAGTGTCTCATGGAAGGTTTGGGCTCGGCCTTTCCCTGTGTGCTCTCTCTGTTAGTACTGCATCTTCTGTTGCATGTCTCAGTGTTAGGAATAAGGAGGGAACTTGGATCTTATGTGGGTGCTGGGAACTGAACCCAGGTCTTCTGGAAGAGAAACAAGTATCTTAACCATTGAACCTTAAAACACCATGGGATTCAAATGAACATACTGCTAACTTACTGGTTATGACAAGTTTTGTTTTCTCTGCTCTTAGGTGACTTTGAATAGGGTAGAAATGATCTCCACTGCTCTTTCTGATTTTGAAAACATTTTATGTGTTTTGGCTCCAAAGCTTGGGAATTCAGCACCAGCACTTCCTGTGAATTTGGGCAGTTATGTGTCCATGCATCTAGATTGAGAACCCTCTTTCCTTAGTGCTCAGTCCTCTTGTAAGGGAGTAGGGGATCTCCTTTGGTGGCTAGGAAATTGTCACTTATACTACTTTAGTTCTGTGGGGTCTGTAGATTGTGATCAGTAGTAAGATCATCATAGGATGTTTATTATTTTAACAAGATGTAAAAAAAAAGGGCCGCCGGGTGGTGGTGGCACACACCTTTAATCCCAGCACTTGGGAGGCAGAGGCAG
>LOEQ01002174.1:76405-88570 GCA_001685075.1 Bramus lutescens | reverse complement strand
GCAAATAAGACTATATTAAACAATATAAAATGTTAAAGAAGGAAGTGGGTGACAAGATTAGCATGGAAGCTGGGTGGGGCTTGGACCTGGGAGAAAGGCAAACAAGCTTTATATGTGTATCACTTCTCCGGAAAACTCTTTCTTAGCTTGGTAGTTGTTGGTTTGCCTAATCACGCAGGTCCTTCAGAGAAACTTCAGTAAAAGAAGAATCCTGCAGCACAAAGGGTGACACTCAAATAGTTGCATGCAGGCATACCTCATCTTCCTTTGCTCCTGACTGTCTTCGTTCCAGACCTTTAACCAAGACTGTGCCACGCAGTTTAGTTTAGGCTTCAGAGGGCCTAGGTGTTCTGTGATCCGTGACTGTGAGACTCCGCCAGTGTGTTCAAGTCTCACCCATTTCCGTAGAACTATTTTAAGGTTTTTCTCCTTTTTTCTTCCTCTTTCTTCCATCCAGGTGGCAGGACCTGGGAGAGGGCAGCAGCAGAGAAACGCCACTCGGTCACAACACTAGGGGCATGGCTGAGCAGTAATCCCAACTCATTTGTTCATATAAAGATGACTGTGCTTTTAAAACACTTCCCGGTCTTCTTGGGATCAGCTCGTCTGTCCTGCCTTTTCGTGGCATTTTGAGGTCACTGTGGCTTGTCTGTGTACAGTGTCATCTCTTCCTATATGACCTTATATCAGTTTCAGTCTCTCTGCTGAACCGGTAGGCAGAACCGGGGGATGATTAGATATATCTACATTTTCATCTTTTAGTACTTTAGTTCATATATTTTTTCATGTGTAATATGAAATTCATAATACATATTTATAATTTTTCAAAATATAAATTTTTTTATGAAATGTAATTGGAATTTACTAGCTGCCTTCTGTTTTAAGATCCTAACCCTAACCCATAACTCCAGCCCTACATATAAAAGGCTGAGTAGACATAATGTCTGCCTAAAACAGCATTGCAGTTGAAGCAAAGTAGGGCATACACAGATGAGCATTTAGTGAAAGATCAAACACCGTTTCAGCCTTGGTAGAACTTGTCATCACCATTCAGCACGCGGCGTGGCCCAGGACCCTTCCCTGCTCATTATCTGTTTGGCTTCTTCAGAACAGGACTTGTAAATACAAGTACGAAAAGTTTCAGTATACAGTGGATGTAACGTGAAGGATACAGGCAGATGTGACATAGCGCATAAACACTGGTGTCTTCTGTGTGTGGCGTCACCCTCTGTAGTGCATCTTAGAACTATCTGCACGGAAAACACTTCTTCTTTGAAAGTGTTTCTAAAATTTTATTTGAAAATCTAGATGATTTATAAACACGTGCTGGGAAAAACCAAATGAAATTATGAACACATGCATCTGTTTTGCTCTATATTTTTCCTGATGCCACAGCTCTACTTCTTGATAAGCCCCAGCGGTGTGGAGATGACTTGTAAACGTGTGGTTTTCTTTCAGGTGTGGAGTTATACATGTGTCTGGGCTTGCATACATACTGCTCACGTAACTAGGAAGGTTGCTCTGGGTCAGAGAGAACATTTATGGAGGAGGTATTTTACACCACTGGCCAGCTATGGCCTGCAGTATGAGCAGAATTGCATCCCAGTCCCCATGGAGGCAACCAGCCAAACTGCAAAGCCCAGGTTCACTTTGTCCATGTATGAGAAGGTTGTGGTCTCTACGCAGCTTCAGTAAAATCTCAGTTCTTATCTGACTTTGCTCATTGCACATCTAGAAGAACTTCTGCAACAGGATAACAGAAAATACTGTCTTTGAGTGGCATGCTTTCTTCATTGCTACCAGTTTTCAAGAGTTAGCTCTCTTAAAAGAATTTAAAACCTACTCTTGACTAGAGAGACAAATGCATTAGATGTGTACACGCTGTCAGTAAATGCAGCCAGACTGGGGTTTGCCTTAGTTTACACTAGTGTGTAACTCGGGAGTGTATCACATGCAAATGCTGCATGTGACTTTAACCTATATGTTATACGTGTGCCTGCATCGTAAAGAGCCATGACAAACTAGGCTCACACATGTGTCTGCATCCTATTCTCTGTACTATAGTCAACGCATTCATTCACCCACACGTACCTGCTCGGTAGTTAATTACTGACTTCTCGCTGACCTTGACACTCCTTCCAAGTGATGGTGAGACGATCAGGCTCTGGTTCTTGTGGAAAGAGACAGTACATGAATAAATGGAAATCCTCAAGTAGTAAAACAAGGAGAGCTTGGTGATACGTGGGCAAGCATTTAGCTGTTCTGTCAGCAGTGTTTGAGGAAGAGGCCCCAGGTGAGGAGTGCAGTCTGGGGGAGCTGGAAGAAAGCCATGGTGACTAAGCACCACAATGAAGTTTTGCACTCCGACCATTTATTGAGGTTCAGCTAGGCAGTTCCAGGTTCTCCTACGTTTTCTCTCCCTTCTTCCAGTAGCCACTGATGGGCAAGACAGTGGCCTTGCTTCTCAGGTTGACTAGCCCTTAGCTAAGGAAGTGTGGCCTTAGTCTCTCCCTCTCCCATAAGCCCGTCTAGACTCACCCCAGAAAATGATCTAGGTGTTTGTTGCCTCTTGGTCCTTAGACTGAAGCACAGCACAGCGTTACTGCCGCTGCTCTGCTTTGTTGATTCAGGTACATCATACGCCTGGGTCAGATTGAGCAGTCACCTTGCTCACTGATGACATTTTCTGCACACTCAGCATACCGAGTGGTTTCTGGTTCCTTTTCCTGTTTCAGGAACCAAGACCAAAGTTTCCTTAAGCATTTAGAGAAGTAATTACATAGGCACATGGCTGCAGTGCTGGCAGCCTCTGTAAGCTCAACAGCCAGGTACATGGGAGACAGAATCCTGGGGCTCACAGGCACAAGTACACCACTCGTAAATAAGGAAATTCTCATATTGCCTATTTGTGAAAGATGTTACTTGGTGTCACGTATAGCCAATGATTTTTGGCAGCATGCATGTATTATTTGTTACCATTATTTGTTTTTTGCAGATTTAAAATATATTCAGGGAGTAGACATTCTAATGACACACACTGTGTGGGCAATTGTGTTTTTCTGTTGCCAGCTAACCAAGCAACTGAGCAGTTGTGACAGGCACATCCTTGAATTGCATTTGGGCTCTATGTGCTACAAGGAGAAAGCGGAGAATTAGTAGATGAAAGAGGAACGCCAGCAAAGGTTTCTGATTTTGTGTGCTCACTTTTTTATGGTTTATAAAATTCAAAGGCTAGTAACATCTGATAATGAGCTGATGTAATCAATACAACTTGCTAAAAGTGAGACATTGATCCCATTGTGAGCTGTTGGTATTTGTATTGTTGCGGTGGCATAGAGAGAGGTGGGGTAGAGAATAAATTAGCTTACACTTTGAATTGTCTAAAATCCTGAGACATATTTGAGAGAGCAATTTATGTACTGGCATTTGCTTTTCCTTAATGTAGATAAAAGCACAATCAGTGATTTCACTTGGTGTATTAGCCTTTTGGGTCCAGCCAACTAAGACATAGAAAATACTACAAATAGAAGTATATTTTGTTTCTTTGGACACAAGTACAGGTCAAAATTGTCCTTTGTAAGGAGTATTTAAGTTACTTACTAAGACCTAGCTGTTCTTTGTGGGAAGCGCTGTTGTGTCTGAGAACCCTGGACCCATTTTCCCTTGGGTTGAATAGCAGGTCACTTGGGTAATTTTGCTTTTCCCATCTCAGCCTAGAATTAGAGACAAAAATTACATCATTTTAATATTTAATTATGCTAAAGATACAGTAACTCTAATCCTTGGAGAAAATAATAGATTATTCTCCATCATGGTTATTCAGATGGAAAATTAGGCCTTGCTCATTCCTTCCCCTTGTTATTTTGAAATAAATGCAGATGGATCAAACATTTAAATGTAAAAAAGTAAAGTCAAACATTAAGAGAAAACAGGTGTTAAACAGTTTGAAGCTCAAAGGAGAGACTTTCTAGTGTGACACAAGAGTCCCACAAAGTGTGGAGGAATCTAAAATGTCTGGGTTCTGATTTCAACCCTGTTTTGAAGTTCACTGCAGTGAATGCATTTCTCCATGTTAGAGTTCTTGAAAATGAAGTTTCTCGGTTTTGTAGTACTGTCTAGTGTTAACATGCCGTACTCTATATAACTACATCCTAATTTTGTGTGTGTTTTCCAATTTGATATTACATTAATTAATGATGCATTTTCCATGCTCAATAGGTAAGCAGTGTGTCACAAATTCTTTCTGTAAACGGATATCTCTGACAGACAGATTTCCAGGTGGGCGTGGCTATGCTTGAAGATACTACACTGTGCAGTTGTAGGCTCTTGAGGTTTTTTTTGTTGCTGTTGTAGGGACTGTTTTTTACCCACCTTCAAGTGTTCAGGAATCTACTCCACACATACAAGTGCTGGCCTGATGCAACATCATTCGTTGGATTATTAATGATATCCAATGACTGTTAATGTCATTGTCTTATTTTATCCAATTACTTTTAGTTAAACAAGATCTCCTACAGTAAAGAAATAACTCTTCATTGTAAAACAATATACAATGAAGAATAAGTTGCTGTGCCTGAAGGCAGTTATTGATGCCACCCCCCAATTCTCAGGGGTGTTGCACACAGTACACAGATGACCCAGCCATTGTTCATATACATATGCCACTTCTGTTCTTGTTTCTTCTGGGTGCGTGGTAGAACATTACAGAAAACTTACGTTATTTGCACAACTAGGTTTTCTTTATCTGTTTCTATTATTGATATTCTTTTTTATTTTTTAAATTGATTTATTTATTACTCTGTGAGTGGGGAGGGCTTATGTTTGGGAATCAGAGGACAACCCACAGGAATTAGTTTTCTCCTTCCTCTACGTGGGTTCTTGAGTCTTAATCTTAGCTGCAAGTGTTTAACCTGCTGAGCCATCTCTGGCCCTGAATTATTTTTGTTCCTTCTCTAGGTGCCTTTCGTGGGAAAGTGGGAAGGACTCTGAAAGTGAGAAAAAGACTTCTGATCAATTCTGCTTTTTAATTCGTGTGTTAGCATCCTCAGTCCTGGGCAGGTAGTCACCTGCAGTTGTGTGGTTTTGGTCGGGATGGCTAGTAGAGCAACTGAGAGGGTCACTGTCAAGGGCTTGGCTACTAAATGCTGACTTGGCTGTGCTTTGAAGTGCTCTAGATGGAATCTTTGTAGGCACATGTGTCAGCCAGTGTTGACTGTGCTCATTTGAAACCGGTGTGACAGGGCCTCAACTTTGCAGCCTGGGAGCTTAGGTTTTGTTATCCTCCCTCCTTCTCTTCCTCTTTCCCTCCCTCCCTACCTACCTTGCTAGTAATGTGCATGGGTCTTCTGCCTGCATTTTCTCTGTGTATCATGTACACGCCAGTGTCATCAGAGGGGGTCAGATTTCCTTGAAAACTGGAATTACAGTGTGGCCTCCATGTGGGTGCTGAGGATTGAATCCAGCTTGTGTTAACCCTTGAGCTGTATCTCCAGCCATTTTGTTGTCTGAAGCCTCTCTCTGCCTCACTGAAGGTCAACTTCATTCCTCTGTGGAAAGGGACATTGGCCACTGCACCCTAATCTCCCTTAGTAAAGCCTGTGTGTCATTCTTATTGGTGACTTAAATGCCACTAATTTAACTCTGCAAACTGAACTCAGAAAAAGAATGGCAGCAAAGGTAATCTCAGTTTGTCCTCTTTGATTCTGGAGTTTTAAAACAAATGTATAAGGATTCTTAAATACATTTCACTCAAGTGTTTGCATGAAGCTCTCCACTTTGACTGTCTTGAGACCCTAAGCACAAGCTTTGCATGGATTAAATGCCCAGAAAGGCTTTGTCAATGACTGTGGGAGGGTGTTTCTTTTGAGGGTTTTAATGCAGAGTAGAGCCAGTAGGAAGAATCAATATTTAGATATCAATGCACACCTTTCTAGTTTGGTCAGGTCTTTCTACTGAAAGCATACTTTATTTTTCAAGTTACACATTTTTGCTTTAACTTAGAGTTGGGGGATATCAGTTAACTAAAGATAAAGCCCATCTATTATATCAATAGAAAGAAGGTACTTCGGCCTGTATGTAGATAATTTCTAATTTCTGGATAATGAGAGACAAAATGGTTATCAACTTTTCTCTTTTATTTTTGAGTTCACGGCAGAAGTAGCACATAGCATGGCTGGTTCCCGGACGTTTGCTGACCTGTAATGGTGTGAGCTTGAAATACTCTGCTGCTCCCCCTAGAGGGGCTTCTTCCAACAGACAGATGCTCTGAGACCAGCCTGAGTGCCTGCCTATGACACTGCTGTTTCCTCCATAGTAAAGTTTAGCAATCTCATGGTTTTCCAGTTGGCCTTTCTTTCTGTGCGTTATCCCTAGAACCTTACAGAACAGGGAGTTTTAGGACAGTAAGCCAGGCAGGATACATATTTTAAAATCATGGTATGGGAAGAAAGCAGTTTGTGGAGTTCCCTAAGTCAAAGGCGTTTAAAAGTCTAATAAGAGGTTTGAAACGCCCTTCAGCCTGCTAGAGAGAGAAGCGGGGCTGCATGCTGAAGCCAGCCTCTGCTCAGTCACATGCGGAGCTCTGGATTCCACAGAAAGCACTGCTCTCACCTCCTGTTGTCAAATATAGTAAAGCCTTAGCTTTAAATAGATTTCTATTTGCTGATTTTTTTTTTGCTACTTGGCTTTTTAAATCTGTTAAAATATGCAGAACTCGCGCTGTAGATACCAATCTCAACATTAATAATGCTCAGCAGTAATTGTATGTGTGTGAAGATAACCCACATCAGGGCTGCATGTCCTCACTGAGTGATGAAGACAGCAGATAGGACCTCTATGTACAGCTCACAAGCTCTTGTCACAGAAGGCCCACGGTAGTTGAGTTTGGCTGTGTTTTCTCCCAAAGGTTTATAGCTGAAGTCTGCAGTGTTAAGTAGGAGTTGTAGTTTTAAAAATATTTGAGGTCAGTAGCCTGTTGTTGTAGAAGGCAGGACTCAGGAAATTTGAAGATACAAGCTTATTTTTGTGGGTGGGTGGGGGAATCCTAAGCTAAAGTCTATACTAAGCCTTCTTTCTAAATCTACAGTTAGTTTTGGAAACGAGTGTAAACAGAAATGGTGTAAGTAGACCTTACCATGATTTTCTACTCTAGTTGATCCAACATCTCAGTCTTTAGCCTAAAATCATATTTGATATCAGCAACATATGTTTTTCATCACAGTGTAGCTGCTCACCTCAGTGCTGCATCCAGTCTGCTGGGGGAGGAGGTTCTCATCCCAGTCCTGCATCCAGTCTGCCATCTCTACTGGGGGAGGGGATTTCTCACCTCAGTCCTGCATCCAGTCTGCCATCTCTGCTGGGGGAGAGGGTTCTCATCCCAGCCCTGCATCCAGTCTGCTGGGGGAGGGGGTTCTCAACCCAGCCCTGCATCCAGTCTGCCATCTCTGCTGGAGGCAGGGCCCTGATCTTCATCAGTGCTTCCTCTTTAACCCTTTGGTTTCATGCTGGATGCTGGATGTCAGTCTGCAGGGTAGTCTTCCTTGGTGTAGCTGTCCATACCAGCCCCTCCCCCACAGCTTCACCAGGTGCCCAACACTCAGGCTGTCAGCTTCTTTCCTTGGTCTTTCATCCACATTGGTTCTTTGTAGTAGCCAAACTTAATACACCAGACTGAATAATTATGTTTAAAAAACAGTAATTATCAATACGTGTCTCATTCCATGCAGCTTTTAAATTCATGTTAATGAGCTCTGTCGTCTGCTGCATAAGACTGACAGCCAGTTTTGAAGTTTTGCCATCATTTTATAAGTTGCTGCCTAGACTCTTGCCTGCCTTTCCCAGAG
This sequence comes from Bramus lutescens, assembly GCA_001685075.1. Classification (NCBI taxonomy): domain Eukaryota; kingdom Metazoa; phylum Chordata; class Mammalia; order Rodentia; family Cricetidae; genus Bramus; species Bramus lutescens. The sequence continues at coordinate 80,729 of LOEQ01002174.1, read as the reverse complement.
CACTGCTTTTAGGAACTCCTGCTCTGCAACATTCCAGAGATTTGCTCTGCCCACTCCTATGTGAGCAGGACAAGAAGCTACTCGCAGCCAGGGCAAGGAGGCAGCCAGCATAGTGACTGCTTATCTGAGCATGACTTCCCCTCATCTCCTGTCCATCAGTAACAAGCCGAAACAAAGCCCAAAGTACAGCAGTGGCTGTGGTGTAAGCACTGCCACACACATGGGGCAGGTGGGCCCTCCCTCTCAGTGAAGCCCCCTGGGCCTGTGAACAGGATCCCTTCTGTCCTTCTTCCCAGAGCCGGCTTCTAGAGCTGCACCCAAGAGGGGTTCCTGATAGTGCCTAAATTATGTCTCTCCTTATGATTGCAGGTTGAAGTATTGGCCTCGGAGGATGCAGCCTTTGGACTCAAGGTGTGTGGCTTGGTGTGGTTTATCATGCCCTTTCCCCACCCCACCCCCGTTCCCTAGGCTTCACAGTAAGGCTTTGTTGTTCTAATCAAACACCAGTGGACTAACCTGAGCACATGTGGGCATCACGTAGGCTGTGGTTAAGATTAGACTTTTAGTGTAAGGAACTCCAGAGAACCCAGAGTTTGGGGTAGCAGTGATTGGCTCCTAAATTTGCTTTAGTCCTGGAGCAAGGTTTTCTGACATGCTACGTCATTGTTGATCCCATTTGGGAACTGAATGAATGTGACCACTGTTAAACAATGCTGCCTTGAACTGATATGATAGTCCCTGCTTGATGCCCATCCCCACTAGTCTCATCATTGCCTCTTCTAGAAGGAGCCCACTGTTCGCAAAGGCCTGTAAACAGCTGAGTCATGGCAGAGTGCGTTTCAGTCCGTGCAGGATACCCGCTGCACCCATGTTTGGGGAGGAGAGAGTGTGCAGGAGCAAAGTGAAGGGGGTCTCTGTAGGAAGTAGGGCCTGAGCTGAGTTCTGAAGGCCTGGGTTGTGTGGAGACCAGTAGGAGCAGCAAGGAGAAGCGAGAGCTGCTGTGGCTTAGGACAACCCTGGAAAGTTGTCTTTACCTCATGGAAGTGAATAGGGGCCACACACTAGCATGGCTCAGCTCCTGCAGCAGGAGTCTGCTGGTAGAGTAGAGTAGGTGCCATTGCAAAGTGAGGTCCTGGGAGCCTGAGAGCAGTGTGGCTCCTCTCACCGGACTCCGCCCTGTTCTATGTCCTCACTATGAGATCACAAGTTGTTCCCATTGTTTTCCCAGCTTTCTCTGTTGGCCATTCAGTGTACTCCCAGCTTTAATTATGCTAATGAGGTGAGATGACCACCCCATCAGAGCTGTTTTGAGCCTATAAACTCACCAAGATTATACATCACAATTAAAAAGACATTATAAATTGATACATAAATGCTCTAAATTTATCTGTTAAAAGCTTAATGTGTTTTGATGTTTCATGTCAGAAGTAACTAAATATCGTAATTCTGAATAGAGTTAACTCAGTATTTGCAGGATTAAACACATGATCATCATCATCTAAATCTTTGGTTTTGTATTTAATTCCCAGCATGCATTCAGAATATTCACTGCAGACTTAATAAACCTGTGAATTTATCTCCTGAATCCACTGTATTTATTTATTCAGTAAAAAGATGAGAGATGAGGGGAGCCAACATCTCTGAATACCCTACTGGCTGGGTGTGGCTTGTGTTCAGAGTGCTCACATTGCTTTTGCAGCCCTAAATTCCGCTTATAGGAGCCTTTTCCCAGTGAGCTGGACCAGGTCTTCAGAGTCTTTTAGATTCCTTGTTTTATTTTGCAGATCTATAGAAATTTTAAAAATGAGATTTTTGAGGAATTTTTGTTTTGCAGGTTTAATTTTCTGGAGCACAGCGAAGGTGCTTCAGCTTGAAAATTTATCTTATTTCTTAGAAAATCTGGGTATTTGGCATTGGTTGCGGCAGACATGCCTTCCTATAAAATCTGCTGAGAAAAATGATTGAAATGCCTGCCTGACATGTAGGCACTACACTAGTACTGTCTCTGCACTGGCACGGTCTCCTGGTCCGCAGCAGTGTGTCGTGCCATATATTTCTGGTCTTTCTTTTCTTTTTCGCTTTTATTTCATTTTATTGTTTCTAATTATTCACCAATATTTTTCCATATTTTAGGCCAGAATAAAATGTGTAAGCTTCTTATTCTTTCAGATGACTTGTCTCAGTGTCCCTGGACAGGGACTCAACTGTGTTGGGACCTAGAGATGCAAAGAACTTCCTGTGTCAGAATGTGGTGGCCAATACTCAGGAAATCCATTTCAGCCATAGAGAGCTAACTTGATGGCAGGGCTGACAGAAATTACTGTTCTCAGCTAATCCGGTGGGGCATAGCTAGGCTTGTGCTTATTAAGTGTTGTGTTATTTTCCACACGTTCAGGCGTATTGTTTAACAAGGCTTATCTCCAAAAGAACTTAAAAGACTTGTAACTACGTCACAGTGTTGTTCACATGGAGATCTAAACTTTTAAGTAATTTCAGATTTCCTGAGGTTATTTTACTTGTACAATCAAAATGCATAATTAATTTTTAAGTTGTTGGTAGTTGTGCAAACAAGAGTCACAGTGAATAAGAGTGCCTAGTAATGACACGTGCGCCAACATCTGTCTCCATCAGGAGAGGGACTGTAACCTAGAGATCTTTGTTCACAGGGGTTTCTGTCCCACCTGGCTCCACAGCCATTCAGTCCCAAGGAAATACAGAGAGGCCTACATTAATTATAAACTAGTTATTCTATTAGTCCAGGCTTCTTATTAACTAACCTTTATATCTTAACCCATAATTCTTGTCTGTGTTACCCACAGACAAGTGGCTGGGTAAATTTATCAGTGAGGCATTCTCATCTTGCTTCTTCTGCGTCTGTGTGATGATTGCAGACTGAGCCTTTCCTCTTCCCAGAATTCTCCTATTCTGGTCATTCCGCCTATACTTCCTACCTGACTACTGGCCAATCAGCATTTTATTAAACCAATACAAGTGACAAATATTTACAGGGTGCAACACCATTGTCCCACAGCAGATCATTGTTTTTAACTTTGGCCATAGTAATAATGTTGTATAATTCTACAGAATGTCAGTCCAGGGACAGTCAACATGGTTGGTTTCTGTTTTATATGATTTTTGTGTCTTCTGTGTCACACATGAGCAAAGGAAAGTTGCCAGCAATACAGAATTGATGAATCAGCTAAACACACACACACACACACACACAGTAGGGGTTTGATTATGTTGTTAGATGTAGAGAAAAAGCTTTAAAATTGGCCAGCTGCTTATGAGGAGAAATTAATAGTAAACACATATCAAAGTAGGAGCAGATAAGAAATCCCCGAGATCATTGTTTCAGTTTTCTGAAATGGGCCCAGCCATATTGCTCTGGCCTCAAGTTCCAGGGCTCGTTGTTCCTCCTGCCTCAGCCTGCCTCATAGTGGGAACAGCAAGCACTGAATTCTACTCTGCTTTATAATGGGTTAAACTCTTATCACTCTGCATCAGGCTCTTTGAAGTCCTGAGGCTCTGGGTGTCCTCTGCCTTCTAATATTTTGTAGGTGGCTACTAAGTTAAGGATTATAAAGCATCAGTTTTTTGTTTCATTCTTTCTGTACAGACACTTGTTACACACACACACACACACACTGTTAGGTGAACAACTAGGAACTTGAAGAATTTGAAAGTTGCTCACGGTCACGCTGCTCATCAGTAGCAGAGCTGGGATTTGAACCAGCAAGGTCAAATCCAGAGCCTTTTGACTTCTTTTTCCTGGGTGGCATGAGAATCACTGTGGTGTGCACCATTATCCGCCCCGGTCTCCACTTCCCGACTACTTTCCATCACGTCTGCCCCACCCCTCCCCTCTTGCTAAGCTTCCTAATGACATCTGTAACTCTAAACTCATGGGAATGATTCAGTCCTGTGCGAGGCATGGTGTCCTTGTCTGCTTCCCCGCTTCCTTGGCGAGTGATGCTTACTTTGGCTCCAGCTTAGCTGATTGTCTTCTAGTCCACCTGGCTTGGCTTTGCCCAGATGTTTCTTCCTCTGTACCTGTCAGGGCTCCAGCCTAGATTCTGCTGCCTTTGCTCTGCCAGTAATATGCCTCCTTCCCACTCCAGACATCCTCATGTGAGACAGGGACTCTCTCTGAGGCCCATTCAGGCTGGCCTTGAACTTATGATTCCCCTTTTCTAGGCTCCCAAGTGTTGGCACTACAGGCTTGAGTCACTGAACCTCGCTCCCTTAAATGTCTCTCTAAGATAACGGGTATGCATAATGGTAAGAGAGGATGTGAACATCTCTCTCTCTCTCTCTCTCTCTC
>LOEQ01002174.1:65588-76377 GCA_001685075.1 Bramus lutescens | reverse complement strand
CTCTCTCTCTCTCTCTCTCTCTCTCTCTCTCTCTCTCTCTCTCTCTCTTGTTCCACACAAGGCAGTTCCTAGAGCAAACTCCTGGTGCTTGCTTGACAATAATATCATTTCACCGCAAAACAATTTTAGGAACTCTGTTTTGTTGTATGGCTGATATATTCTTTTGAGAAACCCTTGTTTTTTATAGTCCTCTTCCATACTTTTTGATACGAACAATTGTAAAATTTATAGTTGGTGAGAAGACTTTATAATATACCATAGGGCCAGCAAGATGGTTCAGTGGGTAAAGACTCTTGCCACCAAGGCTGAGGACCTGAGTTCCCTCCCTGACAACCACATGGTGGAGAGAGAGAACCAGTTCTGTAGATGGAAGACTTTTCTCTGTCCTTCCTGGTGCCACTGGACCAGTTTCTCTCCCACCACCGTGTCCCACTCGCCAGTTCCCCCATCCACTTATGAAATACCACTGTGAGGCTTATTATCAGTTACAGTTGTGCAGCCAGTGTCTCAGGCTTCTTACTGGCTACCCTACCATTAAGTTAACCCATTTCTATTAGTCTGTGTATTGCCATGACTGTGGCTCATGGGCGCAGCATGCTACTTCTTCTGCAGCTACATGGCATCTACTCAACTCTGCCTACTCTCTCTGTATCTTTGAATTTCCCGCCTGGCTTTACTCTGCTAAGCCATTGGCCGAAATAGCTTTATTCATCAACCAATAAAAGCAACACATATACAGAAGGACCTCCCACATCACAGTTCTTTCAGGTTGTCTACTAACCTCCACACTTGAGCCATGGCATACATGCACCACCACCCCATAAAGAAATAAATGTAATAAAAATGCACCTAGTAATGAGAACGAACATATTGTGCTCATGGTGAAGAGAACAGGAAACGGGAACTGTGTAATTGAGGCCGTCATGGTCCCCCACAAGGTGTCGGAGGCATTTCAACCCAGTCGTCTGTGAAGCCCAGCATGGGTTTCGGGATGCACTTCAGTCTGCATGATGTGTCCCCGCCCTCGCTCTCTGCAGTTCCCCTACTCAGCCCTGCCTGAACCTCCTGTAGTCCTCACTGTTAATCCTGCTGTTGAACCCAGGATCCCATCTTCTACATCAGCTTTTCAGAGAAAGTGAGCACCGATATAGGCCTTTGCTGGTGCCATTTCTTTCCTCATAGTTCTCTGGAATTCCTAGTACTTGACATTTGCCACACCACAAACAGGCGCTTTCTATATTATCTTGGCAATAGTTTTTCTACTTGTTTGGGACACCTAAAATTGATTACTGCGAAATAAAAACAACTGCATAAGCTAAAGTTACCAAGAATAGGGCTTTCAAGTAAATCCCCAATGTGATTACCCCCATGTATCATTTTTTACGGATATCGTGGTTGAGTAGGCATCGAGGGAAAGATAGCCTCTAAGTTTAGCAAGTCAACAGACTCCAAGCACGCCATCCCATCTCTCTCTGAGCCCTTCACTCTCTCTTTCTCTAGAATGCTTTTCTTCCCCACCCTACATCTCAGTCAACTAATCTTCCTGACTGAGGCCTGCCCTGCTCCTCCTCCAGCCTCTCTTCCCTAGACTTCTGGGTTGTGTGCAGCCTCTGGGCCTACAGCCCTCACTGCCATCACAACTCATTTGGAATTTCTCCTGAGCCACTTTCTTTCTTCCTCTTTTGTATAGAAGAGATGACATGATGTGGCCTGGCCCAGTTCTATTATGTGGCCTTTTGTTCACCGCAAGATTGTTCACTTAGAGACTTCATTTTGTTCCTTTCTGTCTATTCATATTGGCTCGCGTGGCTAACAGTAATGCGTGTTAATGATTGCTCAGAGTTCTGATTGTGTAGTGGTTGTGGTGGCTGAGAGCGAACGCCTCCTCGGTGTCCCCAGAGCTCTGCTACATTCCTGTCCCATCTCTGCCCTTATCTGGGTCCAGACAGAGTGTGGTGGTCTTCACTTGGACCTCAGAGCCCGCCCGGCGGAAGACTACCCTCTGGGTTTTGAGTGTGGAGAGTGTGGAGAGCCAGCAGGTTGTGCCTTGTCTTGCTGTATTACAATGCACTCATTGGGAAGCTCCACAGGAGTGCTTCCTGACCCTGTTCTTTCGTTCCTATGACTGTCTGCCTATGCATGTGTTCCCTGCACACATGCAGAGACAGGACTAACAAACTCACTGGCTCTGCTTCTCGTATTCTACAGAACAGAAGCGGATTCAGGTTTAACCTTGAAGTTACAAATAACAAAGGCATTAGTCTGCAGAACTTCACACCAGTAGAAATGAAGTTTAGTTTGGTTTTCAAAATACGGTATTTTTAATTGTGAAAAAAATGCGTAGACTAGAGATTGTGTTTGCCCACAATTTAAGTTGTATTTAAGTTTATTTCAGCCCAGATATCATAAACTATTCTGAAAATAATGTATATTTCACCTTCATATAAAAATGTCAGAGCATGATCCATAACTGTCACAGGTGAGGAGAAAACAGCAATGACAGCTTCCCTCTGCTGGGCCCCTTCTGACCAGTCCCCACAAATAGAACTTCAAGAAGTCCATTTTCTCTTAGTCCTTTTGGATTGTAAGCATCTTGAAACAACCTCTTTACACTCAGTGTTCATCTTGGACGTTGGATCTATGAATTATCACTAATGTAGCCAGGAAAACTCAAATTAGTACAAGATAACCAAAATTAAACATCATCCCTTGAGTTTGGCCAGCAGCATTGCAGTAGTGAGCCTGCTAGTGGTGGCCACAGTGGCCCAGGGCACAGAGAGCATGTCCATGGCCAGTGAACTCATCAGCCAACTCACTCCCAAAGTAAAGGTCCCAGACCATTTTTGTGACACCTGCATACTGTATTTCACAGAAGAATTTCACAGAAGAGCCAATGACTGACTACTGGGCATGAGGAAGGATAGAGCACTAAAGGACTCCACCATCTCAGCACCTTGCAGGGAAGCCTAGCGGATGCTGCTCCAGCAGACACAAAGCGTGATGCGGATGGCAGCTCCATTAGATGCTCACTGCACACACAGTGTGTGTCTTGGGCCACCGGTGCAGTACTGCTGGTTTAGAGTGTTTGGTTGAGCATAGTAAGATTCTGGGTATTGTTGCATCCAACTGCGAAGCGCACTAGTATGTTAGAAACACATGTCCAAGCCCAGCAGTGGAGGGTACACACCTTTAATCCCAGTACTTGGAAAGCAGAGGAAGGTGGATCTCTGTGAGTTCAAGGCCAGTCTGGTCTACAGAGTGAGTTCCAGGATAGCCAGAACTGTTTCACAGAGAAACCCTGTCTCAAAAAAACAAAAAGAAAGGGATGTCCATTTCCTTTTCTTTGAAGTTACATTAGTATCGATTCTTCTGCACTCTTGCTTGTCTCCCCAAGATGTGCTTTCCCGAGATTTCCTGGACAGCTCTGTGGATGTGACCGTGACTTGAACAGAAGGGTGTTCAGGTAATGATGCTGTTAAAATCGAGCTGCAAGCATTTTCTTTTGAAGTTCTTACAAGTTCATGGGACTCGATATGAAGGGTTTGCTTTGGTGTTTTAAATTTAACTAAAATGCTGACATCTGTTAGAAATAGTAGTGAGACAGAGAATCATGTTTATCCCTTGTTGTTTTGGTCGCCGAACCTAATTTAAAATGATAAAATGTATGAGCAAAGCCTCAGGTGGGGAGCCCTCAGCCTCAGCAGGTCTAGGAATCCCTGTCCTGGCTTCTGCTTTTGCTTCTGCCATCTGCTGGTAGCTCAGACACATTGCAGCAGCTTGGTCTTAAGTCCAGTTTGCCTTACTGTTACTGTTATATAGGGAAGGTTTGGGATGTGTTTGTATGCCTGTAGTGGTGATGCAGTATTGCTTATGTTTAATCTCTTATTAGGAGCTGTTCTAACTTAGTTTTCAACTCTGACTTTATAGGAAGCTATGAATATAAAGCTTAGGAAAATAAAGAATTCTGATGATCAGATTATTTGAAATCCAGAGAATAAAAGATACACTTGTTAGAAGTTGTTTTTTGTTTTGTTTTTTATTTGCTTTTTATTTTTGAGAAAAGGTCTCATAATGTAGCTTGCTGTGTAGACCAGACTGGCCATATAGACCAGGCTGGCCTTGACCTTACAGGCCTCTTTCTGCCACTGCCTCCCAAGTGCTGGGCTGACACCTGGTTGTGAGGTCGTAGGAACACGATGAGAATGTGTCTGAGAGCTGCTAGGGTCTTACCTAATTTTGAGCTTTGTATTAAATATGAAATGGAGATTTTCTCTGTTAACTCACAATAAAGAGTCCTTGTCTAGCAGTTGAACTCAGTCTGTCTCTCTGTCTCTGTCTTTCTCTGTGTCTGTCTCTCTCTTTCCCTCCCTCCCTCACCAGTATAAGGGAGTCAAATTGATTTCTAGTTGTCACTAATATTACTATCAGTTCTAGGATGCTGTGAGCCTTTAGTCCTTCATGCATGGAACCGCTGGCCAGAGGTCAACATGAGGTATCTTCAGTGGTCAGTCTCCACCTCCCTCTTGAGATGGCATCTCTCCCTGAAGCTGTAGGCTAGCTGACTAGGGAGCCTGGGAATCTCCCTGTCTCTGCCTTCCTAGAGCTAGGATTGTAGCCCTCCCCTGCACCTGGCTTTTCCGTGGGCTGGAGATCTGAACTCACATTCTCACGTTTGCACGGCAGACACTTTACTAACAACCGTCTTTCCCAGTAGACTTTGTAACAGTCTTCCTGTTTTCATTTAGCCAAACCTTCTCCCGTCCGCACTGTTCTGTCTGCCAGTATTTGCCAGTCGAAGATAGTCTCCGTGTCTTAGGGGAAATAGAAATGTGCTGCATTCACAAACACATCTTCTTATTCAATAAAGTCAGGCAAAAGCTTTAAAAGAGGACACGGATAGGAATTTCATTTTCTGCCACCTTTTTTTCCTTTTCAGATTTCTTAAAAACTCATCTTGGTCAGTTATTTTTCATTTTCTCAAAAAGGAAGAGTAGCTAAAAATACTCCTCTCAATTTCTCCTCAGTGAGGAAGGTTAACAGGTAACACCACTTACTTTCGGCCCTCTCTAGTAACAAAATAAGACAAGAACCCAGATCCCTGCTCCCAGGCGAGCGCTCTCACACAAAACTAGAACAGTGCTCACTCTCAGTCCTCCAAGCCCAGAGCTGCATTTCAGACCGAGTCTCACAGAACACAGTTTCACAGTGTAGAAATAGCCCAGGGTTGGCAATGTTTCATGAGTGTGTTAGCCTCCTATAAATGATTTACAGCTAGCAAACAACAGAATCATTTTTTAATTGCTCATCTCAAATATGTGTGCAATTTTTTTTAAGTACTGGGGCATCCCAAGTTGTGTGTAGTGTTGATACAGCAGAAAACTAGCCAGTAGATGACTTAGCCTTGTCAAAGATATGCAGTTTCTAGAAAATCTGTTCACAATATACTGGGAACCAGAATTAGCATGACCAAGTGGTTCTTAGAGTGGTAGCCATTCCATTTCTGGGAGGGTTGTCTTTCTCAATCTGGTAGGTGGCAGGCACTGGATAGATGGTCTGACCCCTCAGTACCCATGCTGAGTCTGGTAGGTACCACAGTGCCAAAGTCTACCCTGACCAACAGTGCTGATGCAGTGACACAGAACAGTTCATGCCCACTTGGTCAGATTCTGTTCAGTTTTGCAAAACGATGGGAGGAGTCCCAAGATGCTTTCGGGTGCTGTGGTTCTTAAGGACGTTCTTTTTAAAGGAGAGCAAGTGACGATGGGAGTAAGCTTAGTTCTTCCTGTAGTTTGAAGTCTGACTGATGCTGTCTTTCTCTGAAGACATGATCTTGGCAGTATTTTTTTGAGGGCTTAATTTTCTAGTAATAGTAAGAACACATATCTTCTACCACCTCCTTGAAACACTTTTTACAATTGGAGGCATGTTTTGGGGGCCCCTGATAACGTTGCTATAACCACGCCAGTAACCTGCAGGCTGCTTACAGTATTGCTGGGCAGAAGAAGGAAAAGCGCCTGGGGAAGGTGGGAGCCAGTTTTGATTGTGCATCTTTTAACTTCTCCCCAGTGCTAAGCTGAGTCCAGCTCTGTTTCTTTAGATGGTGGCGGCCCTTCCCCTCCCTTCCCCATGACTTAAAGTTGGCTTCTTCCCAAGCTATGTCAGTTTTTTCAAGTTGAGAATGTCAAAGTAGCTGGTGTTGAAAGAGCCAATATGTTAGAAGATGCATCAAGCCAAGTAGAACGTTTGCATGAGTTAAAGACTGTATTAGTGGATGGTTTGAAAAGTCAGATTCGAGGAATGACTGGTTGAATGATACTTATAGATCAGACATGTCTGTGATAAATCCTTATAAGCGTAATTCCCAAATAAGAAATAAAGTTATCATTTTACAACTGAAGGGTTATCTCCTCTGGGGAACTCATCAAAGATGAAGCTCTTGGAGCAGTAATACAGAGAAAGCATTTCATAATGAACTTAGAAATGCAATGGAAGTGAGCGAAGGTCTGGGGGACCTGTTTGTTTTCCTAACTCTGCTTTTACTCTTCTGGCAGTTGGCTTTTCCATCTTGTGTGGTTGCTTTAGTATCTCATGTGTATTGAGAGGCTGGACTGTGTCACAGAATTCCATTTGAAAGCTCACAGCTCTAACACAGAATAGTAAATACACCCCGATCACCTTGTCATAATCGCGTGTGTGCCACCGAGATCTGGTGTGTCTCCATGCATTGATTGTAAAAGTTAGGCCAAGGGTTTTACCATCACTGACTTGGTGATTTGTCCATAGCGAAAGCCAGTGGTTGTATGCCCTCACATGCCAGGACAGGAAATTACCCTTACCACCCGCCCACCAGGAACTGCCACGCTCAGGTGCAGCCTTCCTTCCGCGTGCAGCCACTCGCTTTGCTGTTTGCAGTGTGTGAGTTTAGATGGATCTGTGAGTGTGAGCGGGGAGTGTGTGGAAGGACAGAGAAGGTCAAAATGGTTGACTTGGGCTCCTTGTGGCACAGTAGGCTATGTGTAGAAACTGTAGTTTGTCCCTCCAGCTACATTGGGCAGTTTAAATCCCTTAGCTGGGGACTCCCTAGCAAGTCAAGTCCTTTCTAAAAGAAATGCCTAACTTTGTCCTCTCCATAAAAAAAACGTCCATTTCAGGATTATGAAAATGAAATAGTAAATTTCAGGATGAAAAATGAAATGGTAAATGAACACATTATTTAACATGAGAATTAAGTATATTGATTGAATAGTCTGTATTCAGACGTGGTAAAATTAGTACAATTTTAGGAAATATTTTAAAAATATTTGAACTTCTTGGAATGTTCACTGTGTTTTAAGCTTGTTACTTTTCCACGTTTCTAAAGTATGCTCATATTTTGTGTCACTCAGTTTTTAACCCCTTATAGCAAAGCTAAGCTTCTCTGGCTGTCTGGCTGTGTGCAGAATGAAATAGTGTGACTGTTAGAGATTTCTGTAGTGTGCTGCAGCAGGAGTAATAACATTGTCCAGGCATGAAAACATTCCCCATGACGAAGGGAGGGTTCAGAAGGAGCCGAGAAGACCTGGTTATTTGATGCAAAAAGTATTTCTTTATTGTGTGGCTACTCAATGGGCTGCAGGTTTGACATAATAACCTTTATAAAAATTAATCTCAGTCATGAGCTAAAACACCTGATGACATCACACTCATGAAATGAGTTTTGCCTTCTGATCAACTGTGGAAACGTTTCTAATGTGCTCTATAGCAGCCTGTGCGGCCATCACAAGCCCAGGTAGGACCAGGCCAGGCAGGCACACACGTAGCTCATCAGTGGAGAAGCTTGTGTTCACATGTATGCTCTTGTGTACAGAAGATGCGTGGAGAACTTGACCTCCCTAGAGGGTACGCTCTGAAGGGAAGGAAATGGAGGTCTGCCAGGCTTGCTGGCTGCAGTCATGGACAAGAGCAAGGCCCGTCTGAACTGCCACTCAGTTCTTATTCTGCGTTTGCACGGCTGCTGATTAGAGTGGCTTTCGCCCAATTACGCTGTGATTATTCTGCTGCACTGTAATTGACTGGGGAGATATGCTAATACCTGTCATTTGGGATGATAAAAGATGAGCGGGGGACGCAGTGCATTATTTAGCTGGCTGTGTGATAGATGAGGGATGCGCAGAGTGCTTTAATTGCTGAGAAGAGAGGTTAAGCTGAACGAACGGATGAATTAGAAATGAGTTTTTTTATGGCTCGTGGAAAAGTGAAATAAAGGAAAATGTGCCCTAAACTAAGGCAGCAAATGGATGAGCACGAGGCGGTTAGATATTCCAGTATCTTGTTTATCAACTTAAATAGGAGCAAAAATGTACTTAGAGTTCAGTAAATAATAAGCAGAATGAGAATATACAGAACATTATATATTAAGCAAAAACAGTTGTAGAATCATTTTTACCTTAGATGGCAATATTTGTGATTTGTGAACTCTTAAATATACTGCTTTAGCTCCTGCTGAATGTAATATGCAGCGTTTCTGAACTTGCATCTATCTTTCAAATGTAAGCCTCGAAGCATCTACATTCTGTGTGCCTATTTCTGAATCAATGTAGGCAGGAAGACTAAGAAGAATGAATATTTATAATACCAGGAGAATGTAATAATATAATTAGTGAGAGAATATAGATAATTCTTGAGTGACAGAGTCGGGTCACTCAGTGCTGTGCCCTCATAAGCCAGCTAGGTAGTTAGGTATTGACATTTCCTTGGAAAGAAACATGGGGAAGAGTCTAATTTCCCTTTTCGTACTGTTTCCCATTGTCACACCCGTAAGTAGTCTTCTGCCCATATTTCTCAACAGTATTTAAATTATTATCTTGGCACTTCTGTGGTTATTTGTACGATGATGGTTTGCTTTGTTTTAGTCATGTTCAGTTAATAGGAGACGGTGTGGCAGATGCAGGCTGAGCGGCAGTTTGCAGACGTGGGTGTCTCAGAAGGAAGACAGGCCTTGCACATGCTAGCTCCCATGCAAATCATATGACACACCGCACGCACCAGTATACTAAAATGTCCCCACCCCACATAAAACTGCTGTTTTATTCTGTGGATGAGGAAGCAGCGATGGAGGCGGGAGATCGAGCACAGAGCTGGTGTTTCTGTGAAGGGAAGGTGGTGACGTTTGCACATGGTTGAGTTCTCTGCAGCCAGCCAAGCTGCAGCCTGCTGACTCAGCAGACTGACCGGGAAGTAGCTCCCAACCCAGCCCCAGTGTGCCTGGCTCTGAACAAAAAGCTCACATCTGAAGATGGCGCTGCCTTCTGCACTCAGATTTACCATTTCAGAGGCTGATCACCTTTCTCCAATATAGTTAGCCCATTCCTCCCCCTTCTTTTTTATTCACGGTTCTTTGCTTACTTGCTTGTTTTTCATATTTGATCTGAAACAAAGTAAATCTTCTATCTGGCTACCCTCTGCTGATGTCTTTGGGATTCCAAATGGACTCCATAGCTGTGTAACAGAACACTGTGAGACAGCATAGGACATAGGATCCGCGTGTAGGCAGCCTTAAAGACTTTAGGATGAAATCATCATGGCTAAGACAAACACCAGCGCATAGCAAGAACTGAAGCTTGAGCTGTGCCTAACACAAGCACCACATTTCAGAAAGCGAAACAACACAGCCGCCCCGGGAATACTGTTCTGTATTGACTGTTCTTGTCAGTAACCTCTTTCCTGTTGTACTGAAAAGAAATACAAGCTGGTCCCCTCCACCCTTCCAGCCAGGCAATTACTGAATGCTGCAACTTTGTCTCTTAATCTTTACCAATTTTTCTATTAAATAATGACTTCTTTGAGACCTTAGCCCTCAAAGGGTTTGCTTTGTTTTATGTTTAAAAACAAAACAAAACATTCTATAGTTTTTTGATGTTTGCCTGATGTAATATGTCTCGCTATAAATCTGGTTTGTGGTTAAATAATTGTATGTCAGGAACTGTGTGCTGTCCCATTCTTTGCCTTAGACTGAGTTCTTTCAAAAATGCCGGGCCATGAAACAGCTTCATCACCAGAAATGGCCTAAAGCCAGCTCCCTTTCCTTTCCTCAGCATCACCACATATCTCACTGCTCAGTTAGAGGGGATTGCTGTTTTAGTCCCGAGCTAATAAAAATACTGTTTATAATGGTTCTGGGCTAATAGAATTATTTTTTAGTATGTGGGTATATTACTCAGTACCAGAGATTCCTATCTCATTTTGGGGTTTAGCGCTAGCTACAGTGAATGTGGGGAGTGAGACAGCCCATTTTAGCCGCATCACAAAGTGGGAACTGGGTCCTGTGAGACAGTACTAACCAGGAGAGCTTCCTCCTCCCCTGGGGCTGCTGTCTCTGCTGTGGGAGAGGCCCCTGCCTAATGAGCTAGTGTAGGATGTAGTAGTATTGAGAGAGAGAAAGAAACACAGGAATCACAGGTATGGGTGCTGGGTGGTCAGGTACCTAAAGCAATTCTTCTAACAAGTAATTTCTGCAAAATCAGATGCATTAGCCCAATGTTCATTTTTTTACATCACTGTGTCTGCAAGTCAGGTGGCCAGTGCCTGCATCCTCTGCATATCTCATATTTACATTATAGTTCATAACAGTAACAAAATTACAGTTATATAGTAGCAACCAGTTTTAGGTTCTGGAGTCACCACACCGTGAGGAATTGTATTAAAGGGTCACAGAATTAGGAAGATTGAGAGCCTCTGCTGTGGAGACTTGAGATGCCAAGGAGGAAAAGTGTCAGTGTTAATGTGTGTGTGTGTGTGTGTGTGTGTGTGT